>JAHWFO010031644.1:3445776-3481730 GCA_023313115.1 Rhysida immarginata
AAAAAAGTTACAGCCATGGAGACCTTATTTATCAATCGCCCCTCGTACTTTCAGTGTCCTGTGAAAAAAAAAATGATGTTAAATAAACATCTTAATATCAAGTTATAAGAATTTCACGAGTGAGTTTATAATTTCTTTACGGGGTGTATGTCCACCTAAGACATATTTCCATTGTTACATGGTCCATTTCGATGGGACCCTACTGTAAACATCGCTTCTCAATGATTCTGTTGATGTGGAGGTTATGAGCATCATCAGCACGGCCATAGAAGCCTAGGGTTCTCAGTTTCCGGAGAATAGTGATTGCACTGGCGGCGCTTGAAATAGCATAGTTCCACTAACTATGAATAGTTCCACTAATAACTATTTTTCTTGAATAGTTTCGAAATTTTGTAGCGATTGTTTCAGCTAAGGACTTCCGATTGCATCATGTCATATTGACACTCGACGACCTGTTTGACCTACCACTCTGCGGTTCCACTAACAATGATGTCACTGGCAGCTAAACGTCCCACTTGACAATGATGTCATTTTTCAGCTGAACGTTGGAACTCATTGAGCTCTGTTGGGCGACCCGTTCTGCATCAATAGGAACCACAAATGAGACCAGTAAGACGTGTTTCTATTTATATTATCTTAAACATCATATGTAAATTAGGTTAGATTGGGTTAGGTTAGGTCATTTTTTTCAATCCTGCGAAATGATACAAAAAACACGTTAAACAAAATGCTTTGGTGCCACAGCGTATCACTTACAAAGGAACCATCTGAACCTGTATCTCAGTTTCACACAAGTAAAATATTTTGCTCACCAAAAATTGATGCTTGCAACATAAGAAATTGCGGCATTTTGTTTCTTTCAAAATGAACCGCGTAAACGAAAAACAGATAGACATTCAAAGACCCCATTATTACGCCATAGTTAAACGGTGATGTATTAATGCGGAACTTCTCTCCTCGAGTACTGAGCAATACGGACGAATCCACTTAACATGAAAGTACTGGAATTACTTCCTACGAAGGAGCAGACGACAACTGAATGGGGTTCTGAAGTTTCTAAACAAACTTATTTTTTTAAAATAGATTATTAAAATTAGCTAATTGTCATGCAGTAAAAATTATCTGTATAATAATTAATAACCATTTCCTTAATTTATTATTTTATTTTATTAATTAATTCGATAATCGTCGTAAATTTTCCTGGGCTGACGACATGTATTCGCAAGTGAAACGAGGGCAGCAGGGCAGCTGAGAATGCGAATATGCGTTGGTATCGCGGTGCTTTATAATTTTAAATAAAATAAACATTCATGGATACTTACCTTATCTTATAAATTGTTTCGAGACTAATAATTGTACATCATAATTAAGGTTTTGTGCTTAATAACACTGCTGTAACTCCAATTCGTTAACGATTTTGCTTCCCCTTTACCGCCATGTTTTTTTTTTCTTTTCACTTCCGCTACCGCCACTGCGCAACGCCATCGCTTCCAAGGTATGCTTGCGCGCAAAGAAAGAGTTCCGTATACAGGTACGGATGGTTCCCTTGTCAATCTAAGAAATTGACGTTTAATCTTGCTAGGTAGGTTTTGGGCCACCCTGTATGAAATATTTTTGTATTGATCCAAAGATTTATATTTTGGATAGTAAATATAAAAACCAACAACAACATGAGACCACTTATTTATCAAATAAACATTATATTTATAAGTAATTTGAACATATACTTACTTTAGAATATTTACTTCATTTATCAAATAATTCAAGTTCTTGTCGTTTGTGATGTACGGTAGTATAGGTCTAGCATAAATTGTTTAATTCGTTATAACTTTTTTCATTAGCGGAGATTTAATAATTAGCTATGATCATGATCCTTTAAACTTCCGAACATTTTCATTTTTAATGGTGGCTATTTAAGTTCTGCCTTGTTTAAATTTCTCTGAACAAAATCGCAAGGGAGCTATCTATTATCTGTAATTTCAAGACGCTCTTAAAAGTTATTTAAAAAAGTAAAAGTTAAATTGCGCCAAGTTTTGTATAGCTTTACTATTATTATTGCGTTCTTATAACTTAGATTTTGGCATTTTGCTTTGGTCTTTCTTATTAGCTTCATCCTTTATTATCCACAAGTCGATCTTGTCTATTCTCTGGTGTCCTCCTCCAATCTCCAAATGTAATTAGAACTTTGTTCGAGTCCAATTGCAAGTCAGAGAGAGAGAGAGAGAGACAGAGAGAGAAAGAGAGAGAGAGAAAGAGCGAGAGAGAAAGAGCGAGAGAGAACTAACATCAAAGTTATTTTTGCCGCAGGATATTGTCCACAAGAAGCAAAACTTCTGTTCACTGCTCCACTGGAGTTTAGATGAAAGTGGAGAAATATGAAACTTAATTAAATTACATACATAGCGAATCTTTATTTTAGGGGATGAGGCCAATAGCGTTACTAGTGCTATTCGAGATTTTGATCGTAATTGATTTTTTCCTTTGTGTTAGACTGTCGTTTATAACAACTCAGTTTATTCTTGTTTTTATTTTTTGAGCATACTCGCATTAATAATTTTTATTAATACCTACGCTGGCCAATGAATTGGAAGCATTTGTTTAATACTTTATTGGACCCCCTTTGGCCCTAATTACGGTATTGTGCGGATTGGCATTAAGCACCTGTAACTCAATGGAAGATTTGTTGAAAGAGAATCTTGCTGTCGGAATAACGTTCCAACATACCCCAAAATATTTTGTATGGATTTGAGATCTGGGCTCTGGAGCGGCCAGAGCAAACGACAGAAGTCGTATTCGTCCCTGTCAAACCAACCAAACTACCTGAAAACTGTAGTCCGTGGAACGCATCTGACCTTCCCTGAATATCAGGGAACCTGTTCTTTAGCAGCAGAAGCTCCATGCCATGATACCACCACCTTTAGTTCTGTCAAACCCTCTGTCAACCGTCAGTACAAAACAACGTGTATCGTGAATCATAACCTTCATGTTCTCACGTGCCCCAGTCACGATGCTTCAGATACTGTAAAACGAACTTTCCTGTTGTTCGCAGAAATTAGGAGTTTTCGTATAAGCATGCGGCTGCCGATTTAGATCTGCTTCAATTTCCGGCACATGGTTCTGCCAGTTATGGGTAGGGAACAGCTTTGGGTAAAATCACTCGTCAATTCTTGCAGAATGGATGTCTTATTCCTCCGTATAAGTCGTTTTAAATGAGGTTTCGTCGATGAGTGATAGTTACGCGTTTTAGACAAAGACATTTTTCCAACGGTTGAATACTCTGGATATCGCACCTTTCGAACAACTCCTTCTTTAATAAGTGATAAGTACACGCTTAAATCACGTGACTTAAAACTATTTTGCTTAAAAATGGATTAAAATAAATATTCGTATTTTTCACAGATGCTGCTAATTCATTGGCCAGTGTGTGTAAATATTAACAAGAATACGAAACATTCTTAAACAGATAATGGCTACTGAATCACTTACCTGATCTGTTCTCACTTGTCAGAGAAGTATTTTTTCCGCTCAGCAGTGAAATAAACATGGAGTTTCCAAGCAATGTCATTCTTAAAATTATCGTCGTTGAAAATGCAAAACTTGCTATGTGAAAAAAAGCTAATTTTTCATGAAACAGAAAAAAAACTGATTGTTTATTAAACGTTTATTAAATAAGCCTCAAAAATACGGCTATTAATGATCGTTATATGATGTAAGTATTTAAAAATTTGCGGCGTATAATAAAGTAATTTTGGTTTGCACATAGCAGATTTTGCAGGATTAGTTACAGTTACATATCAAAAATGTAAATTCTTTTTCTTTCTTCAAAATCATTACTATGCAATCAATTCAAATTTTATTTCAAAGAAAAAAAAGTTTCACAAAACATTTTTTGAAAGAAATGAAACTTAAATAGGCTAAATACATCTTTGTAAGAAGAAGGACATTCTAAGGGCAAAGACTATAAAAGGTCCAACAGGATTTGATGTTTTTCGCTGGGTATTTGTGGGGGTGTTGAATATAGTGGAGGTGGATTCTCAGTTGCAGTTCTTCTTCTCTCTGGTAATTAGTAATTAGTACTCTCTTTTGAGTGACGTAGACGCTCAGTCACAGTAGGGTCTTTAGCTAATCTACCGCGATACATTGAGGTAGGAGTGGATACTGCCTCGTAATCACGGATGTTCACTTCTAGTTTGTTACATTTTTGCAATATGGAGATTTAGTGGAGTGCTCCAGCGTTGAACAAAAATATGGTCTTTTTCCAAGTAGAGTTGTTCGATGATGATTTTTCTTCAGACGTGTCGGCACTGTGTTCATCTACATAAATTACTGATAAATTTATTAAAAAATAATCTCATAATTAATTAGCTGAAAAACTAAATTGCCTATAATTATTTTACCTCGTGAATGTTCTAGCTCGTCTTTATTGTCCTGTACTGAAAATGTTAAAATTTCAATTTCCGTTGTTTGATGACTGTTCATAATTTCAACGACCACTTTTTCTGGATTTGGATTGACACTGACTTCTGATTAAGGCTATGATGCATGATTTCATTATAGTCAAGTGGTCGTCCACTGTGCATGCGAATCTTCTCAACAATTAAGAGAACACGCGCCACTAGAAAAAGAAATTTATGCGCGATTACTGCTTTATCCAACTACGTTCTCTCTATAACTGATCGTGAGTGCAACTACTATTTTTTATATCAGTTCATTTAAAAAAGTTTTTGCGTATTTATGCACCCTGACAACGTCTGAACCCTTTAACAGAAATAGGTTTGTCCTACATGATTCGCATCAACCTATTCCTTTGAGAAGAGTGTTAAATAGATTATTGTATCATAGTTACAAGCGGTAAATGAGAGGCTACAATGATAAGCTGAAATCAAAACTTGAGCAGCATTTCTTTTTGAATTCAAACTGGATGACAATGCAGCTGAGGCATGTTACAAGAAGAGCTGTTTTGGTTTTACAAATTTTGGGATAGAGACGAATCCCTCTAAGGCCGACCGCTTGCTCTTGATGGACTCAGTGTGATAGAAGGAACTGTGTATAATCATATTTGCATACTGGGAAAAGTCAAAAGAAAGGATAAATGGGTCTCCCATGCTCTGTCAGTAGCGAATAAACTGCAATGAGTTAACAGAGAGCCGATGCTGGTCCGAATCATTAGATGCGAAGAAATCTCTCCTATCAATGGTTATCGCCAAGGGAAACTTCTAGAAAAATCCCAAAGTAGGACGTACACCCAAAGAAAGAGTTGGCATTTTTTCTGGACAGCAGTTGGAGTAGTTCACGTTGGGATCTTATAGCAAGGTCAAATCCTCACAATCACATGTTTATTGTGATATGCTCCAAGGGGATCATTAGAAACTCCAACAATATCCTGCAAAATCGTACACAGGTTTACAAGCTCGTTCAAAAATTAAGCAGCTTGGATTGGAAGCTTTGACATTCTTCCGTACTCATCTGACATCCCTCCCATAGATTATCACTTGTCTAGATCATTGGATAATCATATGCGCTACTCGACAGTTTAGAAATCGTCATGCTCTCGAAATAGATTTGCAAGACTTTTTCATCTCCAAATCATCATAAGATTTACACCATATTATCCACCCGTTGGAGACATATTATTGATTGTGAGGGGGATTATTTTGATGAATAAAATTGATTGTCTTTATAAGTTATCAAGTTCATGCGCCCTCCCTATTGTTGGAATTGCGTCTATACACAGGTACTATAGCAACCAAAAACAAATAAGTTTATTAAAATTTTCCGCTGGTTTATATATTTACCCCATTTTAGCCTAATTTTTACCCTCTCTTTATCTCCCACTTTATAAATCCAGCTTTATCCTCACTTTCTATCCTATTTTTATCCAATTTTTATCCCCCTTTTTATTCCCCAATTTACCCCAATTTTTTATCATCCACTTTTTATTCCCCACTCTAATCCCATTTTTATCTGATTTTTTAACCCCTTTACAGAGGGTTGAGGCAGTTACAGCTTTTCGTGAACGCTTCACTAACTAAGCTATTCATTACCTACACAAAAATGATAGTTTTCCATAGGTTTTCCAGGTTTTTCAACACGACCTACTTCCAACATAAGATAATGGACACAATTTACCATCAAGAAATGTCCCCAGTCTCTACGATACAGATGCTCTATGATTACATAGCCACATGAATAAGGCGTCAAGCCATACTTCACATTCTTCACTGGCCTACTGTGCAGAAAAAGAACCAGAATCAAAGTGATCCCATTTTCATCCATCCCAGTTAGGTCCCCACACGCCTCACCCTTAGACCCCTGTGGCTTTGGACTCCTTAATAAAAGAGATCTTGGAAAGGTCTACGAAAAGTATGCGAAGAGGTGTGGAGTAACATCCCATTTGCAATGCTTCGCGTAAGTTTGTTACAATGGTAACTGCGAACAGGGGACATCAAAGAGAAGCTGAAGGTCAAAATCGTTCAATTCAAAACTGCCATTTTATCACCACTTTCTAATCCACTTTTAATCCAATTTTTACCTATTTTTAGCCACTTTTAACCCGTTTCCAATGTCAATTTTTATATTTTGTTGGTTTTTTTTTAAACTTTGTGATCCATCTTATTATGGTACCTTTTTGAGTGCAGAAATTAGAACCTGCTTATGACTCCCTGAATGACGGACTGAGCACATCTAAAAACTGAAAATTCCTAACAAATTTGCTTATTATCAGCTATCTAATGCGACACTGCTGATTTCATCTGGTTCGTTCAGCAATTGACTTACTTAGTTATTCTCAAAATCCCAACCACGGAGCTCAGCATAAACTCTTTAAAAGAAAAAAAATAACATTTCATTACTTTAAAAATCCAAGGAACTTGAAGCTGAAAAAAATTGAAGAATTCAAAAGAGTGAAATACTAGTGAAAGCATATTAGAGAGAAAGAGCAAGCACACATCCTTAATTCGGAATCAATTTAACACAGAGCTTTTGCATTTATATTGATGTCCACAGCACAAAAAGTTTTAAGGGATTTTTAAAATTGAAAGTCATGACACTAGCATTTTCTAAGTTTTTTTAAGTAATTATATTCTCTGAATTTAATTCGTGAAACCCTCATTTATATGTATGAGAGAGGTAAATAATTAAGGGAGCGGGAGACAGGGAGAACAAAATTCGGTTGTGCTATGGACAGCAGAATTATCCATATCCATCTGCAGTTTAACGTCAGGATGTATAAACGTGAAACATTGTTTCTTGAAGTAGTTGGTTCAAACAATATCGTAAATAAACACCGTGGAGAGTTATTGGCGAGCTGGAAGCAGGTCAGCAAACACTATTAAGATGTACGAAGTGCTATTGCCCGACTGTGGATTTCTGCATCCAAACTTTTTGCCACGAGGGTCACTTTGAGTGTTTCAGCACTTATAAATGTGCGACCACCGACGACCAAGTCTGGAGGAACGTTTCCTCGTTTACGAGTTGGCATTCGAAATAACTCAGTTTTTGTGCAGGAAAATCACGCTACGGTGGTAATAGATTGATGATCAGGATAGGCATAATTATTGATATGATGTACGGATCTGTTGTTATCCGAAAATGCAGTCTGACAGTCTAGAGACGAGATTCTTATGCAGATTTCTGTCGTCATGCTGAAACGTTTGGTGGTCTCGCGTATGAAGCGATCACTATACTTCCACTACACAGTTTCATCCAGACCGAACTCATATACAATCCATTTAAGCGAAGTATCCCTTTGTCCGGAGTAGGGATTTTCGTTTTAAAAAAATTCGTATACTCAACACTAATTGATTTGAAGAGTGTCTAATATTTACTTTTACAGTACAAAATTGGGATACATAAAAATTTTTAAAAAATTACATTTTTACAACTTTGCAAAATAATCTGAAATAGCTGATTGGACAGAATTTTTTCTAGAGAGGCTAAAAATAGCTGCCTGTAAGTTATACATGAGTCATAAGATGTACATCCATGACTTACCAAATATCGAAGAAGATTTTTCATCGATTTCATGGTTTCTGAAATCTTCAATTTCTTCCTCTCGTTCTGTGATTTCATCTCCAATATTTTGTGAAGGCATCCTGTTGTTGTCAGATCACTGTCAGTGTTGACAAAGTTGTCGAAGTCAACTTGGTCCATGCTTGCATCAGCATCTTGGTTCTCCCGAATTTTGAATGTGATGTTGTTACGAGCCTTCCATCTTTCAAACCTTGGAATCATGGACTTCTAATTGTGTCGCTAAATTTTTTGCCTTTTCTTTAAGAAGTGGCCCATTGATTGGAAGGTTCCTGCTTCGAGCAATTTTAAACCACTGGAGCAAGTTAATGTCCACGTTTTCGACTACAGAGCTCCTGCTTCGTTTTCGTTTCGCATTTCTGTTACTCTACCAGTCATCCAAGACTTTCTCTTTTGATTTCTTAATATGGGATATCACTGCTTCTCCTACACCAAATTTTTCGGCAATGCTTGCTTGAGTTTCATTACAATCCAACAATTTAAGAACTTCAACACGTTCAGATAGAGATAAGGTTTTACGTTTTCCAGAGGACATATCACCTACCTAAAGCTACCTAAATGCTATTTTTAGAGAAAATTTGTGTTAAAAAATTAAAAACAAGTCAATAAGGGGAGGCCGTAGCCTGGTGGGCTTTCACTGAAACACAACTTCTGTGAAGATAAGCAACATCAGGCACGGCTAGTCACTGGATGGGCAACTCATCAGTGACCCATGATCTTCACCCCCCCCCCCCACCCCCGGCTGCTGTGACCATCACACAGCAGTCGTTAATCCAGGTCCATCCAGGGACCCAACTCGTCGGCCTCAGGCCATACAGGCTCTGGATGGACGTATTGGATTACAATAAATAAACATAAAATAAAGTAAAATAAAAAATAACATTATACAAAGACCGGTCACTTACTTTTGCTGCGAAAGCTGGGTGTCTTCACAGAAGGATAAATTTCGAATGACAATCGAATGACAATCGACAATCGAACAGTGTAGTGTATCTGTATTCGTGTGGAACTTGAAGCATAGCTTCCATAATCTCACCCTTCATAATCATATTCCAAGGGAAATACACTGAACTAGAACAGAAGCCTGATGTACTCATAAAGGTCATCCAAAGCATGAAAAAAAATTGACTCCTCTTGGTGGAGGAAAATTTGATTGACGATTGTCTGAACTAAGAGTATATTACATAGTAAGCCACAAATAAAAAACGAAAAAATTTATAAAACCCAGTAATCTGGGAAGATGACATTGTCAATGTCATCAAAATTGACATCAAGGATATGTCTTGGATTACGGTGCCTTTTTCTATGTAGAGAATGTTTTAGAATGCCAGAGACTAGATCATTATCATGATTCGCCATACTAGGCAGCACGGTTTTCATGAGCTCTTGAACATATTTACCGACATGGGTCATATCGAAATCATTATGAATGGAGTAATTGCGAGCAATTCTCCTATCTAATTGTGCAATAGTCCTTAGGGTAATGTTCTGGAAAGTTTGAAGTTCCTTCCATCTTGTCTTGCAAATCGTAGCCCAGACGGGCATGCCATATAGCAAGATGACACGAACAACTATTTTGTATAAGAGTAGTTTGGTATCAACACTGAGGGCACTGTTACGACCCAACAGAGCAATTAAGCTAAACTTTGCTTTTTTTGGCCTTCGGAAGCGTTGATGTGCAAAGCAGGTAAGTTAAGTAGTGATTTAAGTGATTAGAGCCACTATGCGATCAGCGAGCCAATTTTGAGTAATTCAAGGAATAGCCCGGGGTTACAAAACAATGCTAAGAACTCCCAATTTATTGAAAAGTTTTCAGTAATAATTTCTTAATGCACATCACACGAGGGGCGTATTATATTCATTATATTTATTTTTTTTCTTCCACTTACTTCTGACGAGATTCATGGATAGCTAGTACATATTTTCGCCACTAGGATGCCAGCTGTCCACATTCGCTGCTGTTGGTGTATGAGGGGACAACACGGATAGCGATCATAAAGGGCAGCGCTAGACGAGTTGGTTTCTCTGAAAAGAAGGTGTGAGCACTGCAGAAATTCATAGGCGATTGGTGATAGACCGTGTGGAGTAAACATGCACTTTCACGGAAAACCGTTTGGAACTGGGTGGTAGGCTGGCAAAGTGGGCGCACATCGACGGGAAAAGGGACCAGTTCCGGATAGAAAGAGACAGTGTCAGACAGGGAAGGTGTTTGCCAGATGGGTTCCGAAACCTTTGACGGTAAACCAAAAGCAAATGAACGAGGACGTGAGCAGAGACTTCCTGAAACGCCACGACCAAGCTAGTGACGAGACATGGCTTCATTACCATGAGCCAGAGACCAAACAGCAGTCAATGCAATGGAAGCATAAGGGCAGTCCTCTGCCGAACCTCTGCGTGGACGTCATTTTGCAAACGTTAATGATCTGAACAAAGCTGTCCAGACGTAGGTAAGAGGTACTCCAAAAGAATGGCTCCAGAAGGCTTAGAGAAGCTATCACACTGCTGGAAAAAATGTATTCATTTGAAGGGAAATTATAAAGAAAAGGTGGACATATCAGCTAATGTATCATCTGTCTGTGCATGTCAGAAAAATTAAAGTGTAAACCAATATAGTCCGCCCTTCGTACTTTGGATATAATTTTGGGCAAAGGAAGAATGCATGAATAACGGGATATACAGGGTGATTCAAATCGTGTGTAAAACGATTTAAGGGGTTATTATAGAGGTCAAGGTAAACACAAAAAGTCCTATTAACATGGGTCCAATTTTTATTGTACATTCCACAATCAACACATTTGGGCTGATCAAAATCCACACGGAGTTCGACAACGACATTTCCAGCAACTTTTTAATGTAAATGTGTGGGCGGGGATTTTCAGTGGCCAACTACTGGAGTTAGAGTTTCTGCAGGAACGTCTGAATGCCCAGAGATATGCCGATTTCCTGGAAAACAGACTGCATGAACTCTTAGAAGATACACCGCTTGCAATCCGTCAACAGATGTGGTTCCAACACCATGGGGCCCCTCCTCATTTTGGTAGAGTTGCTACTAAATGGCTTAGCATGCACTTTCCTAACAAATGGATTGGGCGCAATGGGCCACCTCGCTCACGGACCTTAATGCACTGGATTACTATCTGTGGGGACATTTGAAACAAATGGCGTACAGTGTCCAGATAGACACACGGGCACAATTAGTGGCCAGATTAATAGCATCGGCTGACGAAATTAGACGTGATCATGAAGTAATGACAAACGTATACGAGTCACTTATTCGACGATGCAATGTCTGCATTCAGGCTCAAGGAGGCCACTTTGAATATTTCTTGTAACTTGAAAAGAAATAAAAATTGGGCCCATGTTAATAGGACTTTTTGTATTTACCTTGACCTCTATAATATCCCCTTAAATTGTTTTACACACCTTTGAATCACCCTGTATTCCAAAAATGATAAAATGATATTACTCAGTCTAAAAACATTAAAGCATAAGATTATTAAATAACTAAACTCGGACTGGTTTTATATATATTGTTAAAGTTACAACTTTAATTGTTACATTTATTTGAAATCTGGAGCATAAGAAATTTGAAAATGTCCGATACTTAGTTAGTTAATATTACCTGTTTATATTCATTATTCTCAGTCCTTTTTGGAAGGGTTCTTCAGTTTTCCTGTCGTAGCGAGTGGAAACCCAACTTTGCAAGGAATCCCATTTCTGTCTTTCACTTCCTCCTTTCTGAATTTTTTGGGAGAGTAAAGGCAAAAAATAATGTCAAAAGATTCGAAGAGTTGGAATTAATTCTTTCTATTGCTTCCAAATAGCCTGCAGACACACACTTTAATCCAGCGACTCCCAAACTTATTAAGTCGCGGAGCAGGTTTCACCTAGCACCTATTTAACCGAATGACAGCATTGACGATGGAAAGTAAGTTTTATTTCATTCTAAATTTTAATTTCTTCACTTATTTCACAGAAATAAGGAACTTCGCGGAGCACAATTTGGAAAGCGCTGCTTATCTAGTCCGAAAAGCCCCGCACCATAGATGAAATCACAGTACATGTATTTGTTCAACATGATCTCCGTCGAATTCCAGACAGATCTGTAAGCGGAATTTCAGGTTGTTTAATACCCTGAGGCCATAATGCTTGTCTATGACATGGCATTCGTTTTCAGTCCTGGAGCATAGGTGGGCCACATCGCGAATGTTCACACTCTACACCCCGTGACTTCAGATACACACAGAATGGATTCAAATCTGGCGACCGTGAAGCCCATTTAAAAGGCTTCTGCGATCCATCCAGTGTTCAGGAAATGTTTCATCCAGCCAGACAAACCGACACAGAAATACAGTATTTGAATTTCGCCTATGGTGCGGGACTTTTCGGACACACTGTATGTCATGACTACGGCTATTTACATTTTGAGTTGAAAAACTCTTGACGACTATTTATTATCCATATATTGAGTACACAGTTTCGTTTATATTATGACAAAATTTGAATTCATTAAGAAATATATCTTTGAATTCTTCACATTTCGGTGTAACTACCGTAAATACTGTATTTAGCGCCGGACCTGAAATACCGGCCTGCCTACATTAAGCGCCTGGGGGTCCGCTGAATTTTTGCAAATAAGCGCCGGACCTTCAATAACCGCCCAGGCGCTTATTTTAGTTCATTTCGTGGATTTTTCTTCTCTTGCTGCTTTCTCACGGGAATGTTTGCTCTCCCAAATGCCACTGCTAAACCGGAAATTAGATACCAGCATGATTGTCTTCTAATTTCTTGCTTTTAACTTTGGATTCACTCAAGCAACATAGCTGATGAAAAATGAAAACTTCACAGTTATAGCATCAATTTTAATCTCGCAACAGTAAAGTAGGCTGAAAACCATTCTACAGAGGCTACGGCCAAACAGTTTAGCATTGATCCTAACAGGAATGGAAAACACAGCAGGATACTTTAGAAAAGATGAAGGAGAAGGGCGAGAATTTTGCATAATAGTATCCATCACAGTTGTGCAGAATTTTATAAGCGCCAGACCTGTAATACCGGCCCGCCTGCAGTAAGCGCCTGGGGGTCCGCTGAAATTTTGCAAATAAGCGCCCGGGCGCTTAATACAGTATTTACGGTATATCAGCTTTTCCATAATTGCTGTTCCTATTCTAAGTCTGTCAACCAATAGACCCTCCAGAGTAGCCTTCACCCAGAGATCGGAACAGGAGGCTATTTTACCTCCGGAAAGTTTTTTCTGGAGAAAGCCATTCGTCAAAGGTTTTACGTTTACCAAGGAAGTAGATGCAAGTAGTTTTCCATTGCTTTCTTGCCTTCGCAGTTCAGAATTCAAAAGAACTCGTCCAACATCAATTATTTTAGGTCTCCATTGATACTAGTGACCCTGCTGTCAGCCACTAGGAGATTCTTTAGTCTGCACCTCTTCATGGACTTGTCCGTTATGGGAGGCCCTGTACGGTGTAGCTCTATGAGTCAGCGGAGCATACAAGCCTTCAAACCACGTCAAAGTAAATCTCAACCTGAAGGAATTGCTGTTAGTGATAATATTTGCAGTTATAGATATCAACAAGTTTTCATTTCAGATTCTTCTAAAAAATGTGGCAGAAATATTACAAATAAGTACAATTTTATTAAACCAGTTCTTTTAAACATTATTTAATGAAATTTTATTGTCTGAATTGAAAAATGAACACCCAAATGACATTTTACTGATGTCACACATGGCCGATTTCACATAGGCAGAGGTTAAACAGGATCGTTATGATCAAATTTTTAAGATTGTGGAGTAGCCCATTTTCAGTGCAGGGGAAACCAGATGTTCTTGTTTCAGGTCTACCAGGACATTATGAAAACATCACTATCGTTATTTTTTCTAACGATTACTTAAAGGTAAACTCCACAGAAAAAATTGACTTTATTTTTTTTGTATCATAACATTAATCCAGGTTAATAGAATATGTATCATTCAAAATTTTACGATTTTTCCTAATATTTTATTAAGAAAATTGCCTCGGAAAATTGAAAATTTGCGTGGGATCTTCCATTCCTTTCTCCAGAGAGCACGACGGAACAAAGCGTCATTTCCTGCCGCGAGAACCTCGGGGAATTTCGTCGCCGAGATTCTAGTCGCTTTCAACGATGCTACATATCGTTAAGATTTTGCTAACCTGTTTTATGTCGGAATGCCTTCAATTTGTTCTCTGTTTGGATGTATAAATAGACAATCGTATAGAAATTTCACGTTTCATAGATTTCCACAATCAAAAGCGATTAAAAAAATAGTGGATTAGTTTTTGACAGCGAGGGAACTGCTATCCAACTCCAAACAGCATCGTGTGCTCATTTTAAAGCGTCTTGCTTTGTCTACGCATCCGCCGTTATAAATTCAGTATCAATTCAAACAAGAAATTCGCTGAAACTAGATCACGTATTAGGTGGAACTAGATGCTCTTCCAACTCTAAATGGACCTGGCGTTCTTCAAGAACAACGACCGCAACAGCATTTGTTAACGCCGACACGGCAAGCAGAAGATCCCGTTTCACGGTTTAATACATAGGGCTGTATATCGCAGAAGTTTCCGTAGCATTTAATTCTGCTAACAGCCCTTGTACATCGCTGTCACTGTTATCAAAATCGCTATCGTCACTGTCGGTCTTGTTTTCATATTCGTAGTCCATTGTAGGCCTAGACCACTGCGATGTCCTGACCAGCGTCCAATGTATGACGTCACGATTTCGAAACTCCTTCGCACCTCTCGGCAACTTCTGACGTCACAGGGGGAAAAAATGAAAGTTATTTTAATATATTTTATCAATTTTGAGTTCGAATTGAAAATTTTTATACATGCTACGTTATTATTGAGATCTTCATCTTTCATTTTAAACAAAGCTGTTTTGAGTGTGGAGTTTACCTTTAAGATAGTTGGATGAATTTATTACGGGACTACCAGAAGAACTTAGTCTATTAAACAAAAAAATAACCATCCAAATCGGTGCAGCTGATAAAAAAAATTATTCTTAAACCCTGTGTCTGTTTAGGCTTTCTAGTACTCCTAAAGTTCGTGGAACATTCTCCATTCACCATTTGTCCAGCTAACAGAGTTTGAGTGGGGTCTAAAAAATACAAATAAATGAATTGAAAATTGGGTAATTAAAATTCCTGTGTAATGTGCTCTTAAAATTATTAAAACGTTGTCATTCTTTTTACAAAAAAAAATTTATGAAGATAACTATTCCAAAACATGCAGAAAGTTATTTTAGAAAAAAAGCGGTTTTTATTTATTTATTTTTTAATTTATGTGGCAACTTCAAACAAATGAGTAGGAGAGTATTGAAAATATTTTTTAAGTCTAATTGGAAAGTTTCTTTGAAGCTATTTTTTTTCTTTGTTCCTTTGCTTAGAAATACCGGTATTTATTTATTTATTTATTTATTTATTTTTTAAATGAAATACAGTACTTACTTCGACTTTTCAAAAACAGGATACTTCTTCTTTCTAAATGCATCGGTAAATATATTAAAGTTAATCCTTTCCAGTGAATGACAAGAAGTTACTTTCATTTTATTTTTACCTTCGTGATAGAATTGCCGAATTAATTAAACTTTCAATCCAAATCTGCAATTTAAAAAAGAAAATTGTGGAAAATCAATGAAAGAGGGAAATAAATTACTATAAATGATGGATGGCATTTTTATCATTTAATAGAGAACTTTAGTCGAACATTGTGAATAACAAATGCAGTCAGCGAGGGGGGGGGGGGGGGAAAGAAGGCATAAAAAAGGAATTAAAAGGCAGTTTTACGAAAGCGAACAATGCAATCGTTCTTCCTCGGAGTTTTTTGGTTTATTTTTAAGTGGAAAAAAAATCTAATAAAAAAAAGCAGCTTCGTTTATGTTACCGAAATCCCGTTGAATTTTTCGTCTCAAGCTCCGTGGCCAATTTTCCTATTTCTTCGAATATAAAGAAAGTTCCTTTTCAATAAATTCTTTTTTATCTGTACTAAGTAAATTTTGTGTCTCGTTGAGAGTAAAGTTTTAAATTTTTGTAAATAAAAGATGAGGAAAAAATTCATGTTAATGAACATTTCCTTCCTTAACTCCGTAAACGCGGTCCACAACATTTCAATTTCACGCTTGCATTAAGTGCAAGGGGCGTTTACACAAAAATTCTTTACGTCTTAGAAAATCTAGGAGACTCCTCGTGAGATTTATGCCTTTCTTCGCCCGAGAATTTCATTAGACGAATGAAATGTTTACCTTACTCTTCGTTCTCTCCTTGTTGACTTAATTTTTTATTCTAAGTCCTGGCTTTGAGAGGGAGAATAAATTTTTTCGAGATCTTTTTTTCGTTTTTGCAAATTTTCTGAGGAAATTAAATTACTCGACGAACAAAAGAATAAAATCAAATTAAATTTTCTGTCCTATGCGAAGGAATAATTAAATTTTGGGTTTTGCTATATTTGCTAACTAATCTGTTCTTAAAGAAGACCCCCCCCCCCGGCTTTTAACCTTTCTTTTAAAAGGACCAAAGATAAATGGTAGAATAAAACTAAGTTAAATTTCCTGCAAAAGAGGCTCTTATAATCCATTTTGAAAGTAATTTGCCTCGAGAAATAGCTTAAACCGCTGCGAAAACTCGATGAAAATTCCCAGCTAAAAACTATTTAGCACGTTTACGACCACGATTTTGTAATAAACAAACGCATTTTTCTTTTTCCCGTGATATCATTTAAATCTTTTTAATAATAGCTCCACAATAAAATAAATTTTATCATCTAATGGAGTTATTATGTTGTTTTTTTTTTAATCTTAAATTACTATTTCATTTAAACTACTAAAATATGGTATTGTTATTATTTCACTCAAAGATATTAAAATCGGGTATTGTAGTTCTTAAGACACCCAGTGAGAATTAACATCAACTGTTCTTACTATGTCCGTGGCTCCGATTTAAAATACACATATTGAATTTCATTTATTTTTGTCAACCCTGTTATCTATTTCTCTAAAGTTAGAAGAACGAAGAAATGTAAAGGAATGTATCAATATTTCGAAAGCAGTGCAAGGAAAGAGTTTTAAGATTTTGATCACCCGTACTTGATGTTGTTTGAGTCGGTGGTTAGCACTTAAGAGTCGTCCAGAGAGTAGTGAATCGTGGCAATCAGTGAGAATAATGTAAATTGAACACTAACGAGTTCGTTTTTCAACGATGTTGAATTAAGCGAGGGAATTCTATTTAAAATTCCTGTTTACACAGAATACTCAGAAAAAGAGACTTGAACCGTTGCAAGACAAATGTTTGATTTCTTACCTTCGTGTTCCTCCCTAGAAAAATAACGGATTATTTATGCAAAGATTATTTATCAAAATAAAACTGTTGTAGAAATCGCACAAAAAAAGAATGAATCGTGTTTCTTCGCATATGTACAGTAAATTGCATTTTTTAATGTAAAATTGTTTGTAAAATATTTTTCTTTGGTACTTCATTATAAAAAATATCAATATTTTAAACTTAATTTTGTGAACGAATTTCAAAAAAGAAGGAATAGACATGTGCCTTTAGATAAGAAATGAGTGAACTTGAAATATATTTGCAATTTTAGATTTTTCAGAAACAAATTGGAATTTGTAATAATAATCAAGTTGCGTGCTAAGAAATTTTAAAATGTACATCATACCGTAATTTACGGTAATAACGCTGCGGCTTATCTAATAAAAAAGTTGTCAAAACGCCTGTGCGGCGTAACTACCATTTTTTTTTCCCCAAACAGCATGACAACAACGATTTCAGAAAACTCATACTGCTTCGATAAAATGTCCATGACGGCACTAAACGTGCAGGCCGTATCAAAACAAATTCCTGACCTCGCACATTAATCGCCTGCCAGGATAACTTTAATAACTGTCACCGTTTGCCTGCTACTCCATTTCAAAAACCGTATATAATCTTTATTTTTTTAAAATGGTGATGTTAGTGTGTTAATAAACCCCAGAAGGGATCTCATGTGACCATAGAAGTGTGGTTCACGGACGAAAAGCTCTTATGATAAGATTGAAATATTTTATAAATTCCATATATATATTTCCTTCTCAAAATGATTCGAAGATCTACTGTATATGGATATACATCCTACTGTGGGACACTTTTTTTTTTTTACGTAATATTCAAAAGTCGGCCAATAGACTTTCCCACTTTCATAAGAGCGTCTACAGCGTCGCAGTTGTCGGCCGTAATTTCGCCGATAACAGAGACAGCCAGGAAAAGATCCTGGGTCCTAAGATGGGAATTAAAAACTCAACAAGAGCTACGAAAGAGACAATATAAGGAAATCTCAGACAGCCGTTGTATGTATGATGTGTGACAATTTTTTATGTATCGGATTCATTTGTAACCCCCTGTTTACTGGCAAAATGTAGAGATTTGGGTTCCAAGCAATAATTTCAGCGCAAAGAAGGTAACGACGACTGTCTTGGGAGATGTACCTGATAGGAAAACAATTAAGGCATGATTCCAGAAGTTTCTCGTGAAAACAATTGGTGGAGTTTGAATATTGAAAATAAATACGGATTTGATATTGTTCGTGCGTGTATTTGAATACAGGTTAATTAGCGTGCCAAATAAAATTGCATGTATTTGAATTATTCTTGTATTTTCTTCTAGCTTAATTTTTCTACCATTCATACTTCCTGTTCTAAGATGTGGTAAAATGTAAGAGGTTTTAACGGTTGTATTCAATTGCTGCTATTATATACAGGGTGTTTCTAAATTATCTCCCGTATTATACATGTTTATTACTCAAAAATTATTACAGATTTTAACGTGATTTTTTTTATTCACAAAGAAAAATTCAAAAAGCTTCTTAGCATGCCTTAATAAATTTCACTGTACCCCCCATTTATGGCGTGAAGGACGTCAAAGAGAAACTCGATTTCCTCCCATGTTCGGGCTAGCATTTCGGGGGTGATTTCAGCGATTGTTTTCAACTATTCCGTTCTTGAGAGTTTCATTGTCATCAACGTTGGTCTTGTACACTCTGTCTTTCACATATCCCCAGAAGAAAAAATCCAGAGGGTGAGCGAGGGGGCCAAGGGAAAATTTGTATCAAGGCACTGGAAAATTCGTATCAAGGCACTGCCTAACTTGCAGGCCCCATTGATGAGGTGCTCCATCTTGTTGGTAGACTATGTTGGACTGCAGTTCTTCCACCTGTGGAATCAGGTAATTTCTCCAGCATATCTAGGTAGGTTGCAGCGCTAATGGTGTCTTCAGCGAAAAAGAAAGGTCCGATTACTCGATCATGCATTAAACCGCACAAAAATGCTAGCCCGAACATGGGAGGAAATCAAGTTTTGCTTTGACGTCCTTCACGCCAGAAATGGGGGGCACATTGAAATTTATTAGGGCATGCCCCCCCCTTTTTTGAGTTTTTCTTTATGAATTAAAAAAATCACGTTAAAATCTGTAATAGTTTTTGAGTAATAAACATGTATAATACGGGAGATAATTTAGAAACACCCTGTATTATTTATATACTTGTATTTAATTTCTGTGTTTATTAAAATGACTGCTGTCATATTTTTATATAAAACATACCTGCAAGTAAGCTTCCTGTCTAGATGATTTTTTGCGTTGACTTGATCCTTATGCTATTTCACCGGTCGAAGATAGATCCTGGGGCTTATTTTATGCAGGTAAGAAAACAGCTGGTGCTTTTGATGTATTCGAGTAATGTCTTTTCAAACTGAGTCAAATTGGAGGAGTTTATAATGCTGTAATAATTTTAAATGGTCAACATCCGAACTCTTTAATTCGAAAAGTTGTTATATTTTAGCACAGACCCCTATCAGGTGTCATCCAAACTACAATGCAATGTATTTAATGAGTTCAGTCTTCTCGTATTCTTTATTTCCTTCTTCCAAATAGACAGCAAAAAATAGAGGAGCGAGAAGCTGAAATTCTTCTCAACAACTGCCCTCTTATGCACTTCATTTGCTCATAGTGATAAAATTGTCTCATAGAAGACTTGCACTATACTGCACCACACATTCTTGTCCTGGAACCACATCAAAACTGATTCGTTCATAGCTAATTCAGAACATTCAACGCTGCACTCAGACGTTCTCTAATCAGAAAAAAAACTTTAAATGGAGAATTTATAAAATTAATAATATAAAAATTATTAAGAAAAAAATTATAAGAGAAAAATAATAAAGATTTTCGAATTCTTCAAGTATTAAAAATTTAAAAAGAAATTGTTAATGCTTGAAGTTGTCAAGTCAAATTGAGAGATTTCTTACCAAAGAATTCTCTTATCTCATTTACAATAATGTTTTAATGCAACTTTTCTCTTTTTTAGAAATTTTATTTCGTCAATCAATTATGTCATTGTTATGAAAAAGAATTCTAATTCTCTTTTCTATTCCTCTTTTATCTTAAATAGCCAGTGGATCTATTGAAAGTTTAGCCTAGCAGGTGATTAAACTACTGAGACTTTGCTTGGTCTTCCAAATCCAAGCATTCATGGTCTCAGAAGGATTCAACCCGCGACTCGCTGGTTTCGAGAACGACAAGACACTCGTTGCGGCCTCCGAGTCCACAAAAGTCAAAATTGATGAAAATTTTTATTTTATATCCAGAGAATTTTATTTAATTTGTCATTTCTCACCTTAATATGTTTACCTTATGTTGGAGCATTATTTCCAGTATTTTTCATAAGTTTTCTTGTGGCTTGGAAAGGAGGAATTTAGATCTGCGATTGGCTTTACACCTGGCTGCTTAACAGTCTTTAGGACATTTGGAGACACTTCATGGCATAATTGAGAAGTGTCTTCTTTTCTGCACAGATAGCTTACTGGTAAATGATTTGCAGCTGATCTGTAGAGGCCGAAGGAATTAAGACATTTTAGGTTTCTGTACAAATACATGTCCGCAGTGGCTCAGTTGGCGAAGAGCTCGATACTGGTGGTCCTTGGTTCCATTCCAGTTCGCGGAAATTTTCCTTTCGTCCTTCATTTTAATACGTTTGTCTTATGACTTCTAATACTCCCATCTGAAAGATTTTCAAAGACTCAGATAACAAACTTAGATAACTCAGATACTTTAACAAACAATAAAATTATCTGTTATAAAATTGAAATGTAAAAATTTAAGGCCATAAATTCACAGTGGAATTTGCTTCTCTTTCTACTGTTGGATGGTTATCGATTGTGAACACTTCAGAGATCCTCAGTGTTATTCTTCTAGTCATGACATATGTCACTGCTCTTTATAAAGGTTTATAAAATTTAATGCAAACATAATATAATATTGTCTCGGGGGAAGAGCTTTTGCTTCATGTGGACGTCATTATGTCGTTGAACAACTGATCAAAAGAGAAAAGGTAAAAGAAACAAATAACTTAAAAAGAAATAATTCATACAAATTTGCATACAAAAACCATTATTTTATTACAATGAACTTGCAATTTGAAATTACACATTAATAATAATACAGCAGAAAAATAGGGATTCGAAGAACTTTCACTGAATTAAAACTGTTATGGTCACTTGTAACTCCCACACATTTCAAAATTAAATTTTTTCCCCCAAAATATACAGGAGTAAATAAGACGTTTTCTTAAAAAGAAATAAACTATCTCAATAGTACAAAAATTTGAGGTGTTAAGTGGGCTTAAATTTTATTAATGGCAGTAGCGTGTAAATGATTTTTTAAAAATTTCAGCTCTTTAAAAATTAATAACAGATCTTTGAAAATTAAAAAAAAAAATATATTCGATTAAGATGATTACGCCACTTTCTTCATATGATAAACATAAGAACACTATTTTTAATGATTATGAAAAAAATAACTTTCTACTAACCTTATGTTTTTATGTAAACATCATACTTGAAATTTTGATACAATACGAAAAGTACAGTGTAAAATTACAAAAATGACGGATATTTATATAATTTGTAATATAAATTCATTATTAATACATAGACGATATTTTTGAATGGATAATCTTTTCATAATTGATTTGAGAAGTTATCAAACATCTGAATTATATTTGAGAAAGTAAAAATACATGAAACAATTGTCGTTCTTTGATATGTTAATTACGTACAAATAAAGATTAATTAGTTTTGTTTGTAATGCTCCAATTTACGAAAAACATTTGAACTGACTGCTAGAGAAAAGAATTAAATTTACTATAGCCGCACTTACATAAGTAACATTGAAACGTATTTTCACAATAGTAATAAAAACGAAAACGAAAATAGTGAAACAATACATCGATGGATAGATATACATATATATATGTATGTAGATAACTTTATAATCACATAAATAAATAGCTTGAGAATACAATAAACAGATCATCTAAATTCTAAGCCTCAAAAAACTGACATCAACAGAAATTTTAATTTTTCCCTTTATCTCTGTCTTTTTTTAAAACAGCATTTTGATATGAATTGGGCGGATAACATGTTTTGGTGTGTTTTCAAAATAACAATTATATAATATTTATATATAAGTTTAGCACTTGGATACAAATATAATTACACTGAATTGAAAAAATGCAGATAGAGTTTTTCGTCGTTCTCCCTTCCCCTTCTGTTTCCTCACGTCTTACTTAGACCAGACAAAATGTTCTTGAAGGCAATTGGCAGTGCTGGATCACTTGATCTACAATGCAGCTGCTTTAAGTTATTTCAGTCTAGTTGTTTCACTTCTCAAAGGTGTCTACAAAGTACGCGTACGAAGCTTTAGCCCATTCGAAGAAAGCGCAAAAGCCGCCCATTATTCTCTTCTGTTTTTGTTATTTTTTAAAAATTTTTTGTACATAGCACACAATTTTTTTTATATAATATATAACACAATAGAGTTCATCCTTTATGATATAAAATGTATCTTATTTTCCATAATGTTTAACGTCTCTAATGTCATGTTTCTCTAGAAATCTATAAAACTTTTTTTTTTGCCGTTGTTATCACTAAAAATTAAAATGATTTTTTTTCTTCTGGTGGTGTTTAGATTATTATGATCATTAATTTGTTGTTTATAAAAATTGATATTTTTTTAAAGATATGTCTTCTCAATTTATTACAGGAGTAAAAATAGGTATTTATGTTCAAAATATATTGAAGGCCCATTTTTATGTAATACTTAGGTGTTTGTTTTCTGTTAGTTAGTTATTATATCGGTTAAATGTGAAGGGTATTTTTTTCCCTGTATAGAATTTTTATCATTAATAAAAACAATACGATTTACTTATATAGGTAATAAAAGTAATGCGATAAGTCTCGCTGTCAAGTGATTTGGATTCAATGTCTATGAAGCTCGTTTATCTATTTTCCGTTTGTTTATTGATTTAAGAAAGAGTCAAAGAATGTCGCAGCATTTTGTTTGTTTTGTTTTTCCTTTTTATATATTAATTTCCAATAATCGTTTCCTATGTTGTCTATTAATTATTGTTTTCCTGTTTGGGCGGGAGGAGGAGGAGGAAGGGAGTCACTAAAGTGGAGCGACTGTGTCATCGCCTTCGTCCGGCAGCGCGTGAAGGCTCTTGTGCGACGTCTTCACCGTCTTCGTCTTCTCATTAGTGTAGACGAGCACCGTTTGTTTGCGGAAAAACTCCTTGACACGTTTCGGATTGCACTCCTGTCTCGGTCTTCGCCGGATGTTCGTACCCACCAGGATGATGATGATGGCCGCATAGAACACGACGACCACCTGAAACGGAAAGAACACTCCATTGAGTAATTAGTTCTCAGTACAGGAGACGCATTTAACTCTACTAGAAAGACCTTTGAAAATGTTATTGATTTGCGTTAAAACTACTCAAATTTAGCTGCTTTCTTCTACGAAAAAAAAAAGATTCAAATAACAACGTGGGCGCCTTTTTGGGTTAGTACTAATAGGACAATCAAAAATATTAAAATATCACTTTAGAATATAGTGCATTGTAGAGTTGCCTTGATTCCTATCTTACAATTAGTCTTTGATTTATATTAATCTGAATTTTATATAATCTTACAATACATCAAAACGGAGCCAAACGTGAGAAACAAAAAGGCACCGAAAAAAATTAATTCAAAAATCAAAAACAAAATCTTTACATCCAAATTACGTTTAAAAATTGATAGAAAGCAGATAAACATTTTAAATTATACATACTTAAACAAGGGTACATATATAAATTCCCTAATTCGTACACATGATTTACAATTAATGTTTTACAATTACAAAATTTAACAAAACTGGGAGAATCCAATATTCCAACAATCAATGCTGATACAAATGTACAGGGCGAGTCAAAGGTCGCAGTACACCCTGTTTTTTTCGAAAACCTTGCAGGGATTGGGAAATCCTGCCATCTTGAAATCGGCCATCTTGAATCTAAGTCAATTTTTTTTAAATGGAAAGGGGGTCGTGTGATATATCAAATAACATGAGCATTTTCTGACAATTTCATTCCTGTAATCAGATTTGAAGTAGCAGTTATGGTTCAGAAGTTACAACACATTTTGTTTCATTTTGTAGCAGGTCACTGAAGATGCCTTTGACCACGGAGAAGAGAATTGAGGTCATTTTGATGTCTGGAGAACGAAGTTTCCGTGTCATAGCTGCAGATTTTAACAACCGGCACCCAGAAAGACCTCCAATTTCACACAACACTGTCAGGTGCTTAATTAAGAAATTCCGAGAAACTGGGACTGTGGTTGACAAGGCACGGAGTGGCAGTCCAATAAGTGCTACTGACGAGACAACCTCAAGAATGGTTTTGGCATTCTTCGTCAAGAGCCCACAACGCAGCACACGACGTTTGTCAGCAGAATGTGGAATCCTTCATGCTCATCAATGGCATCCATTCAATTTCTTGGTCATTGGATTGGCCGACGTGGTGCTGTGGAATGGCTGCTCAGATCATCTGATCTCACACACCACTTGACTTTTATCTGTGGGGTCATTTAAAGCAACTCGTATATGCAGAGAAAATCAGAAACAGACACCATCTCCAGCAACGCATTGAAGAAGCGTGTGTCAGCATTTCTGCGGAAATCTTTCTGCGAGTGCATGACGATTGGATTCAGCGCCTTCAAATGTGCCTTGACCAAGAGGGACACCATGTTGAGCACATTAAATGACTGTCCTTTATGGAGAACAGTCCAGCCTGTAATTCCAAACAAAATGTGTTGTAACTTTTGAACCATAACTGCTACTTCAAATCTGTTTACAGGAATGAAATTGTCAGAAAACGCTGATGTTATCTGATATATCACACGACCCCCTTTCCATTTAAAAAAATTGACTTAGATTCAAGATGGCCGATTTCAAGATGGCGGCCATGTTCGATACATACCGTAAAAGATAGACCACATCACCCATACCTTACTGGAATATTCAGATTTCCCAATTCCTGCAAGCTTTTCGAAAAAACAGGGTGTACTGCGACTTTTGACTCACCCTGTATATATTTCCCTACGTAAAATAGCTTTCAGGCCCTCAATCCTAGTAAGAGTTTTTATGAGAGTAAAAGAATAATTGCCCCTTCCCACATATCTATAATGATATTTAAAAAATTTTTCTAAAAACTGCTCGCAACTTCAACCCCCTACTTTTACCCCTTCATCTGCACTTTTTAACCCCTCATATTTTTTTTTCAAAAAATTGATTTTCTCAAACGAAATACTTAGAAAATATAAAAGAACCCTATCTTCTCTCCTTTCTCATCATTTTCGGTCGATCACATACCATATGTTGCCATAGTTCTAAAGACCAAGTGAATGCCACCCTCACAACTCCGATCCCACTGGAACAATTTGGCTCAAACTTCATAGTTATGTAGATTTTGCCTAGAGGAATCTGCATTTCGAATTTCACTCCTTTACATACCTAAATACCACATAGATCACTTGGTCCCCTCTAATTCCCATCCCCGTAATTCCGACCCCAGTGAGCCAATCAAAACCAAACTAAATAGTGAAGGTACACATACCCATACTAAGCTACCTTCTACCTCAAAAAATGCAGAAATCATGAAGGGGATAGACGGACGGATGGACAGACGGGCATTGTAAAACCAATAAGAAGCTCCATTCTTCCGTTACTTAATAATCATAAATCTTAATAAGGTTAAAATAATTATTCGAACCAATGAATTTGGCGTTATCATTTTGTATCGAGTCTACTGGTGAAGTTTGTATTTGTATCACGAACCAACCATTTGAAAATATCTTTATGTATTGAGTGCCGGTGATTTAGCTTTAATGGAACAACATAAGACAAATCCTGGGAAAGGGGGCACAATGAAAACGACTTTATAAACATTTAGCTTTTTCAAGGACGTTCGGAAAATGATCAGGAATTTAACTTATCAATCGTATTACGTAGGTTGCTCCGAAAGTAATGCTTCCTATTTATTTCCATGAAAACTACAACAAAGAATACAGTAACACTATTTGATAGGGCAAAGTTTCGGCCTCAACACACTTTGTTTCGACATAATCACCACCATTGATTATGCATTTTCGAAACTATGCATAACTTGTCTCTCACATGGAAACGCGACAGACATCGCCTCACTGTTTGGTGTCCGCATAAGTTTAACAAAGATTGATGAATGTCAGTGGATGCAATTTTTCCCGCATGGAGCTATTCATTCACACATCTTTTCAAGAATCCTAATAGTTTAAAGAAACCATTAAATAATCCCATGGATAAGATTCCTGAATTGAACAAATCAGCTAGTATGAAATGTCTTGTAGCCAATACCCTGAAGTGTATTATGGCCAATCTAAGAAAAATGACCAGCTGGAAGGAGCATATGGCCCATAAAAAAATCAAGTGTTGCCAAATTTCAAAAAAACATGTATTTGTGGAAAACCCCCATTAAGAATTTAACATATGAACAAGGAAAATTTTTACATATTCATGTGCAAAAATTCTGGCATTGAAAATAAGCTCTTCAAGTGATCGCCAAAGTCCTCTGGTGCTATTTTTTAAATATACACTGGCGGAAAAAAAAATCCCAACACCATGAAGGACTTGTGTTAGATGAATGAAATTTGGACAGTATATTTAGCTATGGTATTTATTCAATTGATTCAAGTTTCAAGGTTACAACTTATAGGGGGCGCCACCAGCGCCACCCTGTACATGCAAATGAGACATTCCAATGACAGATATAAAGGAGATCAGACGCGCGTCTGTGTCACTTCAGACACTTGTGGACGTGTGTGATAGAATACGTAAAACATGCCTCGAAGGGTGGACTTTCGTTCCGTGCTATTGTAGAACGCATGGGTCGAGACGTTGCCACTGTGTACAACTGTTAGCAGCAATGGTCCAGGGAAGGCAGGATTACCAGGAGACCAGGATCTGGACGAACCCCGGCCACTGGAGACAGGGTTGACCGGCGCATCTGTAGGATGGCTGTGGCAAATCGGACAGCATCTGCAGCGGACATTCGGGCTGTTGTGGCACCCAACGTCACTCCACGCACAATTCGAAACCGCCTCCTAGCCAGGAACCTCCACTCCAGGCGCCTGTGGCATGTTTGCCTCTTACCCCTCAACACCGTGCGGCACATCTTCAGTGGTGTCAAGCCAGAGCGACTTGGAGGGCAGAATGGAGGCCTGTGGTCTTCACAGATGAAAAGTCGTTTCTGTCTGGGTCGGAGTGATGGTCGCACAAGGGTCAGGAGGAGGAGTGGGGAAGTCCTGTTACCGAGCTGTATCCGTCGTCGGCATACTGGCCCCACCCCTGGCGTTATGGTATGGGGAGGAATTTCCTACGACAGCAGGACCCTCCTGTTGGTTATCCCAGTCACCATGACG
Organism: Rhysida immarginata; assembly: GCA_023313115.1. Lineage (NCBI taxonomy): Eukaryota > Metazoa > Arthropoda > Chilopoda > Scolopendromorpha > Scolopendridae > Rhysida > Rhysida immarginata. Next base: position 3,473,644 of record JAHWFO010031644.1, read on the forward strand.
GCAAATGTTTACATTCGGATGGTTGTTGAACCCATTGTGCTGCCATTCATGGCTGGTATGCCAGGGGGGGCTGTTCCAACAGGATAACGCTCGACCCCACACTGCCGCTGCAACCCAACGTGTCCTTCAGGGTGTCCACATCTTACCATGGCCAGCACGATCACCAGATCTGTCGCCCATCGAGAACGTCTGGGACATAGTCGGACGCCGTGTCAGGGCTCTTCCACAACCAGCAACAACTGTCGCTGATCTGACCATCCAGGTACAACAGGCATGGAATGCCATACCACAAAATGACATGCGGCATCTCTACGACCGTATGCATGCACGTGTGCAGGCCTGCATAGACCAGCGCGGCGACTACAGCGGGCACTAAAGTCCGTGCTTTTCACCATGTACAGGGCGGCGCTGGTGGCGTCCCCTATAAGTTGTAACCTTGAAACTTGAATCAATTGAATAAATACCATAGCTGAATATACTGTCCAAATTTCATTCGTCTAGCACAAGTCATTCGTGGTGTTGGGATTTTTTTTCCGCCAGTGTATTATATTGTGGCTCTGTTTCGCATTGGGCAGTTTCTCGAGTATCAATAAAGAATAAGATTGAAATAATCTTAATTTAAAATTACTGTTTTAAATTAATGAGATCCCTAGGCTTCTATAATAATGTTTTCTGTCCATTAAAAACAATGAAATTTTTCCTAAGAACATCTATAGTATGCGTAACCGCCTGCGTTTTGGGCGCTGCATTTTCGTTAAAAGAAATAAAATACTTTGGATGACTTTCGAATATTTCGACATAGACAACAATTAAAGTAAATATAGATTGTACGAAAGACGATCACTAATTTTAACCCATATATACGGTATATATGTAAGATACATCGTTTGCAAAATGAGACTCCATTGTTGGTGAGTTTTCAGTCATGTTGCTGATATCTAATAGAGTATTCTTGTAAAAGCGTTTCAAAATAGTGTTCACTCTATTTTTGTCACTTGAGGATGCATTTCCTAAACTTCTGAACGAAATATACAAGGTGAGCATGAAATTTGTTTTGGCGAGGGAAATAAAAATTCCAAAATTTTCCGCTAGTTGGCTCAATAATGGTTGGTTGATTAGAAATTTTGGCATCGACTACTAAGGTTATTATTGCGCCTTTTACACAAGTTATAACAGTACGCAGCCCGGGACAAACACAAACATCCATGCCCACGGCGGGATTCGAACCCACGCCCAGGCGGACTCGAGAACTAGAAAGCCTACGCCCTAGCCCTCTCGGCCACCTGGCCGGCGGCTCAGTAATGCAAATTAAGTATATTTAACATGAGCACTTCACAAACACTGATTAAAAATATTCAACAGCTGAATTTCCCGTTGCATATAAGAAAGCAGGAGTGACAGAGGTAAAATCGTAAAGACTCCGTTAGCAAAAGATCGCCTTCTTCTTGTAAAGTTGTTTTATCAGACTGATAGCTTCAGAACGTTAAAGGGCTTAAAATCTGGTCCAGTTTCTTTAATCGGCTTACGAAAAAATGCTTTTAAAATTTGAGGAGACTGAGCCAGTCTTTGAATGTCAAACTGGCAGAGGACAAAAACCAATCGATGGCCAGCATTAGGTCATTAAAGTTTTACGAAACATTCTGAAATGTTATCTATCCATACAAACTAGTCGGGGTAGCTTCCTGAAAAAAAAAATAAACAGGATGGAAGTCGTTGAGAACGAAGGCATAGACTTCGAAATACGAATCCGGCGTTTCATATCTCGGATGTTTATTATGGTAAGAGGTTTCGTTCCTTTCTATACGGATGGAAGTCGACAACGGAACTTTTTTGTGGACTAAGCTCGTTTCAATATTAATTCGCAAAACTGCTGTCTTTGGGTGAGCGAAAATCCATGCTCACTACTAAAGATGCCTCTTCATTTCCCTAAAACCACTTCTTAGCGTTTTTTTGTTGACCCATTCTTTTTCGAGGAAGGCGGTCAGCTGTTCCGTCAATGATCTCGTTTGCAAAACCACGTGATTCTAACATTTCCAGCATCATGTTACTATTTTAATCAAGATAGTAATCATGCTTCTCCACACAATGTAAATCGATTGTCTTGCAGTCCTTTTGGAGACGAAAGAATTTTCAATCGTCATTTGAATTCCTGTGACTTTTGGTGTTCGGGACATCTCAATCTTGATGGAATGGAAATCAAGCATCAAGCGTCATATCCACAACATCCCGATAGAGATCTGTTGTTGAACATGCTATTTTGCGATTTCAGCTCGCAGTAGAAAACAGAGGAGAGCATATTGAACATCTCGTGTGTTCTTGATTGCTCTTCACTATAATAAATTTGTTCCTTTAGAGGCAAATTTTTGAACAATGTTTGTCCTTCTCCAAAACCAATCCGATTGTTTCAACAGCGTTTATACCAAATTTGAACTATTTCTGACCAGTAGATCCTATTACAGAGCCTTTTGAAATGTGAACTTTAATTATGCTCACACAGTGTACATTATGAAACGATGAATAGTGAATGAAAAGCAAAACATCAGTATTGCTAAATTAATAATATAACATGTAATATTCGAAATATTATGTTTATTACACATTAAAAAATTATGTTACCCTACCAGCGGATTAAAAATATTCCCTTCCTATTAATTACGAATCCTAAGGTAACACTATTAAAAGTCTGGATCTTTAAAAGAGTTTTTTCCACTTTTGCCTAATTAAATAAAAAAAATCGTTTTCTGAAACAACTACTAGATTCGCTTTAATAGTTTTTTTTTTTTAAAACAAACGAGGAGAATGGGAGACGGTCTTTAAGTTTTATTCAGAAAAAGAAACCTCCACCGAGGAAAATTCCGTAGACTCTCCAATTAATCTCGTCTGCTTATTGTTGTCTAATCGTTGTATGTAATGTTCGTAAGAGAGGATTCTTTTGCCTTGCTCCATTTATTCATTAGGATTAAGTTAAGAAGGTTCTTCGCCAGGGGCTTTCGAGCCAAGTGAACGGGGACTACGGAAGACTCCATTTTGCAGCGATAGGTGGTTTCCAAGACCCACCCAACTGAAAAACTTTGTACGGTTCAAATTCTGTGGTATTTTCTTAAATCTTAAATTAACCAAAAACATTGCTGGAAGAAGATACTCATAATAAATCACTCGCGAATATTGAAGGTTAGTTTCATTTAAGATTCTGATAAAAAAAATTGTAAGCTTTTGAAATAGATTAGTCCTGAAGGGGTGGAAGTTTACAACAAACGTTGTAACTTTTCAGTATTCAATCAGATTGTTTCTCTTATTATCATTTAAAGTAAATTTTCGTAAGGCTTAATAAAATGGAAAGCCATTTAAATGTTTTTACTTAGAACATACGATACTATGCAGAATATATGGAAATTATCCGCACCTCATACCGATTTTATATCAGGATTTCATTCTAAATTATATGGTAATTATTTTTATTTTTGGTTGGTCTTTTGCATGCTTTCAAAATGTTAAAAACTTTACATTTAGACATTGTCGCCCCTTTTGAAACGTATTATTGACTTAAATACTTGACCGTGTTTCCTAATCGCATTTCATTTTTTTTTCGATTACTTTTAAAGCTTACTTTTAAAGATTACTCATTTGGAATAATAACAAAGGTTGCTCTCCCGATTCTTACAAATTTATTGAACAACATTAAAATTGCATTCATTCCATATTTTACATGTTCGTTAATTTCCAGGCCATCGATTCATGTTGCTCTTGAAAAATCGATCGCCATGGAATGTGTTTGGTCCGTTTAAATTATGTCATTGTAAAGATAGCTTACATTAATTTATTTTTTTAATATTGACCAGATTAATTAGTCCACAGGATTATTTACTGCTGCACTCTTTATTTGATTTTTCTAGTGAAATCGATGCTTAGTTAAACTATCCTAGCCGTATGCCGTTAAAAAACAAAGGAAAAAGGTATAGGATGATCATTTATATTTATACAGCCTTTGCTTTATGTTTTTATCTTTTTATTTAAAATAAATGCGTAATGAGCAGTCAAAATCCAGAATGGGGATTAGTATTGCTGAATAAAAATTAATAAAGAAACTAGATATCCAGGTAAGGCAATACGATTGTTTTTATGTTGCTTAATGACTTCTGTGCGTTTCGGAAAGTTTCCATCATTAAAGGTATAAGATTTAAAAATTTAAAAATAGATATTACGCAGTAAATAATCAGTGCACAAAAAAGGGATGGAATGTTAAAAATTAATACAACATTGTGAAATGTCATTACTTAAATTGTGGAAAAACAAAGTCTTAGATAATATTGAGAATGACAGCAATGTTTGATTGAATTTCATCATTTATCAAAGGTTCGGGGATGGATTTATGCTTAAAAATCTGTTTCTACAATATGCTACCCTTACTTACATTGGTCCCGAGATCTACAAATGTTTTCCGTAATCTTGGTCTACAATAGACATCATACATATTTTTGAAAAAAGCGGTGTATTATATGTATTACTTAGAGATCATACGCCAATGTAAAGATCCATAAAAGATACTTTATAAACAGTGACAATAACGTGGTATTCTCACAATGCGGTTTCCATACAACGCGGAACAAAAATTTCGACGGTAGTCTTATAACGTGGTTTCTATATTACTGTGTAAAGCTTAATTAGATTAATTGTAAGCAGTGTCCCTGTAGCATGAATAAACGAGTATACGAATTTCTATTATGGCATGCATGTACACCGCAATTTTTCAATTTCAATTATCAGGGGATTCTCTGTAAATTCAGAAACCATGCAACATACAACAGATAGCACAAGTAGCATATTATGGGAGATCGCGTTTTTGCTTGACTTTATCCAATTGCGTCGCAAAACTGCCTAGATAACGCGGTACGAATTAATCTTTATCAGCCAATCAGAATCTTTCTGCGTCCCTCGCGCGTTCAGCGGTCCAGATTTCTCTCGGACTGATTGGCTGTCGCTTCCCCGCGAACGCGCGCGTCCGCGTACAGCGCGTCTTTGTGAATCCACCTTAAGTCTCTCAAAACGCTGTTTCCATATAACGCGGTGCACGGTTTCCATTACGAATTGTATGATTTGAGTTTCCGTTACTGAAGATAAGGCCTGAGCGCGGAAACGGCATATATACAGGGTGTCCGGAAATAAATGGTAAATATTCATACACGTGAGAGAACATGTATAAAGAAGCATTTTTTTTTCCTATGAACATGGTGTCGCAAGCCAACCCCCACAGAGATACAGGGGGATTATAAATATGTTGCGCTGCCTGATTGTTGGCTTCCCGCGAGCGACTAGGCAATATAGTACAGACCTCAGTACTCACGGGCTCTTAATAACTGCATCAACGATCCCATTTGTGAGGGTTCAGGTAGTAAGCTTATTTGTGAAATGGTCCTGATTGTGTAAATGTATGTAAATCAATACGTGTGCCACGACCTCCAGTGACATTTAAGGTATTAAAGGTTTGTGGAGTGACCTGGCAGGGGCAGCCATTCGAGCATACATTGACATCTCTTGAACAGATCTGGGCTGCACCACATTTCCTAGTCGCTCGCGGGAAGCCAACAATCAGGCAGCGCAACATACTTTAATCCCCCTGTATCTCTGTGGGGGTTGGCTTGCGACACCATGTTCATAGGAAAAAAAAAAATGCTTCTTTATACATGTTCTCTCACGTGTATGAATATTTACCATTTATTTCCGGACACCCTGTATAGGGTGATTCTGAAAAAATGTGTTTAACTGTAAGCAATGAGAGAGGTGAACGGAATGAACATTATCTTTTGATATAATGTGGGTCCGAATTTGAACGCTATATATACTGAGATCCTTATAACATGGTGCGAATTAACCCGACGTGTATGTACTAATTCTGAGTTTTTTTTACAACGCATCTTTGTGTGTCAATAAATGTCAATTTTTTTGTGGTCAAGTGGGATTTTGTGTCTCCTGATTCTTCAAATCCAATTTTCATTGTCTCCATCTTGGATTTTAACAGTCAGTGTTTTTTCGTTTGTTAGAAACAATGAAAGTTGGATTGATGCTGAGACTCCGATGGTAAGGTGATTTTTGGGTGTCCGGGCAAACCTCTCTAGGAGGTTTTGGCCCGGGCCTGTCTCTCTCGCAGCCGACGAGAGTCACAAGCCACGGGGCTGAAGTCACTTGACCATAGTAGGCAGAGCAAAATGTAAGCATTATCTCCATCTTGAATTTGAACAATCAATGTTGAGACCTTTTTCATCGCGGGATCGACAGTCAGAAAAAAATCGCTATTTTGACGAAAATGAGTAGAGATTAGTTAACAAACACCGTTAATTAACAAGTCAGGCAATCGAAATGCCCGGGACCGATAGGATTTTAAAGCATTCGAGAACGAAAAGGAAAGCATTTGATTTCTAAAGAAGCCTTTCATTGTTAAGAATTAGATGAAGTTGCTAAGGATGCCTCTGGTTGCTAAGCAAGGTGTACTTCTAAGGTAAATGTATAGTTCAAACGGAATAAAAATACCTGAAAAGTTAAATGGAGAAAGTAGCAATTCTCTATAGATTAAAACGTATGAATCCTTTCATTTGTAAGCATTCCTATTTAATGAAATAAGCGTTAATTGTTAAAGCGTTCTGTATAAGGGTCAATTCTTTCTTCATAAACTATTGCCAACGCTTTTCTACGTAAGCATATACCATTGAAGGAATGATTAGCTACAAGCTATTGTTAAAATTTGCCTAACAAAAGCTAACTATCTATATACATGTATATAAAGGATGTTTGTTTGTGGGTTTGTTTGTTTTTTATACAAATCTACAGTTTTATTCCGATCTTGATGAAATTTTGCATACTTGACCTTCAAAGCATGAGGAAGGTCACTGTCTACCTCAGATTTCGGAAAAATAATAAATATCGATAAAAAATCGATATTCATGGTTATGGCAAGGCATATTAATGAGAAATATCTCATGACCAACAATGCAAGGCAAAGTTTGTGCAACAATAGGCCCATCGTGTTCGCATCAACAATGGTATCAAACGCGCAATTCACCAATAACAATGAGCACAGAATGATGATTTAATGTTAAAGCAATCTTTCCAAGAATTATAACAATGAACATAAAATGATGATGCAATATGGATAAGTTTCAATTTGTAACAATGCATAGAATTCCTGGTATTCAGGCTTTTCTTAGAAAAGAGAGTTCTTAGTACTTAACAATTTCTTGGAAAATCTTTAAAAATGATCAGTAACTGGAGATAATGGAGAGTTAGCAGACTATTGAGAAAGAGTGGAAAGACGACAGAGGAAGCACTCCTTTAGCTCCGTGATGTATTGAGCAAATGGGAAGCAAGTAAATAGAGGAATCGGCGACCGCTAGACTGTACAAAGTGATGAATGCCCAAGTTTTACTTCAACACATCGAGAGAAGAGTGGAAATTGCAACAACACTAAGTATACATCTGAGGTAAGATTACGTGAGTAAGAAATTATGTAGACTAGCAGTGGCACCCTTGGAGAGGTGAGCCTTTAAAAAATTTTTTTTCGAATTTTCATTAAGAATTTTTACTGTATTAATTCTAAGCATTTTCATGTGTTTATTTTTAAGATATTGCAAAATTTAATTTAATTTTTTGAGATTGTTCTGTTTACCTCCAAGTGTAATTATCCCGGGCAACGCCGGGTACCTTTGCTAGTTGTTAATATAAAGCGTAAGTACTTACATGCCATATCTTAGCATTGAAAGTTTCCAATGGTTTCATAATGGTATCATTAAAACACGAATCATGGAACCAATTTCGATTATCATTAATTTTACGCTATATTCATTCATGACACGTTATTCCAAGTCATTTGATATATTACATGCCATATTTTAGCATTGATGGTTCCAATGAACCATAATGGTTCCACGAAACCAGGTGCCTTGGAACCAATTTCGACTATCATTCATTTTACATTATATTCATTCATGGTACATCATTCCAAGTTGTTTTATATATTACATGCCATATTTTAGCATTGAAAGTTCCAAGGAACCATAATGGTTCCACGAAACCAGGTGCCTTTGAACTAATTTCGA
>JAHWFO010031644.1:3481740-3561055 GCA_023313115.1 Rhysida immarginata
TAATTTTACGTTATATTCATTCATGGTACATCATTCCAAGTCGTTTGTTATATTACATGCCAAATCTGAGCTTTGAAAGTTTCCCCTGAACCATATAGGTTCCACATACCATTAAACCTATGTCGACTATCATTAATTTTACATTAATATTCAATCATGACATGTTATTGCAAGCTGTTTGATATAACACATGCCATATGTTAGCATTGAAAGTTTCCAGTGGACCATAATTGTCCCCCTAAACCACATACCCTTGAACCAGTTCTGACTGATATTGACCATCAAGGAAGACGATCACGCGTCTTCACTTAATTCACAAGCTTTTTCTCTGCTTTAGCTATGCAATGCCAAAGGGAGAACAGCATTTGGCAATGCACAGGCCATTTATACATGGAATTGTATAGTGAAAAACGTGGTTTCCTATATTATTTTTGACCTTTTGAACCGGAAGTAGTTTACCGATTTTTTTCCACCAACGAACTCGGTCTTCCGATTTCCCTAAGTTGTCTAATGGCGAAAACGGAAGTCGAAAATTCGGAAGCGTTCGAAAGCTAGAGCACCAACATACAGACAGACGGACGGACGCACATTGTGAAAACATAAGTACCTATCGGTCCTAACAAGTTGTTTGCAGAAACGGCAATATGATCCGTCCAAAGCTAGATTTACAAGGTAACCATAAAAGTTCTTGCCGTTTTTGTGTTGGCATAAAAGGAAGTGATAGAAGATATGCAAATGAGTGTACAGTGTGGTCCAAAATCTGTCAGGGGGGGGGGGGAGCAGGAAGGTTAGCCTGTATAAATACAGGGCTGTTGGGCATTCACATCAATCACATCTCGTGCAGAAGTGAAGACAAATGAAGGTATTGAAGGAGATGGTTAGGTGTTGTTTGCTTTATAACTTCAAGGTGGGCTTGTCAGCAGCAGCTTCAAGTCGCCGAATGTGTCTTGCGTTTGGGAATGATGCTGTGAATGAACGCACCGCAAGGCATTGGTTCCAGAAATTCAGATCGGGAGAATTTGCCATTTCTGATGAACCCCGTAGTTTAGTGTGTCCGATGGACTAGACGCCAAATGGTTCACTACGAACTGCCATCAACTGGCCAAACCATCACTGGGGACCTGTACTCCCAGCAGTTGGAACGTGTGCAACAGGCATTGCAGCAGAAGGAGCCAGCACTGGTGAATCTCAAAGGGGTACTCTTCCTTCATGACAATGCCTGGCCACATGTGGCGTGGGTGGCCAGTGAAACCATAGAGCGGCTTGGTTAGGAAAGTTTGTGTCATCCACCTTACTCACCAGATTTTGCTCCAACGGATTATCACCTTTTCCATTCTCTGGACAACCATCTTCGTGGAAAATCCTACACCAATGATAGACTTGCGCAAGGCACTCACGGACTTTTTTGAGTCCAAGACCGGCAAGTTTTACAGCCACAATCAACTGGAGACACGTTGGCAGAAGGTGGTAGATCCCAATGGGGATTACTTTGTGGAGTAGCGATACGTTATTTTTTGTGTACATCATCTTGTTTTCCGGAATTAAAAACGGCAAGAACTTTTGTCGCTACCTAGTATACGGATATGATTCCACTGGAAACGCTGAAGGTCAACTTTTCAATACCGGGGCCTGTTTCTTTCGTCGGCCGAGGCAAATTATCTGTGGCTTTTCCACCTTTTAAACAACGAGTCCACATAATGTTAATTAAATCGTCAACTTTCCATCTCTTTGTTGTACACTTCTTTGATCTTTCCATTCTATTTTTAGAGAGGAAAAAACCTTTTAAGCCTTTTCTTACCCAAAATCTTATCTTAAAAATTTTAAAATCCTATCTAATGCTCGTGAAGAAAGCTTTTCGAAAAGTGTAGGTGTCATTTAACAACATAAACATAATCGTATTTCTTTGCTTGGATCTTATTTAGAGTATTTATAATGAGTAAGTTTTAATTTTAACTATATTAAAATTCACTGAAGGGACATGCATAGAACGTTTGCACCACAGAAGAGACCATTTTGTTGGCTGTTTGATAAACATTATAAAATAGTTATAATAATTATATCATAATTTATAGCAGGTTTAACCACTCATCAACATTCTCATTTGATCAGCTTGTTGCATCATGTTTTTAGTAAAAAATTATTCGGTAATGCTTAAGTCTATTAAAATAATCTAATCTGATATAATTAAGCAAGCGCTTGCGAGCAGGCTTCTATTTTCAGGCGAAGTAATTTTAGCAGAGCCGTTATGCATTTAAAATGACTGTTAGTAATTCATCAAGCATATCAAACAGATACTAACAGTGCTCTAATTGCATTTTTCGTGTTATCCAAAAATATTACTGCGAATTCGATGATGACTTGAAGACGGTTAAATCCAAAACTTTTAATTCATTAAAACATTGCGTGATGAAAACACTTTTTATATTTAATTCTTTTCATTAGGAATATAAATTCTTATTCTTCCTTTTATTCATCTTTCATTTGTATAAATAGAACTTGGCAGTAAAACGATATATCGCCTGATAAAAAAAAAAACAGCAGCTCATATATCAGAAGAGTGCATTAACCGCCACCATTTTATTCATTTAATAACGAAGACTATTCATAATTCAGATCCGTCATTACTCATCAAGCTTCACGTGAATGCAGACACGTCCCCCTCCCCCCCTCCACCACCTCCCTTAAGAGTTCCACGTTTCCGAGAAATAAAAGTTCATCAATCACGACGTCGTGACATCAGCGTTCTGGGTGGTTTTGCTCGATCTCAGCGCCATCAAACAGATGTTTTCCAAGGAAAACCTTGTTTTTTTTTTCCATTTCACGCGCTTACCAACTAGATAAGTAGTTATAACCATTCCCTTTGCCCTTACATCATCCAGAGTTTACTCCCATTTATTTTGAAAACGCCACAAATGGACGGAAATGATATTTCTCCCCTTTAGACGGGTATATCAAAGTGATATATGGGGAACATCAACTTCGGGATTTTAAGGGCTTAAGTAAAACTTAAGTATTTTTCGGGAAATAGACGGAAATTTGTCTAACAGTGGATAATTACAAACTAAGATAAATTATCTGTTACATAAATTATGTGGAACAATTTTTTTTTTGCAAGTGAAATATATTCGACGGATTAGGTTTAGAGTAGATTGCTTTCGTAGTTGCGCTAAATTTATGCAGCCAAGAGAAAAAAAATTACTTGCAAGTAAAACCTAGACGGGAAATACATTTATATTCTTGACAATAAAATTAATGACTTGATACGAATATCTTTTCAGTTATTGATGGGTTTTACAATTGCTTTCAACCGTTTGCAAAGTTATCGCTCGTGGAAAATTTTGCTTTATTGATCACTTCGTGGAAAATGGATCTAACTGAAGTGAAGTGAAAGTATAAAGAGAGTTTATATTTGAAAAATATTATAAATATTTGACTAAAATAAACTTAGGTTACATTGAATAGAATGTCTAAAAAAAACAACAAACAACTTTACGATTAATTTATAGAGTGCTTTCAAAATAGCTTTACATCTACGGCCGGAATCCTGGGGCACATACACTACCCTATCAAAAGTCATGGGACACCATCACTTTAATAGAAAAACTCAAAAATATACCTATTTTAGTATCTTGTTTGTCCACCTTTTGCTGCTATCACAGCTTCTACTCTCTGGGGCATACTCTCCACAAGTTTTTGATACGTTTCGACAGGTAATTTTCGCCATTCTGCCATAAGTGTCTTGGACAGTTCGGTCACGGATTTTGGGCGTTCCGCACATGCGCGCAATCGACGTTCCAACACGTCCCACAAATGTTCGATGGGGTTCAGATCGGGGCTTTGTGCCTATAGCCCTTGCTTTATGGCAAGGTGCGTTATCGTGCTGAAACAGAAAAGGGCCATTGCCAAAGTGCTGCCAGAGAGATAGGAGTGCTGCGTTGTCCAGAATGTCTTGATAACGCTCTGCGTTTAGATGTCCGTCCACAGAAACGATTGCACCCAACCCATACCATGAAAAGCACCCCCACACAATCACCGACCCTCCGCCGACTTCACCGTGGGCACAACACAGCTTGGCAGATAACGTTCGCCATACCCAAACCCGTCTATCCGATTGCCAGATGGTGTAGCGGGACTCATCACTCCATTCAACCATTAGCCATTGACCCAGAGTCCAATGTCGTCGCTCTAACAGTTTTGCCTGCGAGATGGCACCCAACGATTATACCTCTTTGGAAGTCTGAAAGCTCTTTTCTTTGAGACATTCTTACAGCATTCACGCAAGCATCATCTCATAATAGCATACTTTGTTATGTAGTGCTGGGAAGAATGCCAACAGTGAAATTGCAAAGGAATGTCTCATTTTCATGCAAATCAGGGTTGTCCCATGACTTTTGATAGGGTAGTGTATCTAATAGCTTTCGAGTCCGGCGAGTCACTGGTTCAACCCCGCTGGTGTTTTAGACTACAAATAACTTTGTAACTTTGGCACAGGAGGGACAACTGTAGTATATTTTGTCAAAATTACTCTGTATTGGTCAGTATTAACAGATAGGTGACACGTAATAAGTATGGGTCGAAAGAAAGACCCATTTTGTCAGTAGCAGAAGGGATGTAGCCAATTTTGTAGGACTGTAAAACGAGCCTACACAAATGTCATCGTAAGTATGGTCAGCGAACGATGCTCACAGTCCGGGACCGCCGACGTGTTGCTCGCATAACAAGAAGAAATCGCTTTCAAACCAGAACAGCTACAAACTGTCAATGCATGTCCACATAAACTGATTTCAGAAGGCATTTGGAGCATAGTACCTCGGAGGAGACTTATGCCGCAACAGGTCACCTAGAAGCCATCAAATGAAGCTATGGCCTACAAATAAAGCCATCAAGGTGTGCTTCAAGAACTTGGTGGATTTGTGTTATTTGGGTATGTTTTACATACACAGAATTGGGTGCAACTTCTGGACTATCAGATATTTTCTTTTGTGCCGCCTCTAAAGCTGACTACGACACGGAGCACCCAGTTTTCCTAGACCGCGTTTACAAAGCTGTACCTGTGTGTGACTGTTTAACGTACATTCCTCTACGTTCACCCCCGTGGACTGACTGAAAAATCCCCCGAACTCCATCGAGAATCTGTGGGAGGACTTGAACAGAAGCTAATCAAGGCGAACTCCGGGATCAGCTGGAGCAAGCATGATTGGAGAAGTAGTTCAATTTGCAAAATGCTCAGAATATACATAAATTTTGACCTGGAAGCTTATATGTGACTCCCGACGGCTGCCTGGCACATGTCCACTCGATGCTCAAATCCTCCCATAGTTGCTGAAGCGTGTCTGGTGTCATCATTTGATGTCAAAGTTCTAATGCTGTGAGTTGCTGGGGCTTCAGTTCCGAAGATTCGGCGAAAATCGCCCCGCAGGTAGTTACGGACTCGCAATTTTCGGACGCAAAAGGCTTCGGGCCGCGGGTCGCCATCTCTACATAAAATGAAGAAAGTTCACTACGCCTTTCAGAGGCGCCCGGGAGACCTCTAGTAGCACTGAAACCAAACTTGACGATGACCTGCGATCAATTGTTCTGGAGCTGTAGCATCTTGGAAATCGGATGAAGACTTTTGATACATCCTTTATTATATATGGTGTGCCCAAATGAAAAGGAGACTTTCACTGTAGCGGCGTTGTATTTAATCGAAGTTGGTAAATATGCTTATCGATGGATGTAGCGTCATCCCGGCTCCCCACGTCCCGAAACAGCTCATTCTGCCATGAAGGCCGGAAAAGTGATGCTCAGTTTCTTTTTCGACGAAGAAGGACCCATATTCCTCGACTGGCTAGAACTGGGTGAAACAGTTGACGGTGAACGGTGCAGAGGGTAGATTATCGCCACTTACTCCTTGGCACTTCTAACACTCCTTCGAGGGAGTTTTGCGCCATCCCAGTAACTAACAACTGCTATGAGATGACAGTAGCAGCCGGGACCGACGGCTTAACGTGCCCTCCGAAACACGGGGGGTTCATGATGGAAGAGCTGCTGGCGGACGAACAAACCAGTGGCTATCACCAGCTGCTGGACATCCAGCACTGGTCACTCAGCAAATGGGTCAGACTAAAGTCCCCCAACAGCTGTGTCCCAAATAGCCGTCCCACCCAGCAGTGGTCCTCAAGCCACTGGCCGCGCCTGACGCTGAACGGTACTGCAACACGTTGCTGAAGTCGAAACGGGCCATCGAAATCAAACGCAGAGAGAAGCTGGAAACGTTTCGATGGGAAGTCCTCAAACATCTTCCTTACAGCTCTGACATCTCCCCATGTGACTCCCATATTTTCAGCCCCTTAAAAAATCACTGACAGGTTAGCGGTTCACCTGCGACAAGGAAGTGCAGAACACCTAGAAAAAGGATCCGTATGGAACCCAGAAGATTCAACACTGAAGCCATTATTATTCCCTTCTTACTCTCTGAGATCAGTACATCATTATCAAAGGCAATTATGTGTAGGCGTCATATTACACATTAACTGTACGTCAAACATTCTGTACTTAAAATATTCGTTAGAGATAACCGTAGTCTCCTTTTCATTTGGACACACAGAAATTTGCAATTCATTTATAAGTTTATGTAAAATATCGTCAAAGTTGACAGTAAAACGAAGGACAATGTAGATTAAGCTGCAATTTGAATAGAGCTCACGGGAATTGCGTTTTATTTCATTATATTAAAAAGAATACAGTGCTTATGAACATCATATTAATAAAATGTTCTTCGTTAATGAGATTTCCATGCAACTGACTTTCCATGTTTGACATTCCAAAGATTAGTGAGGCGAAAGTAATAAAGTTTAAATCAATAGTTCTAAACAATATCCTACGTATTTGGGAATTAAATGACTCGTTTTTGCCTGTGCACCTTTTCTTAAATCCTATAAAAATGAGTTATAACATGAAAAAGGCAGCAATTTTCTTCTAAGATGGTAGCAATTAAATGGACTTCCTCAAGATCTACAATGCCATTAAAGCCCTCACGAATACTAATTTCGTCTTTCTTCCGCATTTCTCTTCCAATACCAATAATCAATAATGGAGTCTTTGTGCAACCATCGTGTACAGGGTCTGTAATTATAAAGCCAATAATATCGATTATAGGTAGGCGTAGTAGTAAGTAGTAAGGTGTTTTCACAGAGCTTCTCCCATCGGATAGCTGCTTTGCTCGTTTATTGCCTTTAAACCTGCGCCTCACTAATTCAACGTCAGCCACTCATATTGATTAGCATTACATCAGTACATGCAGTTAATTATAACATTTGACAGAGGTTTTAAAACCTAGACGACGAACTTTAAAGAGGTGAATGTCGTGCGAGTAGCATTGTGAATTTTAAAAGGCTCATTCCATTATACCCATAACGAAAGCGGGCTTTTGTTAAATAAATCTCTTCTTTTGCGCTTTAATTATAAGCTTTTTTTAAAAATAAGGTACCAATTCTGGTGTTTCAATGTAAAAAGGGAGTCTTGAATATATTATTTTGTAATTTATGTGAATTTTTAAACCATATCTTGACGCTACAACCTCATAAAAATTCCTGGAATAAGTTGCTTTATGATAACTATTTTTTTTTCGATTTCTAAAGAAACAATTATGCACGTAATACCATATTTTTTTTTTTTCGAAAGAGTAGATTTTTTTCTCCATACAGGCTAGTCCCAGTAAGATCTTTTGTTTCCAAACTGACAGAAAAAATAAACTGAGTACACATACTTACTTACTTACTTTTCAAACCCGCTTATCCGTTAGGGACGCGGGGGCAGCAGCGATCGCTATCTTCCGCCATCAGGCGCATGTCCTCCCTGGTAATACCCAAGCGACTCGAACCCAGATTCTCCATGTAGTCTAGCCACCTGGTTCTAGGCCGACCCCTTGGTCTCTTACCCACCGGCTTGGAAAATAACATCTGCCTAGGAAGATCAGTTTGCGGCATCCGTATCACGTGGCCATACCAGCGCAACTGAGATCTCTCAATGCGAAGAAGTAGCGGCTCAACACCTAAAGACTCCCTTATTGTGCTGCTGTGCACTCTATCTAGTAGGGTAACACTTGCCACACCTCTCAGGAATCTCATTTCGGCCGCTTGTACCCGCGATCGCACTCTTTCGGTCATTACCCAAGCCTCATGACCATAGGTGAGAATGGGGACAAAGATAGATTTGAAGACGGAGAGCTTGGCTTTGTTACCCAGCTCGCGTTTCGTTACCACGGATCGCCACAGTTCACGTCTGACACAGCTTGCTGCACCGATCCGAGCATCCAATTCTTTCTCCTGCCGTCCATCACTCGTGAATGCAATCCCGAGATACTTGAATTTTTCCACCTGTCTCAATGAGGCTCCCATAATATGGAGAGGGCACTGAGCAGGCTGTCTTGAAAGTACCAGACCCTCAGTTTTAGCCACACTGATCTTCATCCCAGCTTCTTCACATTTGGCTGAAAATCGGTCTAGTGCATGCTGAAGGTTCGTGCGAGAAGATCCAAGAAGGACAAAGTCGTCAGCAAAGAGCAACCTCTCCACCAGGCAGTCGCCCACACAAACACGCTCATCGCCTCGGCTGACACTGTCTATCCAGTCCATAAAGATAATGAACAAGAGGGGCGACAGTACGCACCCTTGGCGGAGTCCATCACCCACGGTGACTTAATGCCATTTATCCGGACACACATCTATGTACACCAATATAAAATTGATATGGGGACTTACATTTTGGGGTACATGACGAATTTGGCCTCGACTTCTCTTTGTAAGGATACTTGAAGCAATTCGTTTACCCAGAAAAAATTCGTGATAAAGACTATTTGAAAGAAAGGATCGAGTGCTGCGGCAAAATATTACCGGATATGCTTGGAGGATTGTCTCGTGACTGGAGTAAGCGCCTGGAATTCTACACGCAACAAGGGAGACACATTGAACACATCGTATTGCAGTATAAACATTCAATGGCTACAACTTCCAAACTGCGACTGACAGATCAAAACTGGCAAGTGGAATGAATTTCTGAGAAAATTTTCATGTTGTCTGATAGGTCACAAGCCCCACTTTAAGTTTGAAAAGATTGATCTCTATTCAGGGTAGGTCTCCATATCCTTTTGTCATTGGTGGGTTTAGATGTTTAATTTTTCTGTCTGTTTTGGAAATAAAGGCTGTACTGAGATTTTTGGAACACTCTTATGTATGATGATTTGCGAAATGGTGAATACAAGAGAAGTCCTTTTTTAAAGAACTTCCAATAAAGGACAAGGCATAAAAAATAAGCTTGATGAGAAAAATCCAGACGGCAATATAATTAAAAAAATTACCTCATTAATCTGAAGATTGTTTGTAGTCCCCTGTGTCTGATTGTGAATGAATTACTGTTAATGAAAAAAATTATTAAAACGAAAAGATTAAGGGAAAAAAATTCTCTCAAAGACCAAGATGGAAATGATTCGATAATTAAATTATAAAATGAAAAGTAGTTAAAGTTTCAGTGTAAAGAAAAGTTATTTTCCTTTCGTTCCTTCTTAGTTTTGTTTTTAATTTTGTTCTGGAATGGTATTTCGCCGAAAGCGAAAGAGCGTTCAGATAAAAGGAAAATTAAATTATGAAAAGAAGAAAACTAAATTAAAAGAACGGAGAAAAAATAAGATCGAGGATATTAAAAATAAATATTAAGTTATCATTAAATTTTCAGTCTTATATCCTTCTCAGTTTACCATTGAACCATCTTAGCGAAAAACGTTCTAGAAGCAAAATTGGAGAAAAAAATTGAATCTAATGAATTTGGTCAGTGCAATATATTGTCTGAGTGATCTCATGTTTCATATAGAAGATGAATATCAATTTTCACAATGCTGGTTGTTTTCGTCGGATCGCATCTTGGATGATGTAGAATGTCCCGATATATTTTTTTCGTAAAAGTTTGACCATGAGTATTGACTAGCACTTCCAACGTGATTTCGTCTTTGATATCACGGATATCACACATATATTCCTTTATTAGACCGGCATTCCAATTGACAGCTTTCATAATCAAATTAATGTCTTTGCTCCAGGCTTGTTTAATATACAACTTGATGCTCCTATGTTCTTTAATTGTATATCGCATTTAATGCAACCTGCCTCACTCGAATTGTTATTTCTATCCGATAAATTTATACATGCTTGATTAGACTGTATATTTTCATAATGTAGCAATTTAGGTTAAGTAGCGGAGGACGTATCGGTTTCACAATGTCCGTCCCCTTCATATTTTCTATATTTTTTGACGTAGCTTACCTGTACCGTCCTCGGGGGGGGGGGGGGGGGAAATTTCTCGTTAATATAACGGAAAAGTAGTCTTCGCTAATAAGATTGAAATTATTGGGTTTTTTTTTAAGGTTTTCATAAGATGCGTGACTCCACCAGGTGATAGTGCAATACCGAAACGCGTAAGGTTTAATGAATATTTTACCGTATCACTCTACCTGATCATCGTCTTCCTTTATTTATACCAATCATAGAAGTTGAGTTGATCAGCATGGGAAAAAGAAAGACCAAACTGGCTTCGAAAAGGGACTCATTGTTGGTTGAATGTCTGGTGAATTTCTCGTGTTACAAATTAAGTAGCGGAGCACTTACTGGTTTCACAATGTCCGTCTGTCTGTCCGCCCCCTTCATATTTTGCAATAATTTTGACGGCCTGCTGGGGTCGGAGTTACGGGGGTGGGAATTAGAGGGGACCAAGTGATCTACATGGTATTTGAACACTCAGGGCTTCCGCTACATTCCTATACCGTCCTCGGTGGGGGGGGGGGGGTAATTTCCTGTTCAACACTTACAAATTATTCATTACATATACATGCTGTAATTTGGGCCAAAGGGGATCCAATATCCATAACAAGAAATTAAGCCTCCCGAGGAAGGTATAGGAAAGTAGCGGAAGCCCTGAGTTCATCTGCACTTTTTAACCCTCCATTTTTTAAATCAAAAATTGATTTTCTCGAACCTTGTATTTAGAAAATATAAAAGAACCCTATCTTCTTTCCTTTCTCATCATTTTCGATCGAATGATATATCACACAATATATGTTGCCATAAATTTCTTAAGACCAAGTGATTGCCACCCCCCACAACTCCGACCCTATTGGGACAATTTTTGCCCAAACTTTACAGTAGTGTTGATGTTGCTTAGTGGATTCTGTATACCGAATTTCACTCCTTTATATGCATAGATACGCGTAGACCATTTGGTCCCCTCTAATTTCCGCCCCCAAAACTTCGACCCCAGTGGGCCAATCAGAACCAAACTAAATAGTGAAGGTGCACATGCCAATAGTAAGCTACATTCCGAATTTCAACCTTCTACCTCAAAAAATGCGGAAATTATGAAGGGGACGGACGGACAGACTGACAGACAGACGGACATTGTGAAAACAATAAGTAGCTCCATTCTTCCGCCACTTAATAAACTTCGATAGAAGAGAATTTTTATCTTTTACATTTTTCCTATACAAATAGTTGTTTTCTATAGTGGAAAATGGGTCCGAAATTAATATTAAATCATCTAAATAGAATTTAATCCAGGGTTTCCCAACTTCTTGTGTATTTCGCATCCCTAAAAATTTATTAATGAAACTCCGCCACCCACTTCAAAAAATATTCGTATGTTTTATGGTAAAAATTAGTTGTTAGGGTTTTATGGTACGTAGTTAACAATAAAAAAAAAATAAAAAAAAAAAGATATGCAAGTTTTTACTTTTCCTCGCACTCCCTGTTGGAACCCCTGATTTAATCAAAGAATGTTTTTGAAATGAAAAAGAAATAAAATTAGCCGTTGATGAAAATGTCCTTGTACAAGGCTTCTTAAAAGACAAGTGTTTGAAATGAGATTATGAGAAAAATGTTCTCGTTCTGGGATTGATTCGTGTGACTTTATCAGCCATTTATTCAATTCTGATCATTTGCTCGAAGTGTTTTTTCTAACGATTTAGCAAGAAAAAAGAGAACTACAGAAGAATTTGATATGGGATGAGACGAAAAGCTATTATGTAAAATAGGAACCCCGTTGAAATGTTCGATCAGGTTCTTCTGTCACCTGCAATAAATTTTCCATTAGTGATGGTAATCACGAGTTGCCGTTAAAAAGAACAACTTAAATTTTTGCGTCATTCCTCTTGCCCAGAACAAAAAAAAAACAAAAAACAATAGAGTCATTCCTCATGGCCATAAATTAATTACCAAGTCCTTCACTGTCATTTTTGCTTTCACCATTTAACGGACTTTATTCGTAATGGACAAATTGCTCAAGTATCTCTCAAGAATGTGTACAAAGTAATTTTAAGCATTCTTGTAAATTAACGTGATTCCTATGCTTCTTAAAATATGACTTAAATACACCAAGCTTGGTACATTAACGAGGAGCTCTGAATCGTTTGCTAAAGTAGTCCGCTATGCGCACTCGCAAATGGAACTTATACTAAAAATTCAGGTATAAAGTGATTTTTGAGCCTGACAGTTTTTTTCATTTAAAAATAATGAACTTCCTCATTTTGTGTGATCGCCTACGTTTTTGGTGCCAAGTTTTCGTTGAAACGAAATGAATTGTGAACTGTTCACTGTAGAAGACAATGCTGCCCAAAATAATCAGACACCACTTATTAAAGAAGTATTGACTTTTCAGAATACGGTACAAGGAAATATGTCTTCATGGTTGCATCATTAATTTAATATTTAATTTTTCTGAAGCTATGGTTATCTGATAAACGCCAGAGATGTTTTTTTCCTTCTCATGCCGAACACAATGAAATTAAGTAGTCTCTTTTTATTTATTCCACAATTTGGGAAAACTGGCCGCGAGTCATGTTTGCTATTTTTCTAATTAGAATTTGACACTATAAAATCCAGGTTCTCTTTAATGCCCTCTGAAGCATTCACAACCTATTGAGACAGGGCTAGTCAGCATTCCAAAGACCCGTGTCGATAACATTCTCATGAAGTAATTGTAAAATTAATCAACGGCTCATGTTTAAACATCTTTTAATTAAAGTGCCCTGGTGTAATTTTAGTTGTTTGCATATGTGCTTTAGGTTCGAATTTCAGGTTCATCGCGTTAATTTTCGGAATTCTAAGAATGCTGGAAAGCCGAAAACTGTCTCATTTTGCAGGCCTCACATGACATTTTTTGACATTCTTTTGAGAATTATGTAGGACATATCTACCTATTCAAAGCAAAGAAAATTTTATTACCTTCCGTTTTCTCGATAGGGAAATAAAAAGTCTGCTTTCTCCAACCATCCTTTCCCTGTTGAGCTATTTGAAAGAGTAGCGTCGCATCTCCGCGCCCCTGAATCACGTACCTCGTTCATGACCCATAAAGGCGAGAAATGTTCATCTATGGAAGAAGGTGCTTTTTTTTCTGTTATTAGCGCTGTGCTATTAAACAACTTTTCTTGACTTAAGCCGATGTACAATTTGTTAAAGAGGCTATAAGTGATTATTAAGTAGCGGGGAGGATGGAGTTGTTTATTGGTTTACTGTGGACGTATGCGCGCTTTTCCTTAATTGTGTTTGCTTTACTTTGGAGTTTCGCAATAACCGATGTGTTTAAACTGAGAAAAATCGCTACAGCAAACCCACATAATATTAAAGCAGCCATTTGGCGAGGAATACTTTAGAATATGACATGTTAATTATTTTTCCCTGAAACTCCTGCTTTAATCTATTCACTATCTCGTAAAACACTAAAAATACGCATACATCTGACAGTTTTATTCAGTTCGTTTCTTTGAAGAGAAATAAACTGTAGTTTTTGTTTTCCCCATGTTGAAGGTGAAAAGCCTAAGTCATGAAATATCGAGCAAATCTGGTTAAACATAATTTACGGTAAAGTTATGTTACTAATTCTAAACTGCATGTGAAATTAATTCTTTTTAAAACACATAAAAAATACTGTATTTCTAATCACTGATATATAAGGTAAAATAAACAAATTGCCAAGTGAAAATAAAAGTGAACGACTCAGCCTTTTGCGTAAAAACAACGGTGCAAATTCTTATATGAGAAATAGTTATAATTCATTGCGAATTATAAACGAAAAGAATTTTATAGCTTCCATTCCATATTCGCACAGTTATGCGTACAAGCACAATTAAATCGATTATAATTATATCTAAATAATTCTTAAGATTTGCATATGATTTAAACACGTTGATTGAATCTAAATGGTTCATTAAGTTAACATAGGCGAGCCGTATAAATACGACTATATAAGGGGAACATCACACCTTTAATTCCCTATAAACATCAGATTCTTGCACATGAAATATTTTGGGATGAAGTATATATATGAACGCTGCCAAATAAACACTGCCAAATGTTTCTAACCTAAATATCCCCGATTGTCTCTCTATCTCTTTCTTTTCCTCTTTTACGTTGTCGGTGCCAAGGATGTTATATAACCATTGGACCTACTGGAAATTTAGCCTTGCAGGGGATCAACTGAGGCTTTGCTTGGTTTTGTAAGCTTGTTAATAAAGGAATAAGCACAAACATCCATGCCCTCGGAGGGTTCGAACCCGCGACTCGCTGGTTTCGAAAGCGACAAGACCTGCACTTTAGCACTCTCAGCTGCTTGTAGTCTGATTATACAGATTCAAAATTGAAGTAAGCCATATATGGATACTTTTTCTTTATGAGTTCAAACTTGACCATAACGCAGCAGAGGCAGCGAGAAACAACAACAAAGCATTGGAAGATGAGAGTAAATGGGCGAACCATTCAGTGATGTTCCAAAAAATCCGATCCGGCGATATGACCCTTGAAAATGAACCGCCTGGACACTCAACATTAGTGAGCGATGTAAAAACTATGTGGGCAGTAATATAGCCTGACCCTCGCAACACGTGTAAAGGACATGACAGAGAAATAAGGTATCCTCCTATTCGACAGTTTCCCGCCACTTGC
Source organism: Rhysida immarginata (assembly GCA_023313115.1). Taxonomy (NCBI): domain Eukaryota; kingdom Metazoa; phylum Arthropoda; class Chilopoda; order Scolopendromorpha; family Scolopendridae; genus Rhysida; species Rhysida immarginata. Next base: position 3,496,704 of record JAHWFO010031644.1, read on the forward strand.
AAGCATTTGGTAAGTCAAGAAGCGAAGTGAAGAAGAGAAGTGGGTTCACCATGATATCAGTGAACAAAACATGGAGAGTCGATTGGAATTTTGCATTTCTTTGATCTCCCGGAACAGAGTAGTGATTTGTAAAGAAAAATGGATATTGCTCGATAATGGTCGGCGATCTGCACAATGGCTAGATGAGGCCTGGATAATGGCTGGCATTATTCACTATTCGTTCTTGAAATGTGGTAAAGCCATTAATGCAGAAAAATCTTGCACTCAAATATTACTAGTTAAGCGGCTTAGATTGGTGACAACGCGAAACCACACAATTTTCACTATGAGAGTTTTCCTCATCCACCACTCTCTCCAGATCGGTCGCCAACTGACTACCATTTTTCATAAGCATTTGGATATGTTTTGGCATGGAAAAGGTTCAATAACGAAGCAGCCGTTGTTGAGGAGTTTCTTCAGTCCAGAACGCGGGAATTTCTAAGAAACTGGCATCGAGAAATTGGTATCTCGATGGTGTATAGTATCTGATTAATAAAAGTCAGTTTCCACAGAGTTACTGTTGTTTGAAATTTCCATATGAAATCCGACATTTCTTGTGCAACAACCTGATAAATCTTGGTATTTAAAATAGCGTTACGTATTTAAAATCGCAAACAGGGATTCTAAGCATGTTTATTAGCCTTGATTTCTCTTATTGAAGACCAATGGAGTCTCTTGGAGAAAGCTTTGTCACTTTGGACTCCTCTCCTGCTCATGTCCATGGTAAGTTTCTGAATCAACGGCAACGTTGTGTTGCCCGCTTTCCCAGAGGCAAAGTTACTCCTGAAATCTGTATATATCTCGCGATTCCCTTTTAATGAAGCGAAGGAAATTTGCTTCATTTCGTTATTCATTAAGGCTTGAGTAGAAGTCCTATAATGTTTTATATCCCTGCTCATTAATAAGAATATGTGCTCAGTTCCATTGTAAATTAATAAGCTATTTAATAATAATAAAAGTACGGCACGGTGTCTAATAAGGCAGTACAATAATGACGGACTATCCTTATGCGAATACTTTATTGAGTGAATTTATCTTTGAAATTAAAAAAAAACGCTTTTCTTGGAGGATTCAAAGGATTCACTCGCTTCAGCATGCTAAAAGATGAGAGAGATTATCATGATGCGGTAGGAACGGTTCGATTGCATAGAGAACTCGAGAACTGCTCGATTGCATAGCAATTGCATTTCCTGCTTCCGACTGGTGGGAGGGCATTTCTTCCTCCAGTTTATAATTTCCGACATTCTCTTTAGAAAGAAAAAAAAGAGCAGGAGGGAAAAAAGTTCTAAAACTTCTCGATTTAATTTCCTAAGATGATGAAAACGTGGCATCATGTTCACTTAAATTGTCGCCATGGCAACGGCTTCTTCTTTTTTTTTTCCCTCCACTTTTTTCACTTTTTACCTTTCACTTACCGCCACGTAAATAACGGCGTTTTCCGTCTGGTCTGGCACGTGGAGGTGGAAACCCCACGAGATGTTCTTGTTGTGGAACTGCGGGGATCGAAGCAGGGACGCGAAGACGGTCCTGTTACACAACTCCAACCTAAAAGTTGAAAAAAAAACAGAACTGTTATTAAAAAATTTTATAAAATGATGTGAATTTAACCCCTCCTCCTTCCACCGTTGGCAAAATATTAATAAAAAGTTTCGATAGCAAGCACAGGAGGAAGGGGAGGGAAAAATCATATAAATTTACGGTTAGAGGCGAAGTAGTAAATTGAAAACTAAGAGTTCAAGTGAGGCAGAAATTTATTTTTAAATTATCTCCAGCCGTTTTCTGAAGGACTTTTTTAAATCTAATTATCTTTTCAATTATCTATTTTCCCAACCGATTTACATTTACCATAGCATATTGAAACTCGTCGAGCTGGAACGGCAATAAACGAGCACCATAAAAGGTGGACATTATTTATTTATTTTTTTATTAAATAAAGGTGGACATTATATTTCTTTCACAGGTTTACTTCTTAAGACGAAATTCCCGTAAAAGTTTGAAAAAAAAATAAATTTTGTGCTCTCGCTGAAAAATTTTGCGATAGAAAAGTATAATTGAATAATTTCGCTAAATGATTGACCGAGTGCATCTTCATACAGATTTATGTACATAAAACAAATTAATACAGTCATTTAAAAAAATAGAAACTCCATCAAAGTGGCTTTTGTTTTGGTTCATGTTTAATCACTATTATTTACAAAATATCAAGATTTATTAACAAAGTTATTTTTAGCAACAAAATCGAATGGAAATAAGTATTTTCTGACAATTTTCTGAAAACAGAAGTATAAAATAAATAAAAAAAATTTAGAAACATTGATGGCATAGAAGTTTTAGAAAGGTTTTAGTAGTCTATTTTCCCCTTTCTTTAAAATAAGTTGAAAGATTGTCTCTTTCATTGTTTCTGCTAGTTTGTGCAGTTTTTCATTGGGAATGTCTTCCCAGGCTGCACGTTGTTTGGCAACTGAATTGTACAGAGGGTCCAGTAACGTTACAATAAGTCATAAGTCTATGAGAAACCCCGCCGTCATGTTCGGTGATGTTCTATCTGGTGCCCACGGTGTTGACCAGAACTATGGCTCTGTTTCGCAGTTTCCATTCAATAAGACTTCGCCGCAGAGAATTTAGGTCGATCTGTGCCCACTCCTCTTCACAGGCTTTCCACAGAACGTCCAATGTACGGGATCGTCTACTTCCAAAGGCGCGTTTCAGCAGTCCAAAGCCGCAATAATCCATGGGGGATGCCTCTGAAGATTTCACGGGTATGTCTTCAAACGGGATTGAATGTATGCCCGTCTCCTGTTCCAGTGTTTGGCTACAACCTCCGGTGTTCTGCTTGGAGTGGGTCGTTGTCTTGAGGGTCCAGGTTCGTCCAACGTTGCTGGTATTGCGGTTTTTCTGTTTTTATTTAGTGTGTTACAGATTTTTGCCTTTGAAATGGCGAGACCCCTGGATTTGCATTGTTTTATAATCATGGAATAGGACCATTTCGCGTCGGAAAGTGCATTTATGTCCCCTTTATAACTCCTCACGATCGCGTAGCCCTGTCAACCAGGTGGCTGGAGAATTTTCATATGTAAATCGTTTAGTTGTAACGTAGTCAACCCTCTGTATTGCTTGGCTTTGGCATAAACTGCTCTCACAAGATCACCCCATAGAAAATCTACGGGATTGCGCGCTGATCAATCTAAATCTAAAGTTGTGATATTTTGGTTCAACAACCATGTTTTTTGTTGTCTTTGCTACATGGTAAGATACATTACCGTGCTGGAAGAGCAGAGCATCCGTGAGATTACTTACATAAATGGAAGAAGGTGAACTTGTAATAGCTTTGAATGTCCAGGTTGAACAGATGAGAAGACCAAGAATGCCGCTAAGTATTCCTGGACGGTCCCGATGGCTGTCAATTTTATTGGCATGACTTCGGAAGAGAAGACCAGCTTTTTTAAAGCGAGTTTGTGTGAAGGTTCTGTTATTATTATTTTGTTTACCAGTTGTCAGTGGTCGCATGAATGCCACTAAGTAAATCAAGAGCTATTACAAGTTCACCTTCTTCCATTCACGCAACGCAATGTGCTCTTCCAGCATGACAATGACTGCATCTTCCTATGTAGCAGAGACAACAAAAACATGGTTGTTGAACCAAAATATCACAACTTTAGATATACAGGATCGGGACACATTAATATGACCACCTCTCCTCGAACATGTTGAAACGTCCCATGGTAAGCAGATGAAAAATCCTTACATATCATTAAAAGCTGACAACAGCAGACGTGTAAGTAGCATCCGTTAACACAGCAATTGTCGCCGTCATGGGCTGAGCAAGTGACCTGTCGGACCTCCAAAAGGGGATGATCATTGGCTATCGTGCCAAGGGGGGGGGGGGGCAGCATTTCAGAAACGGCCACCTTTGTGAACTGGTCTAGGGTTGCCGTTGTGAAGGTGTACCGCGACTGGGCGAACCAGACAGTTTCGAGCAACCGAAGAGGTAACTGTGGGGCCCCACGAGCCATCGATCCTACAGGCGAGCGTCGGTTACGACGCCTGGCCAAGACCAATCGGCGTGCAACTGATACAGCAAATGAACAGTGGGGCCACTAGGCGTGTCAGCACCAAGACAGTGCAACGATCCCTGTTGAGGTTGGGACTCCGGAGCAGGCGTATGATAACAGCATCCATGTTGACGCCTGTGCATCGCAATGGACTATCGCCATTGGACCTCGGCCGAGTGGCAAAGGGTTGCTTTCTCTGACGAGTCGCGGACGATGGAGAATTCGCCGGGAAGCATCTGAGAACAGGCATCGCGACACAATCGTTGGCAGACGACAGGCTGGTGGGGGAGGTGTGACTGTTTGGGGGATGTTTTCGTGGTACGGTCTGAGTCCACTGATACCGCTGGAGGGTACACTGAAAGCTGTTCGTTACCTGACGATCGTCGCAGACCAGATACACCCCTTCATGTCGACAGTGTTTCCTCAGGGTGATGGCACCTTTCAACAGGACAATGCTCCCTGCCATATTGCCAAAATTGTCCACGACTGGTTCGAGGAGCATGAGGATGAATTAAGCTACTCCCATGGCCACCAAACTCCCCGGACTTCAACCCCATTGAACATTTGTGGGACCATCTCGATCGCCATGTCCGCAAGCTGGGACCCTCCTCCACGCACGGTGATGGAATTACGGGATGCACTGATCGCCGAATGGTCCCAGATACCTGCAACCACCTTCCGAGGACTTATTGACTCTCTGCCACGTCGACTTGCTGCCAAAGGTGGATATTCCGGATGCTAGCAGGTGGTCATATTAAAGTGTCCCGACCATAGAGAAAGGAAGTATAAACTCTAGAGTGTGGATCACGTGACTTTCACATTGAGCGGAGCGTGGAGACCGGAAGTACCCAGGCGTCCATGTTGGAGTAGGAGGAAAGCCAAGATTTTATAGTTTAAAAAAAAAATAAAAGCATATGGATTAAAAAAAATAAACGCAATCTTAAATTTAACTTGTGAGCATGAGCTTAATAGAAAAATTTGAATTTCTTTTATTATTTTCTGAATTCATATTTAAATGAGAGGCACCAAAAATATTTTTTTTTTCTTTTTAAAAATGCATATTATTTAATCTAAATTTTTTAAATCTTTTTCTGCACTCGCTAAAACAAGACAACTCCACAAAGTCGTATATAGAAGGTAGGTTATTTGATTAATGGGTCGTCTTATACTACACCAATATGGCCCCTGGATTCCACGGTCAAAGTCACGTGATCCACACTCTAGAGGGTTTACTTCCTTTCTCTATGGTCCCGACCCTGTAGATTGGCCAGCACGCAATCCCGATTTAAATCCCATAGAAAATCTTTAGGGTGATCTCGTGATCGCAATTTATGTCAATGGCAAGCAATACAATTCAGTTGCAAAAATACGTGCAGCCTGGGAAGATATTCCCAATGAAAGACTGCAGAAACAATGAAAGATAGAATCTTTAACTTACTTTAAAGAAAGGGGAAAACTACTAAAATGATTCTAAAACTTCTATTCTATCAATGTTTCTAATTTGTCTTTACACTTCTGTTTTCAGAAAGATCATCTACTTGTTTGTCTCCATTATTTATGCGACTTTGTTTAAAAATTAATTTATTAATTTTTGTTAATAAAACTTGATACTTTGTAAATAATAGTGAGTAAACATGAACAAAAAAGCCATTTTGGTAGTGTTTCAATTTTTTTTTTTACATGGTTGTATGTATATAAAATATATAAAATAAAAAGTAGGTAGGAAGACGGAAGAGTGTTCTTCATGCTGCAATGCGGAGAAAAAATGCGTTAAAATAGTCAACATTCTGTATCTCATGTTAGAGTTGCATTTCAAATATTGTACTTATAAGCATTGTGAATACCGAATGAAAAATATAAGAATAAATCTAACGTAACGACTTGTGCAGAATTCAACTGAATTTCAAATGAGTTTTAATGCATATGAACTATGCTTTTCTCTTATTTATAAAAATAAACTGTTATTTTTTTTTAAATCTCTTTATCTTTTAGTAAATCAAAAGTTGAAATTAGAGTTTCCCCAGAGTCGAGCCTCTTCTCTCGCAAAGGATACACTAGCAAATCTTTTCTTGAGATCTTTTTACGGTTTGTATTTGCCTCGGGAAAATCCGACATCGACACCCAGCTGACCACAAAACGAATTTAAAGCGGCTTAAAACTACGCCTGGAATCATTATTTATTTTCATAGAAGGGGTGTAAATTAAATTTTTATTGCCTCTGTTAAAAGTTTATTGCATTCGCTCCGCATTATTGTATCGACCATCGTAAAACTTTTACTTTATTAAGGTCTTATCGTTTTTTTTTATTATTATTAAATTAAATGCATGAATATCATAGTTCATATTAGATTTGCTATTTTTATTGCTAGTTTTCGACCTTTTTTTAAAAAAAATATGAAATAGTCGAGGAATTAAAAAAGAGGAGGGAGTGTACGAGGTTCTTTAAATATGCAAATGAAGATGGTCTTGGCGATGCTTCCCCCCCCCCCCTCTTCTTTTCCTGTAGGTTCGTTTTCTACCCCACTTTTCGCAATATATTTCAGCTTTAAAGACTCTCCGAGGGTCATCAATTTTGGAATTTTCTGTCGGGTCGATGTAATGGAGATAAGCAGTTACAAAATTCCCCGCTGCTTCATTGGCTCCTCCAGGATCACGTGCGTTTCCTTCGAGGATATCTATCAGCCTCGCTGGATAAACATCAGTTCTTTCTTTCATGAGAAGTGAATTTTAAAAAAACTCTCACTATAAATTAATTAATTAATGGCCTGCAATTTTTGCTTATTCTATTGCATCTTTAAATATAATTTAGTATCATTTTGTTCAGTTCTTGAAATTTATGTGCTTCATGTTTTTTATATTTTTATCTGGCACTAAAAATTAGTTTATCGTAAAAAAAAAAAATATCGCATTTTACATCATTTTTCGTATTAAATCCTTATCTTAAAAAAAAGTTAAATTTGTTGTATTTTTCGTTAGTGAAAACATAAAGGGCAAGACTGTTATTTTAACGATTGGTTTGAGGAAACTAATTATAGGTTTGCCTGATTTAAAATGTATACAGGGATATTTACAATTTTCATCGGGATGCTGCTGCTGCGTTGTTATAATTTACGGATGTTATTTAAAAACTTGCCTGCTAAATTGAAAGTTAAGGACATTTATTTTTTGCTCCCTATAAAGCGATATTTCATTTTTAAATTGATTTTTTATAAGCAACAATATTACAGATCATGGGTGATTTCTTACGGGTTTTCATTATTTAAAGATTAGATTAGTATGTTAAAACACAAATGAAATAAAACAAGTGAAAAAGAAACGGGTTTCCCTATTTCCCACGCAGAGAAATGGGTGGTCAGATGGAGGTGTGAGTGTCCCTTTGGAACGTGATTAATCATAGTCTCCATTCAGACTAAAAATAAAACTGAGCACACGAGTTAAAGAGCATGAACGTTGCACTCCCCGGACCACACCCAACACCATCTAATTGAAAATTTAAAACAACTTTTCTAAAATCTAACCTGGAATCGAATTATCTACAAGAATTTACGCTTTCAATCAACTATATCCAAGAATTTCCTTCCTGTGAAAAAACAAAAAAACAAATGAATCCGCATTTCTCCTATAATGTATTTTAATCCTTGGTCTGTAGTTGTCATGAAGTTCTCAAGAACCAGCAAAGGATTGTCTATGACCAAAACGCTTGTCTTAAGGAAAGACAAATTTCTCCTAGGCTTGACCTTTCTCTTGGACAACGAAAAAAGGCAACCAGACCATTCCTCACCATTATCTTTGGGAAGTGTTGGACTATAGGGCAACTGTTTGGTATCTGTGGGAGGGCATGCTGCACCTGGATTTCCGTGTCGATGTAAGATTCTCTCGTAGTGGTTTTGGTATCTGTCTTTTGCTCCCTTTGAGCAGTGTTTATCCTACTTTTGTGACACCATGGCCCGGTAAGAACTTTTTGTCCGGTCCCAACAAATATACTGTAAATGCCTTTCCATTTTTTAACGTTAATGCATTAAACTCAATATAAGCATATATGTATTTAATTCATCATCATAAAGAGTATTAGAGGTTTTTAGGTTTCAGTTTTGTTCGCAAGACCTTGTTGCTGTTTTCTGCCCTATTTCTTATTGATTCTAGGATGAATTGAAGTGCTAGCCAAACGGTGACATTCTGAAAGTTGCAGGTAATGAAAAAAAAAACAAACAAACAAATCTCATTGCTACCTCGTGTAAATTTGGATATTCACTTTCATTCTTATACAGAATTTCGAATTACCCGTAAAATTTAAAGAAATTTTCAGTACTTTTCCTATGATAATTCAGTAAGACAAAGGACTTCATGGGGAAGAGACTGCTACAAAGGTTTCAGAATCCACATATTTCGAGACAATATTTTTCACGCGACAAAAATCACCATCATCAAAGTACACCATATTGCCATTAATGACCGGACACTTTCGATTTTAGACGTTCTAGAAAAATACCTGACGAATTATCCTGAAATTTCAGGGGTGTAAAAAGGATGTTACACCTTATATATTTCAGCGAAGGTTTTCTCCCGAAGGCAAATAGGGGACTAGCAAAAAAGTGAACCAAAAAAATAATGTTTGGAATCACCTTGTAAAAAAATAATGCTTGAAATGTATTGACTTCATATTGACTTCATATCAGCGTAAGAAGAAGAAATTGATACTGGTGTCCAATCCAAAAATAAAAGTTTGGAGAAAGCCCCTTATCGTTTTGTTTATTTTCGAGAGCAACTGAAATTCAACTCATTCTATCGGCGATATCTTTCTCAATTTTCACGATATTTGCTTGGGCTTTTTATAAGAGTAGCTCTATACATTTGGCTAATAAATTATGCAAAAGACAATTTGGTAACGCATGCGCATGCGCAGTTTAACATTATTTAGTAAAAATGCTCATATTTCATCAAATATTTAATATTTTTCTATTCTGAATGCAGGGTGTTGTCTGTACTGTAGTTTGTCAAGTTTTCTGTAAATGGCATTGCATTGTATTGACTTACGAAAACATTTCGACCTTTTTAAAGAAACCTTTATATCTCCATGAATATACGTGCTATTCTCATACAAATGAACACAGAAAAGTAAAACAAGCCTCTTAAGCATATGCTACAGCTACAATGCATTTCAAGCATTATTTTGTACAGGGTGAATCCAAACATTATTTTTTTGGTTCACTTCTTTGCTGGTCCCCTATTTGCCTTCGGGAGAAAATCTTCGCTGCAATATATGAGGTGTAACATCCTTTTTACACCCCTGAAATTTCAGGATAATTCGTCAAGTATTTTTCTAGATATTCGACAAAACGTCTAAAATCGAAAGTGTCCGGTCATTAATGGCAATATGGTGTATATCAGAAACTGAATTCTGTGAATTAAATCATTTGCTTCCATAATATAATTTAAGAAACGAGGATACCCGGCCTATTGTTGTAACCAGCTTACAGGAAATTTTTATGACCGGTCAGTTTTTATCAACAGTAGTATTATTTTTCCCGAATATTGAAATATTTTGATGTCTCAAAATTCTCGATCAACTCGCGAATACTGCCACGTTTAAAAATACGCGGCTTGCTCAGTGACGTTTTACTACAGAAATGTTAAAATAATTACCCACAATCACATGGACATTGCTGCTTGAATGTTAATATCTAGTTTTCTACATTTAATTTCTATTAATAATTATCTGAATTATAATTTTATTGTTTCATGGGAATTTACTCAGAATATGTCCTTCGACCTAATAGAGCTCAAAAATACTATGGAATTAAATATTTTTCTGGTTTGAAATTCCCATGCCTCGTATACAGGGTGATTCAAATCGTGTGTAAAACCATTTAAGGAGGTAATATAGAGATCAAGGTAAACACAAAAAGTCCTATTAACATGGGTCCAAATTTTATTTCTTTACAAGAAATGTTCAAAGTGATCTTGAGCTGAATGCAACCAAATGATTATTCTGCTCGTGTAGGCTTTTGTCAGTGGTTACTGCAGCAAGTAGCGAATGATAATGATGTGCCTAGCAAGATTTTATGGACTGATGAGGCCACGTTCACCCGAGATGGAATTAATACATTCCACAATCAACACATTTGGGCTGATCAATTTCACACGGAGTCCGACAACGACATTTCCAGCAACGTTTTAATGTAAATGTGTGGGCGGGCATTTTCAATGGCCAACTACTGGAGCTGGAGTTTCTGCAGGAACTTCTGAATGCCCAGAGATATTCCGATTTCCTGGAAAACAGACTGCATGAACTCTAGAAGATGCACCTCTTGCAATCCAACACGATGTGGTTCCAACACGATGGGGCCCCTCCTCATTTTGGTACAGTTGCTACTGAATAGCTTAACATGCACTTCCCTAACAAATGGATTGGGCGCAATGGGCCACCTCGCTCACCGGACCTTAATCCACTGGATTACTATCTGTGGGGACATTTGAAACAAATGGTGTATACGGGCACAATTAGTGGCCAGAATAATAGCATCGGCTGACCAAATTAGACGTGATCATGATGTAATGACAAACGTATACGAGTCACTTATTCGACAATGCAATGTCTGCATTCAGGCTCAAGGAGGCCACTTTGAACATTTCTTGTAACTTGAAAAGAAATACAAATTGGACCAATCTTAATAGGACTTTTTTGTGTTTACCTTGACCTCTATAATACCCCCTTAAATTGTTTTACACACGATTTGAATCATCCTGTATAACACTGGTCAACAAAAAAATACTTTTTGTCAGTCAGCTACTTTGACATATGTAGGTGTTCTAGACTAATTTGAGTGTGTTGATTCCAAATCTGAACTCCAAATTTCGTTATCACGTCAGGATGTAAAGTTATTGAAATTCCTAATCCGCTACTTCTTATGTGAAGAGTGATGACAGTTCTGCTGAGAGTATTGAAATTGAAGGTGCTGATGGTGGACAGGATGTTTGCGAACCTAATGATGAAGGAAGAAAGCGTCACTTATTAAATCAAGCAGATTTAAATGACCTCGTAAGAGACCTCTCTTCATCTAAGGGGAAGGCAGAAGAGCAAATCTTTAAAACATTTTTGAATAAATGCTTCATTTTCATCTACAGTATGGAAGTATTTTTATGAAATCTAAGCTATGTTTAACACCATTTTAAATGTTAAGTAAAATAATATTGCTTAAATTTCAGTTGTGTAAAACAGTCTCATAATGTCAAATTTAAACATTGGTAGTTTCTATAACAGGAGATCCTGACGTGATAGAGAAATTTGGAGTTCAGTTTTGGAATCAGCACACTTAGTCTAGAATATTTTTCCCATTAGCAACAATGTTGTTGATCAGTGTAATCCAATAGAAAATCTCCCTGTCGACTTTCAATTGATCGCATGTACTAAATTCTTAATGAAGCATTAATCCATAACGAAAGGAACTCAGAAAAGTTGGTCATTATCTGCAAGACCTGTGTTTGTTCATCACCAACTCCAGGTCACTTATTTGAATCCAAGACAGTTTTAAAATTCAAATACATTCATTAATTTTTATGTCTTACTTTCGTCTATAATGATGACGTATTTAAAGATGATGGTGTATTCGAAGAAGTCTCGTAATTTAAGTACAGTTAGACCTCGGACATTCGCGAAGTTAGGTTCCAGAACCCGTCGCGAATGAGGAGTATTCGCGGATGTTTGATAAAGTCACTAAAAATGGTAATATATGCTTGTTTCTATAATTGAAACCCTAAATATGATCCCAGTCATGCTCCCAAACGCTTTAATTTCATTTAAAAGCCACCTTAATACATTACTTTTTAAAAAAACAAATGTTTGATGTAAATATAGAATACAGTATCGCGGATGTAAAGAAGTTCAGTTACAAATAAATTTTCGCAGATCTGTGAATTCCCGAATCACGAAGCGCGAATGTCCGAGGTCTGACTGTAATCAAACGTGAACTTGCGTGTTAAGTCGTCGATTTAATTTTCCAGGTTGCGATGTAATAATGTGAATTATTCTTTTATTAAAGTTAAATGTATTCATAGAAATTTTACAGAACTTAAAAAGAATAGTTTAGCATCGGGTTTATCCTTAAGGAATAAATTGCTTTAAAGGAAAGACATTATCGATTTCCTATTGTTAAACGTACAAGCCTTAGGCAGTTTAAATTGTTAAACGAAGCCTCGTCATTCTTTACTAAGCCTTGATAAATATTATTTTCTTGGTATTTTTCAAATTGAAAAGGAATTCGAAGAATTAAAATAATTGGATTTTTTTTTTTTTAGATTTTGAAACTGAAATTTATTTGGAATAAATTTGGTTCAGAATATGTCCAGACGGCAATGTGGCACGCGCTCGATAGACAAAACTTTGTACACAATACAGTCGAGAGCGAATGGCAAGCAGTAAGCCCTTTAGAAAACCACATTTAATATAGAGGGCAATAATAAAAATAAAGTGACCCTACTTGAGAGCCCTCTGGAGCCCGTTCCGATCAGCGTATTTCTGTGAAACTTCATATACAGGCTATTTAGATCATGGGGAGGAATAACTAGCTCAAAATTTTGCCATCCTGTTTGATCTTCATGCTTTCAGGGAAGAAAGAACGTGCTCTGCTGGTGAAGTTGTTTTATCAGAATGGGGATATCGACATTTCGTTACAAGACAATTCGCGACGGAGAATTCGTTCCTGCTATAATTAATGACAGAGACAGCTGGTTCCAAAAAATTTGTAAGATCATTTTAATATATCAACAAGAAATTAAACCTCCCGAGGAAGGCATAGGAAAATAGCGGAAGCCCTGAGATCATCTATTTTTACCCTTTTATCTCACTTTTTACCCCCCTCCCCAATTTTTTAAATCAAAAAATTGATTTTCTCGAACGTAGTGTTTAGAAAGTGTAAAGGAGCTCTATCTTCTTTCGTTTCTCATCATTTCCGATCGAATGATATATGACATGCCATATGTTGCCATAGTTCTGAAGACCCAGTAACTGCCACCCCCACAATTCCGATCCCTTTGGGACAATTTGGCCCAAACTTTACAGTAATGTTGATCTTGCTTAGAGGAATTTACTTACCGAATTTCACTCCTTTATATGCATATATACGCGTAGACCTCTTGGTCCCCTCTAATTTCCTCCCCCGAAACTCCGACCCCAGTGGGCCAATCAAAACCAAACTAAATAGTGAAGATGCACATGCCCATAGTAAGCCAAATACCAAATTTCAACCTTCTACCTCAAAAAAATGCGGAAATTATGAAGGGGGTGGACGGACAGACAGACGTACATTGTGAAAACAATAAGTAGCTCCATTCTTCCGCTACTTAATAATCATACAATTAGCGTACTTAAAAATCATCCCGTCCTTATTAAAAAAAAAATTCTAAAAATCATGCTTTTTTTATTGAAACAATGAAACTATGATTTTTCCAATTTTAATTAACACTGGATCTGGATAAACAAAACGGTAATTTTAATAGAAGCCGACGCGTTTCGGTATACCATCCTCACGGACAATAAAGATTACAAAGACAAATTTTTCTGTTCTTCGTCTGGTCTGGTTGCCATTTATCGTTCGTATTTTTCTTCTGTAAATTGAAGTGATTACGTTTTTGGGGAACATGTTTCTTCTGGTAACTTCATATATCAGGGCTATCTCGTTATTTTTATATTCTTCTGTAATCGGATATGTAAGGGTACGACGAAAGTAAAAAATATATCTTTAATAAATTCTTTCCGCCCCTCCTGCTGTATTATAAATTGTCGTTATGTAGGTTTATTTATCTTTGTAATCTTTCTTGCCCGTGAGGATGGTAATTGTACCGAAACGCGTCGGCTTCCATTAAAGTTACCGTATTGTTTATACAGACCAGTTTTTTTCTGTTTCATAACAATACAAACCAGTTTTAAGTATATAACCATAAAATGAATTTTGAATGGTTTAAAACATTTAGAACCTTACAATTTCTCAAATTTAAAGTAATTCAAACTTAATTTATCACTTGGCTCTCAAATTAAGCGAGGGATTATTCATTTATTATAAACAAAATAAATCGAAGACTGCATAAACTGTAATAAAATTATGCCTCCGGATTTGGCTTCACTGCATCATCATTATATCGAGAAAATCAAATTTTTGATTAAAAAAAAATTGTGTGGAGTGAGGGGAGTCAGTGCATATGAAAGGGTAAAAATAGATGAACTCAGGGCTTCCGCTACTTTCCTATACCTTCCTCTGGCGGATTAATTTCTTGTTTGTTTTAATGATTTCAAAGTATGTTCAATATGATGAACAGTATTGTCTGCTAGCATTTGTAAGCGTAAAATAGAATGTTCAGCAGTTGAGATCGGTATGCCTTGGAATGTTACGCACATGACCTCCTATTCTGTCCTTAATGAAGCCTCATGCTAATTCAGGATTCGTTAATACTTACGGAAAATAAAGATAAAACTTAACGAAATGTTAACGCACTAGCAGCATATAATTTCTGAATAATTTCATATGCAAATTCCGAGTTATCCGTCACTAAAAAGTTGGTTATTCGGACTTATCGCTAAAAAGGACACTACACTACACATCAGCTTTCAGCGTAGCGGTCCGGGTAACCAACTTTTTAACGACGAATAACTCGGAATTTGCATAAGAAATTATGCTGAAATTATATGCTGCTTGTTTGTTAACATTTCGTTAAGTTTTATCTTTATTTTCCGTAAGTATTAACGAATCCTGAATTAGCATGAGCCTTGGTATACTAAAATACACATATACCGAATTTTACACCGTTAATCATGTACTAGCTGCCTGTTATTTGCGATGCAAGAGATCGGCTACTAATTCAATTTTGGTAAACACATAGACAGGGCCGTCTTTAGGTCCCCGGGGGCTCACTCCTACAACTGAGGAAAAGGGGCCCCTCCAACTGAGGAAACAGGGCCCTCCCGGGTGCGCCTATGCGGAAAGATGGCACTGCACATAGGGAGATCTGTTTTGAAAAGATCAGAGTGGCTCAGTGATGTGAAGATCCGATGATTGCGCTGACCAGTGAAGTCGTTTAAGCCTCGTCTTCATTCTCCCCCACATAAACCTGTCGGGTGTTGGGAAACGATGTGAAAGATGATTCGTCGAGGCAAAAACCATATTTCTTCTCATTAGCAATTAAGAATTTGTGGTCATTGCACCACTGCTATCTTTTATGGATTTTAATTGATTTGGTTTAAACCATTATTTTTAAAGCTATGTGTAAACGAAAATCAAGACTTCATTGTTCTTTCATCCATTGTTTAAGGCCGCACTTGAATTTATCACTAGAGGCCACTACTTGTGATGTTGGTTGTTCCTATATCTTTTAAATCCTTAAGTTTTTCTATTACAAAAAACCATCATGATATTGTTACAAACATTGTAATACCAGTAGAAAAAAGTTAATCAAATACGATTAGACAAAAATATCCATTTCATTTAACATGGAAGAGAGCATAAAAGTCTTTATTCATACTTTTATTAAATAAAAATTTAACTTTTCTGAGACCAGCAAAAGTAAAGGGCTTCTGGATCAACGTATGGAAACGGATAGGGCGTTGAAGTTATTAAGCTTTCAATGAAACAAACTTCCTTACCTCTTATACCTGATTCAGCTTATTGAACGTGGAGTTATTTCACATAATTTTTGAATGCCCTACCCTCATAGTGGGGCTATATATAAAACTAAAAATAGATATACATGAAGTTGTATTTCAATTACTTGCGGACTGCTTTTATACAGGCTGTTCCTAGTAGGATGAGACTTTTTAACCTACTTATTCGGACAGTAGGTTGTATGAAAAAAAATACCATAATGTAAATTTTTTTATTTGCAATTTAGTATACACGTTTCATTTTTTGAAAATGACATTAGTTAAGTGGTCATCCGGCGAGGAAAAAAAAAATCATCCATGACCTAACACTCAGTAGCATTAAACTGTTCAACCCACTTTAATATGGCGTTCCTTGATGGAATTGAGTAATCTGTAAGTGTAATCGAAATGTTCTCTGCACTTGTACAACACTCTCACGTTGGAAAAACGTACGCAGACTACTTAACTGATGTCATTTTCAAAAAAGATTGAGCATTTATACTAAATAGTAAACAAGAAACCATATTAGAAGAAGCTCTAAGAAATACTGGTATTACGGAAGTGAATGCGTTTAACATAGTCGGGGTTTATATATAAATGATGCACCGGATCCCTAGGAGCCTACGAATCATCTAATGGGAGCCCCTGTAATGGAGGATGGGTATCTTCTACGAAGGATTATCCAATCTGGCATTACATTGCGATTTCTCCAAATGTTTCATGAATCTCCAGTTTCCCCAGTTATTCTTTTGAGTGTAAAGGTTATGAAGAACCAGAATTTTTTATTTGAATAAAATATTAAAAATATTGATTTAATATTTAATTTCCTGTCATCGATTTTGTCCTCTGCGTCTCTTTCACTGTGTGCTTCTTTTTCTGAAGTGGGCATATGTTCGTGGATAGAATTTCTTAATTATTTGCTGTGTCTACCGTCTCAGATTTAAAGATGTTCGATAAGGAGAACAAATAACAGAAATTCGGAGAGGACAAGCAGAAAAGGATGTTGAAGTGCAAAATAAAGAACTAATCGAAACATCTATGTTGCTGTTATTTCATCACTATAATAAGTGATAGTTTTCGAGATAGAAGGCAGCTTTTATTAACTTAATCAGGACAGAGCGGGGAGTTTTCTTAGATATTTTCTTGCTAAATATAACGCTTCTACGAGCTCGAAGTGTTATATTTGAGCACTATTCCTTCAAATCCTAATGATGAAATTTTGTTCTTGGGGGAGAGGAGTGGGATCATAGACAGGATTGCAGGCTGGAGCTCTAGGGTCGGCAACATTTAAAGACAAAAGAGCAAAATACCTACCACAAGCAAGAATTTGAAATTTTTCGGGAGCTTTAAAAATATTTTTACGGATATGATAACTTGCAATTAGAAATATAAGACACCCGAAGCTGTGGACACTAGGATTCCAAAAGAGAACCACTATCTCCTTCCCCCTCCTTGGCAACGCCCATGGATGAATAGTTGGAGAATCAAGCGGTTTGAGCTATTAAATTTGAAATTTAGCCAATTTTTCGTATTAGTTTTCATTAAATTTAAATTTCAAAGGTTTTTAATATTTTCATGTGTAAAAGCAGCAATCAAAGATGGAAGATATGGAGCGGAATAGCAACAACCAATCAGATTCAAGCACAAGTTGATCGGTTAGTTTTTCTACAGGCTTCCAGCGAAAGGGCTGACTAACCGATTGTGGCAGTGATTGAGCTCTGGATTCGTTTGCCAAATTGTTCGTGAGCACGTGAATGCTTACTGAACGGTTTTGAGAATGCCCTCTATGAAAGCGTACGACATGTTTAGATCGCCCATGCGAGGTTTGCTCAGGCTTTTCTTAAGCTCAGTCAGAATAAAATCTGGCAAATGAGTCGAAGTAGTGGAGTCCATATGACGGTGTTATACAAATAAATTGCATTTTTCGAATTTTAGTTTTCCCTTAGACATGTTTCGAAAACTTTGCAATTAATATAGAAAGTCTTGAAAGCTAGAATTTGAAATAACGTTTGTATGAATCGTGATGACAAACAAGCAGGATGCAAGCGTATATAAATCTGTTTCAAGTTAATGCGGAACTTTAATCTTGAGTTTGCAAGCTTTAATTTTATTTGCTTTTGTAATAATTTGAATGTTATCGTTATTCAAATGCTGTCAGAATTCCTTAAAAAAAATAAATAAAAAAAACAAGGTGTTTCATATTAAATTCACATTATGGACCGGTGTGTTATCCTGTTGGTAAATCCAGATAGGGGCGCAAATTCTAAGACTTTCCTCCAAAAGATGATGGTCCATACTTCTTGGAATCCATTCTGCAATGTAGAAGAATCAAAAATCCAAACGCTCCCCAGACGATTGGTCAACCTTCTCACAGCTGTCCTTTAGAGAACACTTGATTTTCTTTGATGATGCCCATCCATCTTGGCCATTAAGATTAAACTTCTTCTCATCTGAGAAGAACACTTCGATCCACTTCTCACTCCATGTTGTGTTCTCTGGCCAGGACATTCTGTCGCGTTTATGCATTTCACTAATTGGCGGGATTCTTGCAAGGCGCTGATGATGCAAGAGAAAGCCACACAGTTGTCGCACTACATGAAAGTCCCAGTTGACCTTGCAAGGTCCATACTGAGATCTACTTCTGAGAATATGCTCTCTGGATGCGCCAATGGTCACGTTTGTTGAGCTTTGGTTTGGGTCCTGGAGTGTTTTTCAGGGCATTCGACATATTCAAGTTGTTTGGACATCTGACCAGGCCCCTAAGCAATGAACGGCAGGAATTGTGGTCCCTATCTTCGTAGAGGAAGATCGGAAAGATTGCAACAACTATCGGGGCATCTCTTTGCTCAGAATTTCTGGGAAAGTGTACGCTGTGTCTAGAGAGGAGAAGTCTGGAAATTGTAGACTTCAAACTGTCCAAGGAGCAGTGTGGTTTCCGAACTGGCCGAAGCACAACGGATCACACCTTTGCTCTAAGGCAAATCTTTGAGAAATCCTGGGAGTATGCAAAAAATGTCTATGCTTGCTTTGTGGACCTCGAAAAAGCTTATGGCAGAGTTCCTCCGGAGAAGCTCTGGCAAGTGTTGCAAGAATACGGAGTGGATGAGCAATTACTGGTTTCTATCATGTCTCTGTACGAAAGGTCCGATATGTGCGTTCGAAGAAATGGCATTAAGTTAAAACCATACACTGTGGGTGTTGGACTCGCCAATGGTGCGTACTGTCGCCCCTCTCGTTCATTATCTTTATGGACTGGACAGACAGGTACAGCCGAGACGATGAGCTTATTTGTGTGGGCGACTGCTTGGTTGAGAGGTTGCTTTTTGCTGACGATCTTGTTCTCCTTGGGTTTTCTCGCACCAATCTTCAGCATGCACTACATCTGTTTGCAGCCAAGTGTGAAGATACTGGGATGAAAATCAGTGTGGCTAAAACTGAGGTTCTGGTCCTTTCAAGACTCCCTGCTCAGTGCGCTCTCCATATTAGGGTAGCCCCGTAGAGACAGGTGGAGAAGTTCAAGTATCACGGACTGCATTCACGAGTGATGGGCGGCAGGATAGAGAATTGGATGCTCGGATCAGTGCAGCAAGTTGTGTCAGACGTGAACTGTGGCGATCTGTAGTAACGAAACGGGAGTTGGGAAACAAAGCCAAGCTTCGTTTTCAAAACTGGTCTTCCTAGGCCGGTAGGTAAGAGACCAAGCGGTCGGCCTAGAAGCAGATGGCTAGACTATATGGAGAATCTGGGTATGACCAGTTCGGCTTTTTTCCCATTAATTTAATTACAGTATTTAAATAAATTTATTGCTTGTCACCGAATTTCTGATGTTATTTCACTCTAAATCTGTTTTATTTTTCTCTTCGTTATTTCTCTCATATTTTTTCGTTTCTTCTTATTCCCTATTGGCACTTCGTCTTCATCCATTTAATTATTATTTGTTCGCTCAAGCCAAGTTATATCAAGGAAAAACACATAAAACATAGCATTATTTTGATTAAATGAGATTTAGAGATTACATTTAAGTATTCAAAACAGATTTGAAACGATTATTTTTGAAGAGTGATTCGTTGTGGTTGGCAATGGGAAGCTTGATAATAAGATTTTTAATACAGAAAAATCATTTCGAATAAATTAAACAGGCACCACTGCTATGTTAATGGCGTCTCATAATAGGGTTTTGGAAAATGTGAACTTTTTTTTGTAATTGTCTTTTAGCAAATTTAATGTTTTTAAGTCCCACTTTTATTATAAGAGCATTTTCCCTTTGGCTCGTGTTTGTAATAAGATTGTGTTTATGGCTTTGTCCTTTAGTCGCCCTCTTGGGATTTTCAATAATGGATTTTCACAAAAGGATGTTATTTCATTTATTAATTCACTTCTTTTTCAATAAACACGACGGTATAAATTGCCCTTTTCCGTTTTAATCGTCTAGGTATTACAATTGTTTTTTCTCGGCTTTGGAAGAGGAACAAACGCATTCGAACATGTTATATCGGCTGGCCTTGCCCTCCAGTAAACGTATCGACTTTTGCTAGCATCTGTTTATCCGGTTTCAGCTCCTGGCCTCCCGGATGCGCCACAACTTATTGAAATTCTTGCCCGGTAATGGGCCTGTAAATCTAGGTATCGCACGAATAGTTTGCTTAGGATTTACGACGCGGTTTTATTAAAGACCATCAACCTGGGGAAGATTTAGGTCGATGTTCCTCTTGAAGGCATTTTTAAACCTCACGGGGCGTTTTAGATTCTCAATCGATATATAATCTTAGGATGTGGGAAATGCGCTCTTAATTTTTTTTATCTATATTTGTCGGCTTTTAATATCTATTAGTTTTTAACGTTTAATAAAATTATTATATTTCGTGCAGTTATCAGAAAATACTAATTACTTATGAGCGTGCCTCAAAATAGTCGTGAAATCTATAATAATTGATATAATCTGAAAACTTGGCTTCATGTTGTTTTTGTCATTTAACTTTAAATTGAGAATTGATGTATTGCCTTAGGTTAGATACATGTTATTTTATTTTATTTTTTAGCCATCAGATTTCTTAATACCTTTAAGCTTATAAAACTGTTTCATTACTGCATATCTTGAGACTTAAAAATACATATCAACAAAGATCAGTTATAACTTCGTCACCATTTCATTTTTATACCAAACTCATATTAATGAAGAATATAGTAAACAGTAAGCAAATATTAGAATAAATGGACGGCTGTATTATAAATGGTCGAAACATTGATGAAATTATATAACAGTATTCTACAATTAAAAAGTCAATAGAAAACGAAGCGACACAAACTGAAGACAAAACTAGTGAGAATTTTAAACTTTTAAACTTAGTTTACTAATTTCGTTTTGCGTGATAAATTAAAACAATAAATTATTCCATGTATATCATTTAGCTTTATATTTGTGGAAAGATATGCGTCTATATACAGGGTGTTTCAAAAGGTATAATCCAAACTTCACGCACAGGTAGGAGGCGTGAAGGTGAACAGATTCTGTTAATCCATGAGGGGTTGGAACTCGACCATTGCCAAGGTAACGTCAGAGAGGGGAGCAGTAATCTCATGAAAACACATGAGTAAGTATGCACTGTGCACACATTTATTATGGAACTGCGAATCCACTGAAGCTTTACAAAAGATGCTCAAAATGTGAGCCAGCCATGGTATGCGGCCAAAGATTCCGGGCACCGTCTGAAACAACTGCGGAGCGAGCTGCCAGATCTTCAATGCGTGTCACAGGTGTTCGGTACACAACTGATTTCATGTGGCCCCAAAAAAAGAAATCCTTGCCAAAGAAATCCTTTCGGTACAAATCCTTGCAACCTGTTTGTGTTGTCATCACTTGCATGTTTTATCGCTTGTCATTTGCTCCCCCATTAACTTGACAATGGTTAAGTTCCGACCCCTCATGTATTAACAGAATCTGTTCACCTTCATGCACCTCCTACCTCTGTGCGAAGTTTGAATTATACCTTTTGAAACACCCTGTACATAAAAAGAATTTATTATATCAAAGCTATTCAGAATATTCTTAAAGAAAAACTCTTGATGTAATAAATTTTTAAAAGTGTGAAGTTCTTTTGTAATCACCCTGTATTAAGTTTTGGCGAATTGTGTACTTACTACCTGTTGTTGAAAAACGTAAACTTTCCGTTTACATGAAAACTAAAGCCAATGAAAAATTTGATTGTTAAATTTGAATTCAGCATGTAAAATTCATTAAGAAATGGCACATTTCATTCCTGAAACTGAAAAAGATTGAAAATTTGTAGAAGAGTGTAATTTAAAAAGACTTTATTCTCTTCTTATATAGAGGGTATTCGGAAAATGTAGGATAATAAATAAATGATGTGATCCTTTGCTTGATGACAAAGTTCCTTATGCAAAATGTTCAAACTCAAATTTTAAGGGTCTAAACCAGGGGCGTAGCTACCATGGTTCCAAGTGGTTCAGTCGAACCAGGGCCCGGGATTGTCAAGGGGCTCGGATTTCGTGTTTTGGATGGGATCAGGGGGCTCGGCTGTCAAAGTTTGCTAAAAAGCTAGCGGAAAACGTCATTTAATCTACCAACTCGAAAAGTCACCTGATCTACCAACAATCCAAAATTCATTATTTCCAACAAAAGAAAAAAAACACTGATTGTAACCTTCATTGTTTCATCTTTGATTTTAACATTGTTGCTAGATTTATCTTGGTCAGGTGGCTTTTCAGTGCCAGGGCCTGTCTTTTTCATAGTTACGAAAAGTTCATAAATTACATTTTCCAAACACTTTGTATATGTCTGTTCAAACCATTGTTGAACGAAAAGATCTTGGTGGGTTGCGATATAAAAGTTCAACAGTATTTCAAAACAGTTTTGGGTTTTTACGATCAACAATACGCTATTTGGCGATATTCTGCGCTGTTTGTGTAGTCGCTTGCGATAAATATCTGACCCAGCAGGTCAATTTAATGTCGATATAGAGAGTAATACCAAGTTGGCTAATAAGTTTTAGACTTTTTCAACACATTTATTGTGATATAACTACATAAACAAACACCTAATCCAAAAGGTAATTACCCTCTTGATCTATCACCGTTTGCCATCTTTCAGACAATCTTTTGATACCTTTGGACCAGAAAGTCAGCAGCTATGTTTCAAAGAATGTCTTGAGATACTTTTTGATCTCATCCTCATTATGGAATTGTCTATTTCTAATAGAACGCTGCAGCGCCATAAACAGGTGGGCTATAATCAAAACAGCGCCATAATCAAAAGGGGCTAGGTCAGAGCTATATGCTGGGTGAGGCAGGATTTCCCAGCCCATAGCCTTTAACTTCTGGGAGGTCGCCTTTGAGCGATGCGCTGGTGCGTTATCATGATGGTAGTCCATAGTCTCCGGAAGCAAAGCATTTATACCAGTTGAAACATGTGGACCAATTGATAGTGTTCTTGCCAAATGCCGCACATATCAATTTCTCCATGTTGTTGGCCATGGTTTTGTCAGTTTGTTATTGGGAGATTATGAATGGAACATATCTATGTCAAACCCCTTCTATACCAAATAGGAAGTTCCTAGACGGTTCTATTCGTAAGTTATAGCACATTCTAGAAAAATTCTAAAAGCCAACCTGATAGAACCAATCCCGGAACATCTTGGGTGTCATCAGAAGAAGCCTTCCCTGTAATTATACGTATTCAGTTTTTAGAACGCCGGGTGCCCTAATGTATTATGAAACATAACAGAAGGTACCTAATTGTATTTTATTGTGAGTTGCGATAGGAAAATTACAGCCTATTAAAATAGGCAGCTATATGCATTTTATTTATATCACAAATTAAAGCGGAATTAATACAATACTTAAAAATTTCCATTAGGAGTAATATTTGCCGGAAAATTAATTTTTGATTACTGTCAGGAGATGCCAATATCATGAAATAACGTTTCAAACTTTTATTTAATATGATTTGAGTCAATATCTTCTGAACTCCAGCCAATTACGTGAAATAAAAATAACTTATTCTCCCTGTAATTCTGTTTTCAACATCATCAAATGGGTTTGAATGCATGGGTTGAATGGCCGAGGGTAAAGCATAAGTCTGGCTTCTGCGTCCATTCCAAAGAAAAATTTCCAATAATTATTTCCGCTGCTGTAGGAGAGTAATTATCAGAGGAAGTTCTCGTTCGTCCTCTTTCGGTTTTTCCTCGAAACCGTTTCCGCTCCTGCGTACTGAATCTCTCCGGAAATTCTATGGAGAGGAGCCCGGTGGCCGAATGATTTGCTTCCCCGTCGAGCCATTCGGAGCCAATTTGCTCTCCGTTCAAAATCGAACACTTTTGATGGCATTATTTGCCTCTCAGCAACAAGGGGAAGTTATCAAGAAGAAAAATAAAAAAAAAAAAATCGTGAAACTTTCTTTCGCTCGCTAACTGATCAGCATCCACGTCATTTGGAGAATGTCATTATAGTTCAAAAGGGTAAAGACCATTCTCTTCGAATTTAACACGAATGGAGGGCTCCTTACAAGCGACATCTGGAATCTTCGGATTTTATTGATGAAATAATGAAGCATTTTATTACATAGCTTTTACGATCATTTTTTGTTGCCTTTTTTTTTCTTGTATTTTTGTGAAAATGCGATTAGTAATGGCGTAAAAACTTGAATGGTAAAATAATAAACAAATAGAAATAGCGTTAAATGTAAGTCTTTCATGATAAATTAAGGCAGAAGAAGTAAACTAGCAATCAGTTATTTTTTAAATTAGTTTTTCTGCGAAATCAGGCAAGGGTTGGTATTTATAGCTTATTTATAGACACATTGCATCGTGTATGTCTATCTGCCTGGTTTCAGATTTATTACTTATATATACTGATGAATTTAATGGGATAACTTTACCTCAAAACTGTGGTTAGTTGCAGAGGATTAGGCTAGGTTGGTAATAAATGATGTATACATGTAAATGGATGAAATCTTTTTCGGTCGAATAATGAATATGGATACTTAAAGGGCTGGTTTAAGCATTTTCGAAACGGCCAACCTTCTATATTCACCTACAAGGTTTGGGATATACAATATATGATGTTAAGCAGGGAAACGTGTGGCTTGGAATCACGCAGTAGGCGTACAGGACTGGTTGATGAGAAGGTTCTCGATCACCACTTCTCTCTGCGAAAAACAAGAAAGCATGCCTGCTGTGAGCCAAAGAATATCGTTATGTGACCGTTGTTGATTGGAAATGTAAAGAATGTGAATCAAGATTTGAATGAATTTGAATGAATGTAAAGATTTGAATCAAGAATGTGAATGGTGAATCAAGATTTCTGTTGTACTATCATATGATGAAAACGCACTGTGTCATAGACTGATATGAAAGCGTTAGAGTATAGGGAACGTTTCATGGCATGAGATACGTCACTTCATACACGTAGAACAGTTCCTCACAGAATATCTGAACATTGTTGCCTCCATTCATGGCCACATTTTGCGCCTCCGGAGATGGATTTTTCAATAGGACATTATACAATACCACAACTCCCGCAAAGTCAGAGAACTGATCATAGAACATGAGATTGAGTTCATACTGTACAGTGGCTCGCAATTACTAGTGCTCAACTGTATAAAACATTATGGGACGTTGTTCGCAACGCGCCTTCTCCACCTTTGAATCGACACGAGTTAAATGATGTACGCATGGTCCAAAAATAACAGAAAAAATAAAAATTCGAAAAGTATAGAGAGTAGCACGATGCGGTTTTCACACAAATACACAGAAAGACATGGGATTTTTTTAATAATGAAAAATTTTAATGCCGATAGGTGGTGCTGTAAAGTTCCGGAGCTGCTTCCTGCGCTGTTTAGACAAATGACCACCTTGTGACTTTTGGTTTTGGGGATATTTGAAGTCACAGGTGTACAAAAGTCCGCCAACTTATTGGCTAATTCAAAGAAGCTATTCGCCATCATAAGACAGGAATTACAGCTGATATCCTTTTCGATGCTGTGCAGTGTCTAACGGTCATCTCATGAATGACGGCCATCACATTGAACATTCGTAATTCTACCTGCGTTGGAGCTTTAATAGTTATATTCGAAGCGCCATCTGTTGATGAAAAATATAACTATTGTGGCAATAAAATTTTCGTTATTAAAAAAAACGTCTTTCTGCCCATTTCTTTAAAAAAACTCGTCGTGCTACTGTCCGTAGTTTACGAATTACTGAATTTTCACATTTTCTGTTACTTTTGGATCAGCCGGTACTTACCTTGACATGGAGTCGACTGTACTTTCCCAGAATATTTCCGAAGATAAAATGGTTATATCCCATGAAAGTACCATGTTTGAATAAGAAATGAATCCAAAATGATTCCAGCCAGGCATGTATCTATTTAGAGATCATAAACATTTAACTTAGGGCACGTAACATTGTCTGGAAACTTTGATCAAGTGAACTTCAGGCCATGATGCCTCCTTCAGATCCTTGGACTGAATGCATCAAGCAAGCTCGGTCCACTGATTCATCAGGCCTTCGCTCCACTCTGCCGACCATCTGTATGAAAGCAGGTGCTATGTGATCTGATCTGATCGCATGCCTTTTTTGATGTTAATTGAAGTCGCCCCTTACAGTGTAAGGCTTACACCACTGAAGACGAATTTCCTTTTATGCTCCGAAATCAGTGGCTCCCTTGCTACCATCCGGCTAAAATTAATTTTTCCGTTTATTGTTAAAACGTAACGGGTGCTCCAAGCGTCAATAATGCTTAAATCTATCTATACATATAATAAAACTATAACGTGTCCGTGGTTGTTCGCGCATCACTCAAAAACTACTAGACGGATTTTGATGAAACTTAGTATGGTTTTAGCTTACAGTCTGCGCCTTCAACTAGGGTAATTTTTTCTGCCTGAAAACGTCTCATTCCCACGGGAAAATTCCAAAACTGCGCGATTGAATGGTAGTTAAACTTGCCAACAGATGTCCTGCGAGTTTTTAAATTCGCGCAGCAGTAGTTATACTTTAAACTTGCCAATAGATGTCGCCAGATAAGAGATATGCCTTCTAAATATGCCTTCCAGAAAGAGGAGAAATCTACGGTGCCTAATCTTACACCGTGGAGAAAACTTTCTCAGGACTCCAGAAATGCTACGAGAATGAGCCAAATACAAATGAAGTAGTGATGGTTATAGCTATATGTGGGTCAACATTTAGGCTACTTTTTCCTCGGGAAAACGTCCCATTCCCACGGCAAAACACAAACACTGGAACCATGCGATGTTCAAAAGCTTGCCAAAAGATGTCCAACGAGTATTTCAGATTGTTTTAAACAGCGCTATGGTTAATTGTTTTCCTTTTGAGGTTAAAAATATATAACATAAAAGAATTCTACGATAAGGGTTGCCACCTCTCCTGTGTTGGGCTGGAGACTCCTGTATTGGTCTTTTTTTCGCCGGACTCCAGTTTCAAACAGCCATTTTCCGGTATTGCAGCCGTTACTGCGGGACTCGCAAGACATTTTGAAGGTTTCGATTTCAGAAACATCTCAAAATCCTTGGCCCTCCGACTACAATGGATTAAGGGGGACGGGGGGGGGGGGGAGCGAATCGGGACGGTTCAGAAAGTACGCCAGTCTGTGTAAAAAGACATCATGATTTTGAAAAAAGTCCATTTGCACAATAAGAAATGTTTAATTTTAAAGAATTTAAATTTCAATGAAAATGTTAATATCTCTGAAAAATTATTAATTAGATTAGATGGAGAAATTTTAGACCAAGATGGCAACCCTAATTCCGGTTTTGATACTTTTTGTAGGTGGCAAATAACGGACTTCGAATTTTCCTCTGCGTATTGGTTGTTGTGTTTAGTTTTTGTCCTTTGGCTGCAGTTATTGAACTTTTTTTGGCGCTGACTTTCTCCGCACTGAGTTC
Organism: Rhysida immarginata; assembly: GCA_023313115.1. Taxonomy (NCBI): domain Eukaryota; kingdom Metazoa; phylum Arthropoda; class Chilopoda; order Scolopendromorpha; family Scolopendridae; genus Rhysida; species Rhysida immarginata. The sequence goes on from JAHWFO010031644.1 coordinate 3,524,344, forward strand.
TACGTGAGCGAAGCCGCGGGCACAACTAGTGCTAAATAATAAGTAACATTGTATTCATTCATACCAATACCAATTAATAGAATATCAATTCTTTGCGATTCCGTGCACATGGTTTGGTTAGAAGTTCTTTTGCTTTTCGGATGAAGGTCTTTTTGGTTAGAAGTTCTTTTGCTTTTGCTCCCTGTTTTCTTAGAGAGGCAGTGCGGGTTAATTATCCATAAAAACATGGAGACCTTTAGAGATATCACTTTTTGAGATTCCTATCAGTACAGCAGTTTTTGAAATCGTGGATTATGCAAGAAAGTAAACCACTTTTCAAACTGAAAAACTTTTCGTTTTCCCAATTGTCAAAATGAGCACTGTCGAATTCTGCACTTTTAAAATAGTTGTTGCAAAGATCGTTGCATTTAAATTGTTCTTAGTGGCCGATATGTGTAATAAAGCTGAATAGCATATGTATTCTTTAATTTCTTGTAATCCTTACAGATATGCACCGTTGTAGGTGAACAAATCGAGATTAAGCTATTTCAAAGAAATTCAAAATTCTTTATCTCCAAATCAGAAATGTCGTTAAGATTTATCTTCCCTTACTTTAACTACATTAAGAACTTCTATTAACCTTCCATGGTTTCCCAATCTTACCAATCATTACGAAACTTTCCTTAAATAGGCCTCTTATAAACACAATGTTTTATAGAAGTTTCTAATCAATTTTTAACATAATTGACTATATATTAGCTAAAATATAGCGGTTGCAAATGTAATGATACTATTTATGAGGACATTTGGCTTAAACAATTCTTTTCAATTATTTTCTTACTTTAAATAGTTTTAAATCACTTTTATAATGTCCCATCTTGGGTAAATTACATTAGATCTCACTGTTGCCAGAATGTAGAGAGGGCAAATTACTACGTCGATCGCGCCTAATACGGCAATTAAAATTTCTTTGAAAATCAAGCGGCAATCCGCAAATTTGAAAGTCTTTAAGGATTCGCAATTTCCATTTCTTTGAAAGACTCTGTAATGAAAGCGAACGAATGGCTCTAACCAGCTAGGCGTCTCCTCATCCTGAAAATCTTCAGGGGTAGAGCAAGATCAAAGTTCTCGCAGTCAGGGGGATTTTCCCCGAACGAATTCAGAATGCTAAACGAAAATCGAAACGAAATGCTTAGTTTTTGAGAAAGTTAAATCTCTGAAAGGTGAACCGCTGGTACGCTTGGAGCAACCATTAACACGATCTGAAACTCTTCAAATATTTGCTTTGAACCAGTTCGCCTTGTTCAACAGAATTTTGGCCAAAATAATTTTAAATTTATTGGCCTGGAATTAGCAAAGGGCTAGCATATATAAACTATTTTAACTACATGTACATGAAACGTAATATGGAAAATGATTATAGATTGTAATATAGAAAGGCGCTCTACACGTCATGAGAGCAAGGTGGAAAAGAAACATTAACTCTTAGCACAAATGGATGAAAAATAGAAACGAACCATACAAATACAAAATTAACCAACCTACCTTCTTTTAATTCAACATTGAAAAACCAAGATAATGCATAAACCAAGATAATGCAAAAACCAATTGAATATTAAATTGAACAATTTTCCAAGTTTACCATAGCAGATCCATCTGCGATCAATACTCACACATACAAACACTGGTCAAAGAACTAGTCAGTTTTTTCCTTCTTTTTCCCCATGCTGATCAAGTTCTATTATTAGATTCACCCAACTAATCCTTAAATAATTGATAAGTACACGCTTGAATCACATGACCTTACAACTAGGTTGCATAAAAAGGATTAAAACAAATTTGCATATGTTTCACAGACGTTTCTAATTCATTGACTAATGTTTTTAGCACCTCAGATTATAGGCCAAAAATAAAGTCCTCTCTCTTTGGTGGTATAGCAAATAAAAATTTTTTGCATATCCTGTTGAATGGCTATACCGAAGTTGGTATATAAAATTTTTACGCGCCTTTTATTTTTAAGTAGAATGTACACATTTTGAGCCTCAGTCCAAGTGCAAGTCTCATTTGACTCGTTCAAATTGCGCTCGATTTGAAAATCTTCTCGCTAGTCAGTATTTCATAATGAAATATCAAGCCGGATTGTGTACAAAGCACATTGAAAATCATATATCGCTATTTAAGACTTTAAAGGTTTCTTTTACGTGTCGTTCAAATGACCCTCCTGTTCCTCTTCAGAGAATATATGAAGCAGGATAATAAATGATTGAATCCTATGTTTTTGTAATAATTTTGTTAGATCTTACGCTTTGAGGTTCTCTTATTTGTATCTTTTCAACTTCATTTCTCTTTTAATTGATTAAATTAGAGGAAAAAGGCGTGGTGTTTTCACGTTGGTTTTACCTTTGCATTTGTTAGGCCAAGCTCATTATAGTATTTCGTTAGTTTAGCAATGTTTTATCTAATGAAAGATTCTAACAAATTTTATGTATGATTATGAAATGAAAAGTTGGATAATTATGCAGAAAGTGGAGACCAAGACGAAAAAGATTATTGAAGAAGATATAATGCTTGGTCACATCTGACTTTCACACTCGAACTCCGCTGTCTGGTATTCTTGTACTGAGTTGGTAAATGAGCTCTATATTACGAATGTTTTTAGAAGATCGTAGTTGTCCTAAGCCTTGAACTAAATTTCGAGATATTAATTTGGAGATATAACACATCTGCCTATGGATGAAAAAGGATGTCCGTAAGCGGTCGACCCTCAGTACACTGAGACCAACAGGCAAGCCCAGAAGCAACAATGAGACTGAGCTTTCATCTCTGGCGTTATTCCGGGGGATGATAAAGTCTACTAGTGATGCAATTTCCAGTATCCAATCCAGCAGCAGAGAGAAGGAAGTTGACGCCGACTGAATAAGACGGATAAGCCATTTCGAAATATAGGTTTCAACTCTTCTACTACCCGTTCTCCGTTGGATTATGTACAAAAACATCTCCAGCGACTACGGTAAACCTCAACTTACGTCGCATTGTGGGAACTTTAGAGGACGGCTAGCGAAAAATCAATACGACTGGGAAGTCCGACGGGTCTCTGCGGGCGGTGGAGAGTGAAATATAAACTTTTCAATAAAGAAAGTAATTGTAAGACAATCGTCCGTATGCGTTTTTAATATTAACTGTTTTGATTCGGTACTGTCGTTTTGGTTTCTTGAAGTGATGATTCTTATTTTTAGTCAAGGAAAGAAATAAGGAAACAAACGCATGCGTAATATATGTTGTTATCGATTGTAAATGTCTGTTTTATTCAGAGTTCCTGAAACATGGCCTCAGATTATTCAAGGAAAAGCTATAAAAAGTCAAGCTATCCTCATAATTTATAATATTTTAACTACTTAAAAGTTGACGGGTATAGAGAAGAAGGGCGAGACACAAAAGCCCTGGAATACACGAAATGATAAGTAAAAAATAAATAAATAGAAAAATAAAAAATCAAGTAATCAATAATAAATAAAAAAATTAAAAAGCTGACGTTTCGGATAGAAACTATCCTTTATCAAAGCAAAAAGAATAATTCTCTAAAAACAAAGGGAATATTAGAGAATTATCCTGAAGTTATGAAAGGAGTACTTAAGGACGGCTTTATATATAGTTAGCATAGTCTTAAGGGGCATTGGCTGAAATACTAGAAGAGAACAAATGGGAGGACAGGAAACGAATTCGAAGACGTGCTGGGATAGGACAAGAAAGAGGACAAATAGGAGGTGATAAGAGGGCGGCGAGAAAAATGCAATAGGATAACACATACAGAATTAAAAATGACAGAAATTTTAAAAATGTTAGGTATGATAGTTTCGCATTTAACAATTAGCTCCGGGTGACTGCCCAACACGCAGATCCAACTGAAACCAAAGAGTACAGGGACGGACATAAAATGAACATAGACGAAGAAAATTATGAAAGAACATTAAAAAAGATGAAATAAAATGAAATGAACATAGAAGAAAATTATTAAAAAAACACTAGGGGTGGGCGATCCTGGATATTTCAGGATCGATCTCGATCTTTGATCTTGGCCATAAGATCGATCGATCTTGGGCTCGAACCGATCTCAAATTTTATCATTTTGGGATAACAACCAGAGTACAAATAATTTGTTTATCTTATACAACCCCCAGACAAAAGAATTAGACCACTACTAATATTAATGGAGGGTTCGGAAGAAAACATTCGATTTGCACAGCGCATTGGAAATGGAAAATAAAACAAAAATATTGCAAGAATGTACATTTGTTCTAGTACATTTATTGCAACTTGTAGCTTACAAAACAAATGTGAATCTGTATAATAAATTGATGAAAAACATTGAAACACTGAAAAAGAGGAAAAACTGATAAAAGAGAAAGACAAAAAATGAAAATTTCTTAATCTTAGCTTCACTTAAGCTTGAAAATTTTTCTGGCGAAGATATTGAAAGGCAGCTCCTTTTTTGTTCATTGCTTTTACGAAATTCTTCCTCAGCCCTAGTTTTATATGTAGTGGCGGAAGTAACATTTTTTGTGGGTCAACTTAAGGGGCATGTTTAACATTTTTCTGCCCAGGTTGAAGTGACTGACGATGAGGCCACACCTTTTTTTTATAATGCTCTTTTCTATCACGATTATCCCATTCGCAAGTAAAGCAACAAAATTTCGTGTAGCCTAATTGTAATCCAAGCAACAGAGCTACGACTTTCAAATCTCCGCAATTTGCCATTGGTGGTCATCATACTTAATCGGCAGCTAAAGGGTTTTCATATTTTCATAAGACTCTTTCATATGAACTGCGTAACCAATAGGAATCGAAGGTAAAATATGAGGTATCGTGTAAACTTAAACTAATAAATGACTTTTACTTATCAACTCTTATTCAGTATGCGTAGACAAGCAGAAATTAGTTCAAATTATTTCGAATACTTTCCCGCTGTAGAGCAGTGTTATCTGATTTTTGATTTTTCTATTTATTTATTTATTTATTTATTTATTTATTTATTTATTACTTATCATTTAACTACTTAAAAGGGAATAGACCTGGAAATACAGAGTCCATCAAAAAATGTATACATACTTCAGGAAAAGAAAAAAAATATATAAAAGTTGTAACACTAAATTCATACAGGCATCAAGCGATGAATGTAAGTCCCGTCTTTGACTTCTACAATTACGACAGATGTTCAAAGTGATTATCATAAGCGTTGAGATATCTGATACTTTTGAATACGGCGAACCTTTTTCCTATCCATTTTCCTATCAAATACTTAAGATTCACAAGTAAGATTTAGAGATGCGCGTCTATTTTGTTTACTGTTTGGTGAAGAGTTTTTTAGCTATTGCGCACTGGTACTAGGGATTTTAATAGAAATACTAGCAACCAGTAGGTTATGTAAATATATATTTTTAATAAAGGCAAGATTTTCTTGTTATTAAAGAAAAATTTGGAAATAAGACTCCCTAATCACTATGGACTTAACTGACAATCAGCGAGTCACTATCGAAGCTTAGTTTACGAAGCTCGGCGAGGAAGTAGTATAGGGAAACATTAAAAACTTTTGGATTCGACTGGAAAATAAATGCGACCTTACGTCAGTCTAACGTCGGAACGCTTGAGTCAGGGGATTACTTCAATCTCAGAGGAATAAACAGAAAGAAGTACGCCGCGGAGAGAGATTCTCGTTAGGTTCAACGGCTTCTTAGTTGTTTGATAGTTTGTTAAAAGTCCTGAAATCTTGTTTGTTTCTTCACGAAGCTCCGAGACGAACACAAAGTCTGGAAAAACTTAACAGCCACTTCTGTGACTCTTACACCATCAGAGATAGAAGTTACTTTGCCATTATTTATTCAGGGGCGCTTGTGAATAGGAAACCTTTACCAGCAAACAGTTGAACATGTAGGATCTAGATGTCAACCAAATTTAAAAATTGTAACAGAATTTAAAATCTTTGAAACTGAGACCTTCAGGCCAATGGATACTCCAAAATAAATACCGATTTTTACTGTGATTAAGAAAGTTAAAAGTAAATACCACCTTATGTCAGGATTATGTTCTTAGAAATTACGACGCAATTAAGGCGACGCAAATTGTAATAGATTTTCAGCAGTAAATGATAATAGCATTACAAGTTATGAGAAATATGCGATATTCTTAAGAAATATAAATATGCATTTCTAGATGTGCAGCCATGTGATTTTTCTAAAAAGAAACGAACACTTCCTTTTAGTTTTAGCTTAGATTCAGCACAGCTTCTAAACGAAAGCAATTCTGATTTTAATATTAGGCCTAATAATGTAGGTTCTGAAGCTTCCATATCTGACGCCAAAAATACCAACCAAATATGCATTTGAGTTAAGAGTTAAAAAAGTGATAACTTTTTCAGGTATAATAACGGTAAGCTTATAAACGGATTAAAGCATTCACTGTAACAAATAAAGATATGAAATAGTTAAACGGTGGGACACCGAAATACGAGAAGATAAAAGTGATTGTAGGTATGGGTTGCTTTAACACGGTGTTGATAGGAAAATTGAGATGTTAAATGACTACTTTGACATTTTTCTTCTATTTTTCCGACTTCGCATTCTCCTTCCTAAGCGTGCCGTCACACATTCACATTCTCTCGGCGTCACTTCTTTAAAGCGTTTGTTGTGCGAGGTAAATGAAGCAGAAATCCACGAAGAACCGGGGATGAGGATGAGAGAGTGCGTCGGGGGTTCGTTTCCGCACGAATGCCCTGTTTTGTGCTCACTGTGGCTAATGGCATTCACGTTATGTCACGTGTGTAAATGGCTCCTCTTGTCTGCTCGTAAACAACTCGTGCTCTTTTAATAGAGACATCGTTTATAACGAGAATTGCAAGGAATAGGAGTGAATATTTTTTCTTAGAAATTTCTCTTAGAAATGATACCTTCATCATCATCAACATGAACAATTAGTGTTTTTTTTTTGCGTCATTTTCAAAAGGCAACACCCATTAATTTTGTTTTGCAAGGTTGTTGTTAATCGCTCCAGGTACTTTAATGTTTCGTCTGATGAACGATTGTTTTCGAATACATTAAAATGAATGCTCGCAATTTTTCCCTAATTAAAATAAAAGTTACGAGAGCAAATAAAGCATTAAAATTTTGCATCTGTTACGTAGTAGTTAGAAAATTTAATTTGACTCTGCAAGATAGTGAAAAATTTTCTCTTAACAATATGAAAGAAAATAAGACTGTAATTAAATCTCCATGCTTAATTAGTCCTTGCTAAGTCGAAAAGGCTAAGTTCTGTTCTGATGAAGAGTATCACTTGACAATTATCGATTTTGCCTTTACGTAGTTGAAACCGTAAATTGCAGATTCGCCACTTCAAATTGAGTTAGATCGGAAGGGTAGGATTCAAAAATTTGTTTTCCAAAGGATTGCTCTTAGTCACAAACAAATCTTTATGTTTAAAATTTGAAAAAAATGTAAAACATTTGAGATTAAGCCAAAACTGTTTCCTGTAAGAATGATTGCCTTGTATTTTGTTCGGTTTACCAATCGCCTCTGGGCTTTATTTGAAGAGTCCGCCAGGCATGAAATTTTGAAGCCCAAAGTATTTTTTTAATGTGTAGTATGCAAATTCTTCTCACGGAAACCACGGTTTTATGAAGGAAACCATGACCCAGAAAATATTTTCCCTGAAGTAAGCTACTGTTTACTTATAAATTTCAGTTTTATAGGATAGTATAAACACCGGTTGATACAAAACAAGACAGTTTTATAGATAGTATTAGTCTTCACTGAATCATTAAAATGTTGAAACAGATTACTCCTAATTTGATTCAATCTTAACGCCTAACTGAGAGATTTGAAATAACACACAAAAAGATTTTATTATACGAGGTGCTACCCAACATATCTGAGAATTTGAATATTCCGCCCAAACCAAAAACAGCACGAGATTTTTCCACTAGATGTCTCTAGGTGCACCTTCTTTGTGAGTTATTGCTGTTTGTGTTGCAACGTATTCTTGTGCTTCTGCGAATTTCCAAATTATTCGAACTGGTCAGACTGTCAACTGGTTTTACTGCGTGGGTTTGAAGAGACTGAGGGAAAATTTCGCGCAAACGGCAAATAATAAACGCGACTGGTTGCCCCACCATGATAACGCGCCCGCACACATCGCGCTCGTTGTGAAGAAATTCCTGGCAAAAAATAACATGGGAACGGTCCTCCACCCTCCCTACTCTCCTGACATATCCCCCTTGGACTCCTATCCCTTCCCTAAAATGAAAGGACGACGTTTTGACTCCACTGAAGATATCCAAGTGGAATTGCAACTGGTCTTGATCACCCCACAGCATTCGGAGTTCCAGGAGTGCTTCCAAAAATGGAAAAATCGCTGGGATCTTTGCATACGCGCCGGAGATAGGTGACAGCGAAAATTAGGGTGTAAGGCCATGTTCATCTTACTTTGAAGGTGACGGCGAAAATTAGGGCGTAAGGTAGGTTTTCTCCTTTTTACAAGAATATTCTCAGAAATTTTGGGTAGTACCTCGTAACTATGATTAACTAGGCTTCTTGCAGAACACTCTTACTGTTGTGGGTAGTTTATGCTTTTGCTTCGTCCGTCTATCTTTGAATCGATTTTCTCGAAACCTATTTAAAAAATTTTAAATCTGATGTCGCCAATCAATAGATATAGTTTAAGGTTTGAACAGATTAGAAGATGGTCGAAACTGGTTCATTGGCACGAAATTAGTTCATTGGCCGTTATGGTCCCATTATAAATTGTCAATGCTAAGATATGGCATGTGATACATAAATCAGATCGTAGCGACGACTCATGAATGAATATTATGCTATATTTTGTTTAACATTTCAGCACTGTTGGTACTGATTTGGAACACGTACCATTCGATTCTACAACAGACTATTTATGGCCCCTTAATGGGGGTAAATTTATAGGCATGAATTAATTTCGGAGACACCTGCTCAAAAAACGTGACTTACAAGGGAACCCCACATAGCCTAACCGCTTTAACAGTGGAGTCCTTGTATGGCTATGTATGCTGAAATTTTTTCGTTTTCGCGGTTTATTTTGAAAGAAACACAATTTCGCACTCTCTTATTTTGCAAGCATCTACAGTAGCTTCAGATGAGTAACATATTCAATTTGGTGGAAATCTGTGACATACATGTTCGAGGGATTCCCTTGTTAGTCGAAGTATCCGTAGAACGTTTCAATAGTAAACGTTCGCTGCGTTTCTACAATAAATTATGTAAGAACGTTTACAAATTAAGAGGAACATTTATAAGTTAGAATACATAAAGAATTAATCCAATTTCCAATTTAACTTTTCAGTACTTGATTATATCATTTACTAATGGTTTATTATAAGGGCACGTTCGTCTATTCGTTTTGGTTCAGTGAATTTCTTGGAGCCATATCCATTTTGGAGTCTGACATAAGTCAGACGGAACCGTTTCAGAAGTGTCCGATATATTCACCGAATATAGACCCGAGATGGAATGCATGCACCACGCTGAGCAGTTTAGAGACGTCTGTGTCACATGGGGTTCCGATCAAGAGCACGGAAACCTAAACCACCACATCGAATTCGAATAAGTTGGTGCAAGGAACTTGATGTGGGGCGCTGATGACTGGAAACGTATGCTCTTTAGTGACGAATCCGTATGGAGCTCAAGGGCCATGAGTATGGCGATTTGAACATGAAACCTTTCTGAAGAGCTGCCTCAAGCTTTCTGTTAAGTTTGCTACTTCGGCCATGGTCTGATGCTGCATGCCTGCAGAAAGTGTTGGTAAGTTGTGCATACTGAAAGGACGTGAGAATTCTAAGTTTACCAAGAAGTACTAGAACACTTTATGCTGTCTTCGGCCGAATATTTATGCGAAGAGATTTCATTTTCCAACAGACTGGCGCATTATGTCACACATAGAAAAGGACCATTCATGCAAATATCTCAGTGAAAAACAATCAGTTGACTAGTAGCATCCTAGGTTGTTGAAATAACTAATATACACTTCAGAATAGTTGTTAATCATGGAGGTTTTATTTTATTTCTTACTGTATTCACATACGGAATCTTGAAAGTAAGAAAACTGGTAACACCCCCCCCCCCCAAAAAAAAAAAACCAAACAAAAAAAAAAACAAAAACCACAACACAGGGGAAAATAAATCGATAAATATTGCAACTTATTTGTATGTGAAATTTTCTATATTAAAAGAGTTTTGAATTTAAATTTGATATTAAGAAGGCTTTCTTGACGAAGCAATGACAAACCAAAATTTATATGAATAATGAGGCTTGACGTTTAGTCATTTTATTATTGCGGTACTGGAGATATCAACAATTCAATTTTCATTTAATCAAAAGTGAAAACTTCAGTGATGGAAAAGAAAGAAGCACTTATCGTTCTCGTAAATTCTGGTGAATGACGTTTAGAATTCGATTTCGTAAAATTTGGTTTCATTTTGAATATTAAAAAAAAGCTGAAAATGATTGCGTCGTTTTTTCTCTTCGCTTCCTTTAAAAAATTAAACAGAATCTTGTATTACAGAGCTTTTCTGTTTGTTTTTTTTTCATCCCTACTTCGCCCAAAAAAAAATTAATCATCGTATCGTGTTATCTGTCATTCTAGAAAATGCTTCCTTCATCATCACCATCAGCAGAGCGGAAAAAAGAAGCGAAGGAAAAAAATAAATAGAAGAAAACGAATTTTTAGAGACGGAAATCTAACGCTTTTGCTTTTTCTCGTTGAATCAAGAATTTCCGCATTTGAGCCACCTTTTTTTTTCTTTCTTTTTTTTTTTATTTTTTTTTTTATTTAGGACGGACATACCGTCTCCACCTTTCTCCCTACCATCTTTCTCAACTCTTCTAAAAAAGATCCCATCTTCGTTGCCGTTCTCTTCTCCTATCACTTCATCTCTCCCCGAAGCATCGTCTCGAGCGCTAAAGAACCATTTGTCACTTGCGATGAAAAGAGCACCGTCAAGAGCCCTGGGAGTCAAGCGGTTGCCATGGTAACACTAGCTGGTTGCCCTCTTATTTTACTTTCTCTTTTACCCCCCTCCCCATTTCCCTTAAAAAAATGAGCGCGAGTACAAGTAGAAAAGGACCATAATTAGAATAACACCCTCTAAATAAATGAAGACAAGAAAATGGCTGCTTCTCGCTTCCATAAAATTTAATTGCATTACATTAATGCTTTGTTTTTCTCTTTTTTTTGTTTGGCCTTCCTCTTAAAGTAAAATAGGAGAGTGAAAATACGAATTTTAAGGCTTAGACTTCATATTAAATTATATTTCGCAAATTGTAATTCGGCCCCAACAGTTGTAATACATGAATCACAGTTTGTGCAAGCGTCGTGGATAGTTTAATATTCTTCTTTCATGAAGAACTGCAAAAACATTGTATTAACAAGTTACCAAAGCGTAAATGACTTAGAATCAAGCATATCTAATAATAATGGGCATCTGTTCAATTTCATCTGCAAAAAAGCGAGAATGATAATTACTAAAGTTTCAGATGAAATTATTTCATGGTACATGTGAATTGGTGATTTTTTACAGCAGGAAAGATATAAAAGGAAGATCTCTCAAGGAATAGATACTATTTTGCTCTAGTAACCGATAATGCTTGCTCAGATTTTGGACCTTCGCGTTATGGAGAAAGAGATATCAATAAACGCCATGTTTTGTCCGCACGGAGAGAAAGTCGTATCAAATTGATTTTAGATCAACATGACTATTGCGAAATCGCATATCGCCCGCAATTAAGCAACCATCCACTTTCATGTAAACTGATCCGCCATGGTAATGACAGTTGTGTTGAAACCATCATCGGTCACTGCACTGTGCGGGGCTTCTGGAACCACTCGTTCATGGTAAATGACTCGTGTCCTTTTTGTAAGGTCTTGTGTTTAAAGATTGGCAAAGATGTTGAGATATTCTTGCACATTCCTGGATTAAAAGTCAAACTAGTTTCCTTGGATTAATAATTGAATTCGGCAACTGTTTCAAAAGTGCATAGTTGCAGAAGGGGGGGGGGTGTACTTTGAAGGTGGTTGTGTGTAACACGTGATAATACATCATATCTGTCAGGAAGGCCAGTCTCCGAACTTATTGATCGTACTAGAATATTATAAGGTTGCTTTTAAACTCAACTTTCACCAGCTAAACGGCTCAACAAAATTTGGCCAGATTTTCAGATCAAAGCGGCCTAAATCATGCACTTTTAATCGGTACCACAATAATTAGGAATATTATTTTATTATTGATAGGGAAGTTCCTGTTATCTTCTACAATTTTAAAGAATCCCCGATATTGAAAGTGTTGCAGCAGAAATTTCGGAAAATTTTTTCTGATATTTTTAATATAACTCGTGTTATAAATATTATATTGCACAAGTAAACCTTTGGAGAAACAGCAATCCCATGGAAACAGAGTCTATGCGTGTGTACTGAAAAATATTGGATTTTTGAAATTCTGACTTCGGATTCTTAAAGACCATTAAAAAGTAGAATAGAAATGTCTGTAAGACCCACTCTCTATCTCTTTGTCTTCATCGATAAAATTGGGTTCAAAACTTTAAAAGTTCCACACTTTCAGGGCCACTATCTCCTAAACGGTTGGATCAATTGAAAAAACACCAAGAATAAAACATTTCTCGAATATTGTGTACAATCTGAATATACCATTAAAAATAGGGGTTAACCAATGAATTTCCCCCGCGAAATAATTCACTTTTGATTTTGGACCATGTTTTCGTACAATGCTTAGTTTCCGAGATATTCAGTTGTCTCAAGATAAATGCCTCACCCTGTATAAAAATAAATAAAAAATATAACAAGTAAATGGGAAATAAGCGTTACTAAATCAAAAGCTGTTGAAAATAACAGATGTATTAGTCAGTTATATTTGCGCTGACGTTACGGTAAATCGGAACCTTTCTATATTCATATAACCACATATCAATTGATACTTGAGTTCCATCTAGGTTCCTTTAAGAAAATCGATTTATGAATTTTTAAAATTCAGTTTAACTTTTTTAAATTTTACATTTGATTTGAACCTAAAATACAGAGATAAAATTTGCTATATGAAGAGCACTGAATACATTGAAGTAAATGATGAGTGGAGAATTTTTTCATAAGATCGATATATGCCGATAAAGATATTTATAGTCACGTGCATTTTTCATATAATATTATTTATTCAATATATGAAAGACAAGAAAATGAGATCATTACGCCAGTTCGACGCACGAGAATAGTTGCTGTTGATAACTTTATCAATAATCGACATAGACACAGTTTTACCTTGGAATTATTTCACGTTTCGTATATATCATCTGCTTTCATGCCGTTCTTTCTACATTTAGATACATGCATAAAAAAAAAGAGATAATCCAGGAGTCGGACAATTTTGGGGGGTAATTTACTTAATAACTTCAAGGTCGGTGATATTTTTGGCGTAGATATTTGGAGAAAATGGGATTGCGGAGGAACGGCAAAGAGTTTCCGCTGCAATTGATAATGTAATCGATGCAGAGGGGAGAAAAAAGCATTATTTGCGGTGGATGGGTTGCAGCCAAAACATGTGTTTGGACGTCAACCCAATCATGACATTAAAACCTCCCCTCTATTTATAACCGTAAATTGATTGAAGGCAGATGGTTCTCCGGGGTTAACGGAGGAAGAAAAAGATCGTAACCGAATGAAATGTTCTCAGAATGCTTTACCCCAGGTTATCTCAACTACAGTGGTCGAATATAAAACTTTAAATCACTACAAAAGATAAGAACTCTCTGAAATAAGCTTTCTTCTTTTAGATACATGTTAAAACAAGATAACAAATAGTGCCTATCGAAAAAAAAAGGGAAGAGACTGTGCTTATCAATTGCGTCTAGCAGAGCAAAAACATGTAGAAATAATTATAATTTAACGCTAAAGGTCTTTGACCTGGAGATTCTTGTTCACTTGTATGGTAATGTACTGTACACTTCAACGAAATTTCAGTATCGATCCCTCTTCCATGTAATCACTCAGTTCTCCCAGAATTCCCGAAAATATCAGTTTTAATTGCTGGAAGCATTTTATAATGCACTTTTACGATCCTATAATTAGTGGGGCGAAATATTTGATTACTTTGCAATCAAAATACACCCATTTAGAATAAGATTAAATCAAATTGAAATGTTGGTAAAATAAAAAAAAAAAAAAAAAAATTCAAATACGCTTTCGTAACCATGAAAGTAGTCGTTAAATTAAATTAAAGAGCAATGAACAAATTGTTATTTCAAAATACACCATAAAATAACATAAGTGCTATAAAAATTTAAGCATTTCAAATAAAAGGCATTATGACCTATTATTGCTTAACTGCGAACATTTACCAGGAGGATATGCCTGTCCTGAAACGGCTCGTCTTTTCCAGAAGTAAAGCGGACACCTACTGTTGACCTGCTATGCCCGTGATATTTGTTTTATCAGAATATCTGGGATCTGTCCTTCATACCCCGCATGGCAGAATCTATCAACGGACTACCTTTATGATATAAGTTTGTTTTTTGGTATAGATGAATCCCATAGTTGTGATAACGTTTTTTCTCTTCATTTGCAAGATTTCATTTGATCGGATGCTTGCTTCGGGGTGTTTCGATTTAATTCGGGGTGTATTTTTAATAATTAAAAAATTCTTTAGCGAATTTTCTTATACAATAGAAGCATTTGCCAGTATAATATTATCTCATTTTGTTAAAGATCCATGGTCATTTTTTATCATGAAGGAAAATAGGAGGAATTGCCCTCCGACATGTTTTCGCAATTGTAGATCTTCTCTACTTAAACAAAGAAATATTTAGAGAGTTCTCTGGAAAGTATTTTCTGCATAGTTTTCAAGAGTGTTTTAATTTTCCGACCAACATTTCCATTTTTAGGACGTTGTCTTGAGAAAGCCTGAATATTACCACGTTCCATTAGTTTATTCGGAAAACGCAGGGAACATAAATGTTTGTGGGAAAATTTCACCATAAATCTTGCATAGCAAATGCATAATGTTTGTGTAATTTTTAATATAGCCCTTTTCATTTGACATTTCTATATAGCCCGTAAGTACATGGCACAAGCTCTGTTTGGAACTCTATATTCAATAAGACTGACGTTGGATAAATGATTCAAGGTTTCAAAACAGCGCAGACAATAGCGATTGTTCTGGAATAGCCCGCTGGCTTCATAAACACATGCTTTATTAAACCATTATCTCTACTTTCCATAATCCATAATCTATGAAATCAAACAATTTGAGAGCCATTAAAGCGTTTAATTCATCCGTAATGTCACAGATATCATATTGACACTGTGATTTTCTATCGATTTTCTAGTCTGTAATTTAGGAGAGTTTGTGCAACAAACTCGTAGGAATTGGCTTCAGCCGCCTAGAATCACGATGGCACCACTTGAATCATATTTTTTTAAATGTTGTATAAATTTTAATATAAGAAGACTTTAAGATTCAAAAATTAAAAATATATTTCAGTTAAGCGTAAAAATTAACGGAGTGTGATTGATGAAGGGGATTTCGAAGTGTATAATAGGATTTATTAAACCAAAAAATGAAAATGCTTTTTATTTTTATTTTAATAGGAGCAATAAATCTTCTCCTTTTGATAAATGAGATAGAATTTTAGTTTGTTTTTTTCAAAATTTTTTATATTTTTATATTTTTGTTAAAAGAAGGAACGATATAAAAATTAATTTTCAGTAAGGTTAAGGGGAATCGATGAACAGTGGAGGAAATTTGAACAAAGAGGAACAACAAAAGGAGCGTATTTTTTTTATTTTATTTTTTTTTTCCCACTCACTCCTTTATTTACTCGTCAATCACAGTCAAAATGCAATCTATCGATTTCTACCCCCACCCCATACTCATGTCTCGTTCCTGTTCTTTTCATAATGGGAAGTAAGCCAAAAAAATATAAGCTTTATTATTATTGCCCCTTATGACTATGATTAACATTGCATTAATTCCTCGAACAATGGAGAGACAAACAAGGATTTGGCCATGTCGAAAAGTTTTGCAAAGTTTACTTTTCCAAACCGCATAGATTTCCCTGTTCGTGATTTTCGCATAAATCCGATTATTGGTGGCGATGGCGTCGCGTCTCCCGTCCCTCGGACCGAACACCAACCCCCGGTTTCGCCCAATTAGATTGCCTCCGTGCCAATTAGGGCCAATAGGTGATGTTGTTGAATAGCAAATGAACTGGATTTATCAAATAATTTCATTATCTGGGTTTCTAATGAATGACTGTTTGGGTATACATGTTTCATCGGCAGAAGGGCCAGCAAGGCTCATTCGTGCACCCCAACGATTTAGTGGTTGGTAACAGCACGAAATATGTCCGATGCACCAAAGGTGTAGAAATGTTATAACGAGATTAACAAAGGGGTTGCGATTGGATGCACCACGACAGCTTCACGACCCTTTAATTTTTAATTGTCTGTGCGTGTGGTTGGATGTGTGGAGGCGAAATATTTGGATATCACGAAATAATATGATCTTCGAAATGCAAACCAGTATATCTGCCATATATAATAAAGAGAGATTAAACAAATGATTTCATTCAAGAGAGATTGTCAAAATGAAACTTCACACAATATTGGTCTTTAGCTTTGGGCATTTAGTGGCTCTGATTTCTTAGACGAGATACCCAGAGATTTATCTGTTAAATGTCCAAAATAGATCATAGGAGGTTCTCTTGCGCTTCATATAAAAAAACGGTTTATCTGGCGTGACTTCAAAATATTTCAAAATTCCATTAATGAATTGTAATAAATGCAACAAGATAATCAGCCTTCTCGTCTAATATACGGTATTTGTTCTTTTAGATTAATCTAAAGGTAGCCTAGCTTCGTATCTTGGTTTTAATAAACAGAGGAGGTATAATATAAAAGGCATGCACACTTTAATGGATGTTATCAATGGACTTTCCATAACATCAAAATAAAAAGTTTACATCCGAAGATTATTACATGCATTGATTAAAGACGACATTGATCGAAGAAAACTACACGGAAACGTGAGATCTAACCTTTCCCCATCTAACCTAACCTAACCTAACCTATTATAATTGATAGGAGCAATATTTCGTCGTAAGTCTCTGAACGTTTATGGTAACCTGTTGTAAATGTAAAGGTCAAAGGCGACTTAATGAGAATTACTTTCATAATGAGAATTTTTTCCCCGATGAAATGCCAGTTTACATTCAAAACTCCCTATTTATCGACGTACGAAAAAGTTGATTCAATCTGTTTTTAATGTCTAATGTCTGGATAGGCGTAAGTAAAAGCATTGATCAGATGACGAAAGTTCTGAGAAATAAGAAGGGTTAAAGAGAATGCCCCACTCGAGTTAATCCCAAGCTTGTACCGCGTGAGTCCTCGCATCGTCCTATGGGAACAATGACCTTGCGGTAAATCAATGCTGTAGGTTTTCTGAACAGCCCATCGTAAACCCTTTTGACAGTTGTACCGAGTATATTAGTCGTTTGGGCAGACAGAATGGAGTCGGGGATGGACGATGTCTCATGGGGGTATCATTAATTAACTTTGGATTATTAGGCTTTCAAATTATTCGAGTATTTTCGATTTTATCCTTATTCAACATTATAGATGCTGTGCATACCAACCCTTTAATCGGGTTATATAATTCGTAATATGGTAATTTACCATTTCCTTTGCAAGATAAGCAGCAGTGGTCAAGATGGTCAAGATCAAAGATATTACAGTCGCAGTGACTAAAAATTGGACTTGTATTACGGCTTGTTAATGGAGACTGAATACTGTTATTTCCAGTCTTAATCTTGTTTTCTGTCTATTAGAAATACTGTAAGGGCTAAATAAGACTTGTTCACACAAAAACATCGTAAAATTTCTGAGTAGATAATGTCTAAAGCGTTTACGCACTGTATTAAACGATTTAACACTATCTCTTTTGACTTTGTAAAAGTCAGTACCTAATTCTAGAGAGTGAATTGTGTCTATAGTTCGGGACAGGTTAACCTTGCTATGAAGGATCAAGTACAGGCAGCGATAAGGCTATGTGCATGCGGTTGAAATATAGTCCCTAGCATTTTTTAATATAATTATATAGTAAATATACAAGATTAAAATTTTTACTTACTATTATTTACTCTTCATATTGTAAAAACTTAACACATCACTTGCCAGGTCTTTTTTTATTTTTATTTAATAACGCATGCGCTGATACTATTTCTTATCACCGTCGCTATTCAAGTCGCACGCCTTCAACAAGTATCGGCCTCGGTGGCTCAGTGGTTGCGTGATCGCCTCTGATGCCCGAGGACGCGGGTTCGACCCCGGCCGAGGCCGACGAGGATTTTTTCAGGGGGAAAATCCTGAGATTACGCACTTCCTTCGGAAGGGAAGTAAAGCCGTTGGTACCGTGTAGTCGTTTGCCGGCTGCACGTTAAAGAACTCTTGCGAGGCAAAATTTGCGGCCCCTATAACGCTGTCCTGAAATGACCATAGCAGTTGAAAAGGACGTTAATACCAAACAAACCAAACCAACCTTCAACAAGTCGAATGAAGCAATTAGTTTTAAGTGTTTACGTAAGATTGCGTGAACAATATCCAAGTAACTCTACAGCAAGCAATTGTCCTGTCTCTAGATTTAAGTTTTTCTTATTACGTACCCCCTCTTCCTTAATGACTTAGCGCATTGATAGAATGATCTCGCATTGCACTCGTTCCTTCATAGTAAGTAACCTGTCTATACTATAGCTACAAAGAAAATATCAAGAAAGTTACATTAGTCTTCGATCTTCTTCCAGAGGAATCCTGGCCCGTAAGTATTTTGTTAGCTTTTGGTATATTGCCTTTTCTATAACTTTCACAAGTGTAAATGGAACCGTAATCGGGCGATAGTTTTTAATGTTTGACACATTGCCAGTTTTTAATACCGGTATTTATATTACGTAAATTACAGCAGTACATTACGTTTGAGGTATCTGGGGAATTTTCCAGTTGCAATAATTTTATTAATCTTTGCGCTTCGTGATTCCAATAGCAGCTACGAGAGCGAGTTAAAAATTATCTATATTTTTGCGATAACACACCTTCAAGGTTGTCATACTGCCTTGAGCATGTGCTTAGAGTTGATACGACTGCGGTCACGTGTGCGAAATTTGATCCCGATGGCGTCATGTGTCTTCCAGCTATTACACTGTGTAAACATGTCCGCTCCGCTAGCAGTTTGCACCAAGCATTGGTCCGATTTCTCTGTCAGAGGGTGTGAAAGTTGAATTTTGAGGTACTGGAACGCCCTCCCTACAGCCCTGATCTTGCTTCCTCACCTCAGACTTTCATCTGTTTGGGCCGTTCAAGGATGCTTTACGAGGTCGTCGGTTTAGGCCGCTTAAATAAAAAAGAAAGCAAGGATCTGAGGAAGCAAGATCTGGGCTGTAGGGAGGGTGTTCCAGCATCTTAAAATTCAATTTTCATACCTCCAATGCTAGCGTAGTTTCCATCTTCCCGACGAAGTAAGTAAAACCATAACCAGTTACACAAGATTTATGTCCATTTCATGCGACTGGTTTCTTCAACTGCCTTTTCCTTAGCAGGTGTTCCTTATCTCAACAGTATCACACTATTATTACTAAGGAAAGACTCACTTGAGGAAACCATAGTGATATGGCATAGGACATTTCTCTTTTCTGCTTTCCTATACACGACATTTTGTTTTGGTCTGCCTCTGGGACTTGGCTTCTGGACGTGATACGAGTTAGGGTTTTTTTTTTATCAATGCAACAGAATAATAGCCGGCTTGTTGGCGAGGCGCAGGTCTTATCGTTCTCGCAACCACCAAGTCGCGGGTTCGAATCCCGCTTAGGGCATGGATGTTTGTGATTGTCCTTTATTATAAAAAAAATACCCTGTGTTGGGCTTCGGCCTGTTGGGGGACAACCGCGGGTTGTTTAGTATATATATTTAAAAAGAATAATATTTCAAACCTCACTGAAATTTCTTTTCTTTTTTTTTTTTTAATTATACAGCATCTCTTCACTATTCTGAAGTTCAGTTCCATTTTTCAGTGGAGGAGTTTAGATGCATAGGCCAATCTGTTTTCCCTTATAAATTATATGATATGACTTCAGAAAGTTACAGAGTTGTGTTCTTTATTTAACTGAATAATTTTTTGGAGATTTTGCCTTTAACTAACTTGAATTGAAACATTAACTGATTCTTGCCAGAGCAACGAGATAGAGGGTGTCCATACTTTGTGTGCCAAGCGCTGGCTAGTGTTCCCACCGGCGAAGGCTTAAGCATAGACAATCTGGTAGTGGCAGAAAATTGATTATAGTTGCAGGCTTTAGCGTTTTCAGGTGACTGCTAATTAGTTACAAAAGTAATTAGATCAGATAAAAACTAGGCACATAAGACTAACGACAGGAAATTTTATTTAATTTTGCTTGATTTATTCATTAAGAACGACCGATTTTGAACATATTTTTTACAAGTTTTATAAAAAAAATTAACAAATTCTTCTATAATTAACAGTTTTAATTAAAAATGCAATTTTTATTGTG
Organism: Rhysida immarginata; assembly: GCA_023313115.1. Taxonomy (NCBI): domain Eukaryota; kingdom Metazoa; phylum Arthropoda; class Chilopoda; order Scolopendromorpha; family Scolopendridae; genus Rhysida; species Rhysida immarginata. The sequence goes on from JAHWFO010031644.1 coordinate 3,544,957, forward strand.
ATTTTTGTCAATGATATTTTTAGTTCGATATTATTCTTCATGGACAAAAATTTGTATTGTTAAAAACCATATGACACACCTTTAGACGCACAAAGTTAAGAGTAGTAGGCGGATACAGTGGAGTAGATTTTTCCTCTTCTATAAAGAAATAATTTAATGTTTTATTATGTATTTTATTTTGGTATCTACTAAAATAGTAGAAGCCAATCTTGTTCCCCAGTTAAGGAACAACGAACAAAAGGAAATAACAGTAAAAATTGATAATCTTCTTTAAAGTGAACCCAATAAAAGTTCTATTTGTTCTCTATAGTTTGTTTCACGGGCCTTTTGGGTGATATATATTTTGTGAATAGCAGCGCCTTAAATTCTAAATTATGAAGCTTGCTTGAACAGAGTTCTGGGAGGAAAGAAATATTCAATAGCCGATTCTTATCTTTTCTATAAAATCTCCTAAAAGATGATATTTTATTTACGTTTTTCCCCTTTAATAAAAAGAAAGCTCCTGCTGTGATTAATAACCGAGGAGAACGAAAATTACTTAAGAGGTATTATGGATTAGAAAAAAAAAAAAAAAACGCAAAAAAAAAAAAAAAAAAAAAAAAAACGGGCAAGAGAAACGTTGATGCTGTTCTCTTTGACAATGACACAATGACAAAGTGTCTCGAGTAATTTCCAAAAAAAAATTTAATATATATATATATAAAAGGTAGATTTTTTTTACAAGGAAATATCGACAAAAGATGACAATTTGTCATTTTCGCCGCTCTTGTAAGACGTTGATGGGAAGAGAAAGAAGGAGAAAAGAGAACGGAAGGGAAAAGCGGCCTCAAAATTACTATTCTTATCTTCAATCATAACTTTTTTTTATCTATGCCGAAAAAATATAAAACATTCCATATCAAAAAATAAAAAAAAAATGAAAAATAAAGAAAAGAACCGCAAAGACCTTTACGTTCGACAATGATCTTTCGAACACAATTCGTGAACGAAACTTCTGTAAATCTCCTCAACTTTTCCATCCAAGTAAATATTAGCTTTATGGCCTACGGAAAATGTTTAGAAAGCATTTCTTCGAAAGATATCGCTTAGATAAGCAAAAGAAAATAATTCAAATAATGTTGTTTCAAGATGACTATCGTGTATTTCTTGGTTATGGTGTGCAGCAGCATCTCCTTGAAGATACTGCAAAACAGGCCTTTTGGTTATCATCGTGCAATTTTCATTAATGAAGCTCAAATGATTTATAGATTACAATGTTTTATTTGGGGAGAGAGTTAAAAAATATATTCATAAATTGAATGATGCTTATGGACCTTAATCTACGTTACACACTTTTATTTAACTTGTTTGTGCGTTTGTGTTCAAATTTTGTAATCAATATTTTGTTTACTTCCCCAAGTTCAAACGACCCCAAAATTGGTGCATTTCTTCATTTCCGGTGACATTACAATCCAGTATAAAAATTTTCAAAGTTCGAATTCTTAAAAATGATTAAAAAAAGTTCCATTTAATTTACCTCCCAGGTAGGGAATTGAGGGCCACCTCTTCAGGTTTTCTTCATTTAATAAAAAGCCCTGAAATGGGGATGGGCCACTTCAGATTTCCATGTTGTTTTTTCGGTTTTGTAGTTATCATGTAAAATCGTGGTGTTGTTTTTTTATAACAAAACTAAACAAAATAAAGAAAAAATATTTAAAAACTTCTTAAGCACATACTTTTACTTTAAAAGTGCATTTATAAAGTAAAAAAATAAAATTAAGAAAAAAGGCAACAAATGTGGCGGCGCGTTTAATATTAAATTTTAAAATGAAAATACTACATAATAAAATAAACGCGCGGCCACATTTTTAGGGCAAAAGTGTGTGCTTAAAATTTTTTTATATTTTTTATTTTTATACCTTTCACATAAGATGAAAATTCCTTAAAGAGAATGTGCGCCTTAAATCTGACTATTTATCAATGTAAAAATATTGTAGCCTTACTGTATTTGACTGGTAATAACTGCCACTAATAACTGAATACTTTAAGCCTGAATACACAATTTTTCTTAATTTCATTACTCTCCAATCAATTGTTCACCATTTAAATGTTAGTCATTTTACACATTTTAAGTTAGTATGATCACCCATAGCGTTGTTGAGTTGAATAAACAACTAATTCACACGTTCAGGAATTAATCGATAACTTGGTAAAACTTTGCACATGAGGGAATGTTAACTTGATGAATGCTCGTCGATTTGGATTTAAACGTCGGTTTTTAGCTTATCACTCTTGTTCCCCTAGCGAATCATCGACTTGCCAACGACCCAATCATTGGTTAGTCTGGCGTTTATCGACATTGCCACATGGCCGTATGAAATTCTCATAATTATTTAGGGTGCGGTAAATAATTTTGATGCAACCCTATTCTCATAAAAAGCGATGAATTAAAGTTACTACAAATAAAGGAAAAAAATCTGAAAAAGAGTAAGTGAACGTGAAATTGCAATCTTTTCTAAATCCACGATGATTTTCAGAGTAGGGGGGGAAAAAGTGTAGCTCATTCCCCAGCAGCATTATTGAGCAAGCAAATCGTATACTTTACGCTCGCTCATTCGCAAAATCTCAAATGAATACGAACGAATTTGTTAAAACGCTTCCTACAAATCAGACTCATATACTTTAATACGACAATTTCTTGTATGTATTTTCAACCTACTTGAAAATTTATTTATTTATAGCGAGCACCTTTAACAAACCCTTTCAATTATGAAATGACCTAAGAAGTAATTTCCTCGGAAGCATTTACCCATCAAGAAAAGTCTTAAATGAGAAAGTGCTGATTCATTTTGAATTGCACAAGTGAAACGGAGCCTCTTCGAAGAGAAATTGAATTTCTAAGTCAGCAGAGCCACACCGGCCCCCAATTTATTTTTATTTTGCACGTACACTGCACGGCGACACTTCCACTGACAATATGAAATGGGTTCGATTCCATTTCGAAGGTGTGAAGTTTTATTTATTTATTTGTTTATCTTCTTGTTCGTTTTATTTTTTTTTTCTCTTTTCCTTCCTTCCTCTTTTCGTGTTCGACGGAGCGTAACATTCTTGTGCGTATCGAGATTTAGCCAATGATCCCGCGGGGGAGATCTCATCTGCAATTCGTTTCGTATTTTATGGTCAACACGGAAAACTCCGCCTACTCCACAGGGGATGGAAGGGTCAGCTTCCGTGCACCTATTGTTGTGGGGGATAATTTAAACTGCTAAATGAATAATATATAAAGCGAGGGTATCGGAAACGAGGAGGCCCGAGGAACCGTAGATTATTTCTGTGTGGATGGAGACGCATTTTATTAATTCGCTCCAGAAGTTTTCAGCTTCAGTTCTTGAAAATAATTTTCCATAGAAACGCCCCTAGCTTTCCCTATCATTAATAATAATAATATTTTTAAAATAAGTTACGCGTATCTGAAGGTAGTCGTAAGAGCAATAAAGACTTCCAACAACACTCAACTCAAAATAATACTTTTAAAGTTGTACAAAAGCGATCGCATGCTGAATAATAAAAATTATTGTTGTTGAATGAAAAATAATGGGCAATATGCTGTTCAGTTATTTAGAAACAACTGCCGGCGTCTTCTTGCTACTAAAATAAAAATTCATCAAATAAGAGAGAGAGAATCTACTTTAAAATTAAAATGCAGCAAAAAAGTGAAAGTTTTTTCTAATAAATCTTTTAAGACAACAATTAAGCAGCAATATGAGCATTCTCCAAATAGGTGAACCTAAGAAGATGCGGAGGATAAAAGAACACTTATCTAATAACTAAGAAAAAATTTTTTTTTTAGAACATTCGCTATTTACTATGTTAATTGCATGCTTAATAATTTAACTTTTAATTTATTCAGTTTTTTTCTCTTCAGAAACTGTAAGACTTCAAGATCGAAATCCAATAGAAGGGAGAAAATTGAAAAAATTGGGATAGTTCTTCAGTAAGAATGCACTAAGAACATGGTCCATCAACTCGAAATTTAAAGCGAAAAACGCAAGAATAAAGGTAAACGAATGCTCACGAAAACACTTAAAATCCTTTTTTTATACTATACAGTAGGTGAATAGAAAAGAAAAAAAATATGACTTCTTTTGCACAAAAACAAACAAAGACTGATCAATAACTTATGATTTCTTATACTTACAATAGGTTGTAATTTCAATTTCCAAACAGTTTTAACAGTAGCGATTACTAAAGTATGGAAATTCAGTAAAACTTGAGGGATACGCTTGTGCAATATATTGTACGAGGTGCGTTCAAGTTCAAAGGTCTCCTAATTTATTTTTGAAAAACTATTGACCCTAGAAAGCTGAAACTCTCGTCATTTGTCCACATAGTCAACTTCTAGCCGTACACATTTTTCACAACGCTGACGCCACAAATTCAACGCCGCTGCAAACATTTCTATAGTGGTCTGTTTTGCCTACTGAAAAGCCGTCGATGATCAGAAGCTTTATTCCGTTCTTGCATAAGCAATTTTCCAGTAGACAAAACTGGTTCCTAAAGAAGCATTTGCGGCGGCCTACCATTGTTGGCAACAAAATAAGCAATGTTGCTGAATACAATTCTAACATACTAAATTATTTCCATAATCCATGCATTCCCACACTTGATACACCCTAATAATTATCGGCATATCTGCTGTAATTGGCTGCATGGTTGCAACAATCTGGTATCGCAATTAGGTAGTGGTGGCACTTAATCGTGATCTGTAATAAATTCCCAAATGAAGAAATCACAAGATTTGTGGTCGGGAGAATGTGTCGACCACAGTAGGAGAAGTTGGTCCCACGGACTTCCGCGACAGATCCACTATTAGAGTCTTCTTCCACTCAGTGTAACATTTGTGCTCATACCTCATCGCTACGAGAAATTAAAAAAATGTTCAAACTGCAATATTCTTTTGTGTACGCCCAGTATTTCTTCTTAACAAATTAGTGACGTTGATAGTTTGTTTTCTGTTTTCCAAGTAATTGGTTTTACTTTTGATAATTATGCACTTGTGTTCCCTGGAGATTTTTCTGCAAGTTGAAAATTTTTTAAAATACTTGCTGGTTAAGTCCAAAACCGCTGCATTCTTCAGTTTTAAGATCACTTGATATTAACGCCGAAGGCTGAAAAGCTCTTTTGGATTTAAGCATGACTTCTGAAAAAAAATTCACTGTATTTGTTATTCGCCAATACCTGCAACTAATGCAGTTTACGTATGAATCCAAAATGAATCCAACTGACAGAAGAAAAAATTAAGTCGGATCAGATTTGTTAAATGCGAAACTTTTGAATTATTTTTATTTAGTGTTTATATCTCAAGTGAGAATGAAACAATTGTTAATGAGATTTGAAAGTAATTTTCATATAGAATGGAGTATATGATCCGTCACATTTAGATAGTATTTCCAGCAAAAAGTTTTGATAGAAACACAGTACACAGAAAGATGTGGATAATGAGGGTAACGCTCACAGACAGGTATTAAGCATCGCTTAATTTATAATCTAGTTTAAGGTGACTTTCCGAGAAACCTCTCCTAATTAGCGTTTGATTAATGAGTTTCAGATAGTCCCTAGATGCCTGAGAGGTAAACTTTAATTCAAATGGATTGAGTCTGGGAACTTTCATTTTTCGACTTTTGTTCAACTACATTGCTTGTTTAGGTTTCACTGTTGGATAGTTCTTATAAGAGATTGTGTAAGTGTTGACATTATTTATATATTTACTTATTTTGCTTTCAGAACGGATAACCGAAACAGTGATGTAAAAATCACTTTCTTTTGCTCCATTTAGAATTTAATCCTGTTCTAATATTTGTCATTACGTAAAAGTGTAAGGACAGAACATTATCTGAGGTTCTTTTTAAAATTGTTGTGGAAAAAAGATTTATTGTTGGTTAATTTTACAGAATCAATCTCTAAAGCACAAATCTCAACTCTGTAACAATTTCTCTTTAAAGATAGCCAATCAAAGCATGTTTGCTCTTTTAAAATACGCACGTTCGTGTTTGTTTTGTAATCATTTTTCTTTGAGCAAACTTGGAATTTTTTCTTTTTCTTTGTAATCATTTTTCTTAGCCATTTTTCGAGCTAAAATTTTTTGTTTATAATGAATTAATGGCAGAAGGAGTCCGATTTTATAATTATTATCTTCAAAATTGAATCAAGAGAGCCCTTTAATAAGAGAGAGGCTCTGGTTTGCTTTAAAAGATCAAAAAGCTGTCATCACATAAAAGCAAGAGCAATTACCAGAGATGTTTTTCCAAACGTCGTCTATATCGAAAAGAAAAAAAAATTCGTTTGATCTCATCAGTCTGTATAAAATTTGACAGCAGTGTGATAAATCACCGGTCTGAAAAGAGCTTTTCAAAGGAAACCTCTTACAGGAAACGGTAAAAATTGAAAAGCTTTTTAAATTATCCAACTCTATATTGTACGTTACATCAAAAGTTCATGTATAATGGCTATCCTCGTTTTTAAAATAAAAACATAGTAATTATTTGATACACTTTACTGCGCTTAATTTTTCAGAGTTTTATTAAAAAGCATGAAATGATGAATGATTTTTGAATGCCTGAAATTATCCAGAAATGTAGTTTATTTAAAACATTCTGACATTTTATGGCTCCATAAAAAGAGCTTCTTTATTCAAAATTCATTTTATGGCTAATAAAAAAAAATAACTTTATCGATTATTTTTTTTTAAGTAAATAGCGTCCATTTAATCGCAAGCTACCGGCTTTCGAATGATCATTTGTTAAATGTGGTTTTTAATTTGCACATTAATTACAGACGAAATGCCACCGAAGTCGACTGATTCTGCTTTTATGATAAGAGAATGGAACGAATTGTTTATTTTAGTGTTATGAGTTTGGATAATAAATTCTAATTATATTCGGGTTATTTAGCCGGATGGTGCATTTTGTAAAAAACATTTTTTCCTTGGTTATAATTGCCCCCAACAAGAATATCGACAATTCATGGAACGCGAATAACTGAAGATCTAATAACAGGCCTTACAATATATTCGAAAAAAAGTTTATAGCTAGAGCGTCCATCAATATATCCATTGAAGTTTATAGCTAATGAATATCACTGAACAAATAAATTAAATGGGAAGACCATCTTTAATGCTATTTTTGTAAACGTTTTTCTAGTTTTAAAACTTCACTGTGACATTTTTTCACTTTTCCAGCAATAGTTAAGTAAAATATTTTTCTGGTTCTCGTAAAATAAGAGATAAAAAAAATAAAAGAAAATGCGTTCACATTCTCGTATGTACGTGCCTGTCGCGAGACATGCTTCTCAGGTTGTCCTCGAAGACCATTTCGCCACCAAACATATACAAGGAACAATAAAAAGCCATTTTATGTTTCACACCGGAAATTGCATATCCAAATGCTCTCATGTTAGTAGACGGTCCCTTTTCCTTTTCCCTAAAAAATTTCCCCCAAAGAAACAGGAAATGACTTTTTTTTAGGAATAGGATAGACGAAAACCCTAAAACTGGACTCTCTTTTGTAGAAAATAAAAAAAAATTCGATTTTCGTAAATGTCTTTGACAATATATAGAGAGTGCTTTATTTCAATGGATTTGATAAATTTAATGTTTTCGCACGCAAACTTTTGAAAGTACAGTGCTGGCCAAAAATTCGGACCATACAAAATATTTGATTATATCAAAACGATATTGTACATGTGCATGTCAAGAGTAAATAACATACAATGATGAAACAAATTGCTGTAATTTCGTTTTCATTTGCGTATGACTACAAAAATGAACAATAAAGGTGGTTAAAACTTTGGACCATCAACACATGTGAGTGCAAAAAAGACACAATCATCAAGAAACTATATAGTCACTAACTTTAAATTTGTATACTTTTTGCTTTTATAATGTCAACTAAATGACCAGACGTAAATTACAGGGTGATTCAGTCAATTTCTGACCATTTCACTCGAATGACGTGCATTAGGGATAGACAATTGAAAGAATATGATCGCCATATCGAATTTCTAAATAGTTGGAGTTTGTATTGTTGCAATGGCGCTGCATGAAAATCGTATTGTTGAAAAATGGCGCCCGCTTTATCAACAGAGCAGAAATGCAAGGTTGTCGAATGCTATTTCGAGACAAAATCACCTGTAACCGTGCAAAGAAAGTTCCGGAAGGAGTATAAGTCTCGAGACGCACCAGGCAGGCAAGCAATCGTGGATTTTGTCAAGCAATTTCGTGCCACTGGATGTGATAAAGGCAAGAAAAAAGGCGGGAGCGAAGCTCGTGTTCGTACGGCCGAAGTTGTCGAAAATGTTCGCACAAGGTTGGTCGATTCCCCTACCAAAAATCTGTTCGCCGCCTATCCATTGAAGAAGGGCTGTCGTATACCACGACGTGGCGAATTTTGAGAAAGGATTTACACCTGTTCCCGTATAAGATCTCTGTTTATCAGGAGTTAACAGACACTGAAAGACAGAAGCGACAACAATTTGCGATGGAGTTTGGAGCAGAAATGGAAGCCAATCAGGACATTGTGGACAACCTGTGGGTGCCAGATGAGGCCTTCTTCCATCTGTCAGGTGATGTTAATAAACACAACGTTCGTTTTAGGGGTTCCCAGCACCCTCATGAGATCCATAAGTCACCTCTTCATCCACGAAAGGTTATGGCTTAGTTCGCGATTTCCAAAAGAGGCATCATTGGTCCGTTCTTTTTTGAGGGCACCGTACCGTCACTAGCTTACCTTAACATGTGGGAACCGTATACCGCTTCGACATCAATGGTTTCAACAGGATGGGGCTAGGCCTCACACCTCTAATGAAGTGCTAGACTTTCTCAATCAGAAATTCGGAAATCGTGTCATTTCAAACAGGTTTCCAGATCGATTCGGGGGTGGCTTTCTTTGGCCCCCTACGAGTCCTGACCTAAACCCATGTGATTTTTATCTCTGGGGGTTCCTTAAAGACAGTGTGTTCACTACAGCACCAAGAACCCTAGACCAGCTGCGACAAAGCATCGTCGACTGCTGCACCCTTGTGGATGCAGAAATCCTGGATAGAGTTATGAACAACTTCACCATTCGGCTGCGAGCAGTTCAAAACGTTCGTGGTGGCCGCATCAAGACTTTTCCACGGGAATAAAAACTCCGAACTGCCTAAAATATCATAATGAAATGCTAAGTTTGTAAACATTAATGGGTCATTAAATTATAGTACTGAAATGGTCAGAAATTGACTGAATCACCCTGTAGTTTGTTTTTTTTATTACATTTGGGTTGATGTTAGCTGCTGTTTGAATAGGTTGAACACGTGATGTGTATTGGGTATTCTGATAAATTTCTAGTTCCGTTATGTGCCAGACGATATGTCGGGACTTCTTGCAGGCCAATCAAGTACTGGAATATTCTCATCTGCAAAATATCTCCTGACTCTGTGTGCAGTATAGATCGGCGCGTTCCAGCATGATTACGGACGTCCACAAACTGCCCGTACTACCTCGAATCAACTTAGTCCTACAAATGAAGGCATCAAGAAGAACGATTTTGCCAGAACCGGTTTTGTTGTGGAAATTCCGCCTTGCACCATGGAAAGAGAGTTGTCTGAGGCTCTTCTAGTATGTATTTACCATCCACAACCTGAGTTTTCAAATTCCCATGACTTGAAATCGCGCCAAGGATCATGACACCACCTCCACATGACGCTTAATTTTTACTCGACCAACTGTCTTTCCATCACGATAAGATGCCATGTTGTCCGGACCATCAGAACTAAACCGTTTTTCATCGGAGAACGCGACCATTTTGAAATCGGTGTTTTAACTTACTGTAAATGCCTGTCAGCAAACTGTAGTCGAGTCAATGGAAGTTTCTTAGCTACTGATGTGTACTTTTGACGTTTCAGTTCTTTACGAATCGTTCTTCTTGATGCCTTCATTTGTAGGACTAACTTGATTCGAGGTAGCACGGGCAGTTTGTGGACGTCCGTAATCATGCTGGAACAGCACATTGCCCTGCTGTTGTAAGAAAGGCAGGAGAACTGATTCAGCAATCTCTTGGACGTACCTAACGCTATTCAATCTTCCATTTACAAACACTAAGGACGAGCGCGAGTTGCAAATGATGGCGTTAGATCAGTGTGAGATAGACGAATGTACTGTGGAAGATGTCGTCGTTTCCTGGTCTTCGTCGCACACGTTGACGTCCATCACTGGTGTGAAGGCAGAATCTGTCTGCTCTTATCACTGAAGACAACAAACCTCCATGGATCAGAAATGGGTGGTCGTCCGGAACCAGGTCTAGTTATGTGAGCACCTTCTGTACACCACTGCTGCCAACATCGAGCCATCACAGAAACATTAAGTCCAATGTCGGCCGCGATTTGCCGACCATCCAGCCTCTCGAAGTCCCTCTGTCAAATTTCGTCAGTTGCTGAACAGGAGTACGGCTGCGTGTGCGGGGCATGGCAGGTGTTGAAAGTATTCTAGTTCGTTACAATTCATGTGCCAGATTGATAATTTTATGGAGGGATGAACCATTCTTCCAGTGGAGGGACTTTTGAGACACCCTGTTGTATTGCACCCACACTATGCTCTTGTTCAAATTCATTGAAATTGACCCGCTCCTTCCATATTGCATTTTTTTCCGGCGTCTACAGGGTGATCCAAAAGTCAGTTCCCTTACAGTAAATGTTCAAAGTGGCCCCCATTCTCCTGCTTGGAAACTGGTTGTAGCATGTTCTCCAGAATGCCGCGGACTTCCGAGCGAATGTTTGCTTTCAGTTCGTCTAGAATGTGTGGATTGTTGCCCGTCCTTTTAAATAGTCCCACAGTAAATAATCTGAAGACGTCTGGTCCGGTGAACGAATGGCCAAATTTCCTTCGAAATTACTCTATCCTCAAAAACGATTGCAATCGTTCCATTGAGATTCGAGCTGTGTAAGCTGTAGCTCCGTCCTTGTTTGCATTCGATATCATCTATCTAACTGCTCTACAAATTGTTCGAATGTGTTGCAAAAAAGTTTCGCATTAACAGTGGTGTCACGCGTTTCCAACGATATATGGCGTTGCCTTCGTTTGTGCAAGCAATTGATTAAAGAATATCCACCGCGAATTTGACGTCGGTATGTTTAATAGTATTTATTTTATATATATCACCCTGTATAACCTAGGCGTATCTGTATTTTTGCTAATAAGAAAGCGTTAAAGATGCTGTGGATTTACCTCCGAAGTGCGGTTGATAGATCCTGCCATACGTGGATAGCAATGACCATGGACGAATGGTATTTGAGCAAAATGATCCGCTCCAAACTGCGGCTTCAAAGCTCCACAGGTACTCAGAAGGCTGTGTTCTGGTTACTGATGAAGGAATGCTATTGAAGAGTTTCAGAAATTTATCTGATGCATGCCAACGAGTACAAGTGCTTCTAAATGGCGCTAAGTACCGCTCCATATTTCCTTTGTGAAACAATATGCTACGCGGCTTTCAGCAAAGTGAATGCATTTAATTTTGATGAGCGCTTTTCCAGTATCGTGTTTGTTTTACGTTGTGATTTTGAAGTGACCGAAGTGGTATTCGTGTGAGAGTGAGAGTAAACATGAATTCTTTTAAAGTTTATTTATCTTTTTATTGGTTTGTACTTTTATATTTGTAATTATTTGTGAACATAGCTTATTAAGAGCATAATTTTGAAGAGATTAAAGAGTATACTCTATTAGCCTAGGTTTTTTAACATTGAAGATGGTATGTGAATATTTTATACTGTAGAAATGATCTATAAGATGATAGTGTAAACTAATTTAAAGTTAGCAGCCTTCTTTCCTATTTTCATCAATAATTAGAAGATGATTATAAAAGCTTCATATGCGTTTATTAACATTAGAACCACCTATTAGGTTATTAAGAACGGATGAAATCTTCTTTCAAGTCGAAATTGAACACACAAAAATTTAAATATGATCCTAATTTGTTCAATTTTTCATTCATAACAAAGATTTCATAATAATAATGTAAATTAATAATGTGAATAATAATATAGGCCTAATAACAAATAATATTATGTAGAATGTCAATTCTACGTTTGAATATGAAAATAATATGTATTAATGCAGGTGGACCCTCATTATAACGAACAGCTAGGGACCAAAAAAATTAGTTTGGTGTAACCGGGATAAAAAAAAATAAAAATAAAAGCGATCTAAAAAAATTATTTATTTCTTTTATTTCTTTATCTAAGATTTAAACGAACCAAATAAATTTTCTCAACATTTTCTACCTACCATGTCACCCAATCACTTAATGAGCCTTCCCAACAGTGTGCTTCACTGCAATTCAAATGTGTTAGAAACCTCAGCCAACCTGACTCTCTCGCCTATTTTCTCAAAATCTTTCAAGGGGAAGGATGTGATTAAAAATTGTTTTTAGACTAATATTGTGTTGCTCTAAGGGTAGCAATCGGAAATCTTTCTCTATCTTTAATAGTTTTCGAGTTAGCAAATGGATGAACTTAAATTTGGGGGTCAAAGTCAAATTTGAGTGCGGCAATGAATTCCCCACCCCCTATTACCTATAAACCACACTCATCAGATCTCGCCTACCTGGCAGCTTTGAGATATCTGCCATGTTATCAGACTTTTTGGACACCCTGTATATGTTTTTACATTAAATCAGTTACAATATGCGTTATAATGAGGGTTTACCTATATTAGAAAATGGAAATATAAATTTTAATGTTTTAGCGTCAAGGCTAAGTAAGGTATAGCGATGTCAAGCCAAAATAACAGAATATTGCGTAAAAGCGTGTGTGCACTATTCTTTGGGACGGCAATTACATGAGATGCATTATTCCATTTCATCTCAAAATTTTAATATTTTTCAAGATTATATAGATTAGCTGGTTGACTTCAAAGGTAATGAATGTTTTCAGTATAGGTAGACATTAAGTATGCTGCTTTCCAAAGCTATCGAATTTTGTTTTGTTAATATTAGTCTTTGTTTCTTTGTATGAAATAGGTCGATGGATTTTGGAGTACTAGTTTGATAAAACCGAAATGAAATTTAATTAAAATTAAATTTTCATTTTTAATTAGAAAATTCTTACCAAACTGATGTTTCTGCATAAATAATATAGTGCCATAAAGAATGCGGCAAATCACTAATCTAGACTTTTCCTCTTAGTCTTGAATTTTTTACAGTTTTTCTCAGTAAAGTCACTTTTCTGTTTAAGTTGTTATACTCTTCCCTTCGTCTCAAAGGGCCAAACGCAAATGATGATAAGAGGAGAACGGAAGGAATGGGAGGACTTAGCGTGATTCATTTTGAAATTAAATGCAAAAAAAAATTGCAGGGAGGAGAGAGGAAGAGCGATCTCTCCTAATTTCCCCTTCGCATGTCGAGCTGGAGTTAACGTCAGTGGGTTGCTGTTAACCCCCAGAAATGACCACCACCCAAGATAATGTGCTCCGACTTGTGAAGGAGAGGTCCTTTATTAGGAAAAGCTTTTAAAAGGGAACATTTCTCTTTTCAAAGGAAAGTAGAAAGGGGGGGAAAAAAAGGAAAGAGGTGAATAAAAAGAAAAGACATTGCTAAATGACTTTTAAACGACTTTCATGTATGGAAAATCATAAGGAACACAAGGCCCCCTTTTTTTTTTACGTAACGAGATAAGAAAGGTTTAAGCTCCTTCATCTCACCTTCGTTCAACTTTTATCTATTTTTCTTCCATCATTTCTGTCTCTTGTAATCGTTTAACATTTCTAGAGAGGAAAGGGAAACGTCTTAAGAGCAAAGGAAGCGCAGATTTGTTTCAACTGCGCAATCTGGTTAAGAGTTAGAAAATGACATTTTCTTTTTTGTTAATAATGTTCTAGATGTTTCTCGTAAATTTACAATGAAAAAAAAAAACTTTTTTACATTAGCATGGGAATCTGTTTTAGGCAGATTTTTTAACTGCTAATGTCATACAATTATATCATATTTGATAAAGTAAGATAAATGGCATACGACATTGTATGCGACTTTGCGGTACTTTTTTGTCCTAATAAGGAGATAAACTTGCCGAAGATTTTATTACATTTGGACAAATCTATATTATAACGAGCTAATTCTTCTAGTTTAAATCTGAAATATACACATAATAATCAAAATACAAAACTTGATTGCCGCTTTTGTTGCAACTGTCGGAAAGTATACTGTTTAATAATATATTGGGTCCCCTAGGGCCCAAAACGCAGCATGTATGCATAAAATCAATAAAGTGTCGAAACACTTGAAGTCAATGGAAGACAAGGCGTCTACCAGATGCCTTCTTACTGTCGGATATGCTGTTACAACATGTCCCAAACATTCTCTATGGGGTTGTGATCTGGGCTCTGGAGCGGCCACGGTAAATTAAAATTCTTCGTGCTCTCAAACCACTGCTGAACCAAACGTGCGCGATTGTCGTCCATGAAGAAGCCTTCAGATACAGGATATAAATCCAGCATTAACTTGCTCGGCAAGGATTGAATGCATGCCACCGACCTTCCACTAATATCAAAGGACCTGTTTCATACCACCAGAAGAAGCTCCTTACTATGAGACTACCTTAAGTTAGCTGGATCCATCGCTTCTTGTGGCAGATCACATAATCGTCCAGTTTTCACATATCTAAAGACATCACAGTAGATGAAATTTCCTGTTCTTTGCAGAAACCAGGGTTTTTCGTATAAATGGATGTAAGAAAAAAAGGAGGACGAGACACAAAAAGCCTGGAATTAAATAATACAGAGGGTGGTCAATAATGTTTTGAAACAAATCTGAAAATTCATAGAGCCTCCTGCGTTAAGGCTAGAACGCTGCTGCATGCAAATTATGTAACCTTGGTTTCTCAAGTGTTTCAGTGTGAGCATATGCAACCATACCGCGGCCGAGAATTGACCTCCAATTAAAGGGGGAGATTATCAGTTTTTACGACAGAAATGGTCCACATCTCAAATTATAAAAGTTTTCAAGCAGTCTAACCGTGTTGTAAGTGCAAGCACAATCTCAAGGACCAGAACGGAAATGAAAACCCCGGCCAACAAACCTCCGACAGCTACAAAACGGAAGAAACAATAGGGACAAGTGGTTCCAGCATCCAAGTTGAAAAGGCTCAAGAAAATGGCCAAATCAGACAATCCTCCGAGTCAGCAAACCATGGTCCGATTGCTGCATCTTCGTAGATCAACGGTACCATCTTCGTACGGTACCATCTGCGGAAAACTTCAACCTGAAGCTACGGAAAAAGAGAAAGGTTCATGGGGTCTCGCCGGCCAACATAGAAAATTGGCGGCAAAGATCATGGCCCCTGTACCTTTATTTGCTGAAAAATGACAAAAATATCACAACCATAGATGAGACCTGGTTCTATCTGTCGGATTGCAAAGATCAACGACGAGTGTACTACGTTACCAAAGGTGTGCCGGTTCCCCGAAACACCGTTATCAGGAAAGCGACACACTCAAAGGGCATTATGGTGTGGGGGGGTATTTGCTACAACGGCAAGACGGTTCATCGAGCCCGGAGCCAAGATAAACTCTCAATATTACCTCCAGAAGATCATCAAACCATTTGTGACCAAGGATGCCCCTCGATTATACCCCAACGATGGCGCGATCCTCCATCAGGATTCAGCATCTTCCCATGTGGCACGGAACACGCTGCAGTTTCTGGATAGCCAGAAATTCTCATACATATCTCCGGAAAAGTGGATGCCACAGTCCTCGGATGCGGCCCCGATGGATTTCTTTGCCTGGGGCACCGTAAAGTAGAGACTCTAGTCGGCCTTAAAAGGCGCTGCGGGAGGAACTCATCGATAAGGCCTTGGTGGCATGGCGAAAGGCTGCAGGTAAATCGACTATAACAAGGGATACCAGATTGAGTAAGTGTAACGTTCTACCTCTTTCCATTCAACGGCTATAAATAAACAAATTTGTTTCAAAACTTTGTAAATAATACTGTAAAAACTGAACACAGGCTGGTATGACCTTGAAAAAACTGACGTTTCGGATAGAGCCTATCCTTTGTCAAAGTAAAGAGGATAATAGAAGTAAAGATCGCTTTCAGGA
>JAHWFO010031644.1:3594986-3642050 GCA_023313115.1 Rhysida immarginata
ATCCACCTTCTCAATATCCACTTGACCCACTGTTGTGACATATCCACCTTCAGTTGTATGCACTTGAGCTCACGTTATGGTAGCCTCTTCCTGGAACCACTTTTTTAAAGTGCGTCGCACCCATGAGCAAATCAAATAATAATCTCAATGAAATAAAATCCGAAGTTAGACAATATACGTATATGGGTAAGAGAACAGAACACAAAATTTATTTTAATAAGTATCTTCAAGGAAAAATTTACGGTGCGATTTCAGTTTTCTACGAATATCATAATGAATTAGCCCAAATATTGTTTACTTGCGATTTCGACTTATTAACTTGCTTTTTCATTCTACAAACAGTGAATTATAATTATCATAATTCAAAATTAGCATCATGTTAGTTAACGTTAATACTTAGCAGCTCAAATCGTTAATACTTTGCAGCTCAAATCTTTAATTTTTAATAAAAATTTTTTTACCGGGCATTTTTATTTTTTAAGATTAACAAACGATAGAAGAATCGATGCAAATTCCCCTCCCTCTTTACGTTATACATGTCATAGATAAGATCATCATCATTTATGATCTGTCCACTCGAGTCCATGCTCTTACGATGTTTCCTCAATTTATCTTCTTCATATGAACTTGACTTCTTCAAAACCTCCATTGGAACAAAATGCAAACATTTCTGCTCATATATTATTGCTGAACTTGCCTTGTGTATTTCTATAGTTCTCCTTCTTCCATTATTCCGCGTTTTGGCTTTTCGTATGTTCTCTCAAAAATTTGTTGACTTTGCTTTTAGTGCAATTCCCCTAAGCAAACAGTCTGTCTGTTTCGGTTCTCGGAGTATCAACAACCTACCGCTGTGATAAGTGAACCTCTTTCAAGAACAACAACAAAAAACGGGGAGAATACCATAAATATTGCCTTCCTTATCGCCAGTTGTCTATTGAGTGAGGATTCGGAACGGTTTATAAAGTGGTAGTGACTATGTTTGCAGAACTTTGAAATTATCGTATACGAATATTGATTTTTTTCCGTTTTTTACCTTTTAGTCTCCCTAAGCCACACTATAGGCTTGAGAATGTCAGAATAAAATAATGATGGTGGTAAAGTGTACACGCACAAACAAACACTAATGTATATCACTCTTTTCAGTCAGTGCGGCCTCGTAAATTATTAAGCAAAACGCGTATTCAGTCCAGAGTGAATCACTGTATAGATAAGATGTATCTGAAATTAGGGTTTCATTTGAAGCTATTAATATTATTAATGATGCTTGCAATCTCATATATTCTGTAACGTGCTTATCTTTGACATAAGTGCTATGGAAGTGGAAAGCAAATCTATATTAAGAGGAATGAATTAATGCGATACGTACTTATGTAGCTTAGATAGTTATTCATGAGCAGGCATCGCTTTAAAACATGATTTGTGTTTTATGAATTTGCCTTTCAGATGCATGGGTATTTCATTTGGACTTCAATGTTTATTTTCTATGCGAATTAAATGAAAAGTTGTGGAAATTAAGTGTTATTAAATAAATTAGAAATTATCATCGTGAGAATGTTTATCCATCTGTCATCACGGTTAAAATTCTCATTCGAAAAGGTCACTGAAATTAATGTTTAAAGTTTTGCTTATTTGCAAATTATCGCTTTACAGATCAATACAAGAAATTTAATAAATCGTTTTTTACGAATCATGTTCTCTTTCGTGTCGGTATCCAGAAAATTCCAGATCGTTGCTTAAATATTGTTGACCTGGTTATTATTTATCCTATGCCTCAACAGTATTTAGTACATACAAGATAATAATGACATTTGCAAAAGATAAATCAAATGTAGTGCCGTAAATAAATGTTACATCTTTAACATTTCTAATAGCTAATATGTTTGGAATATTTTACTTAACAGGCTACAGCTTAGGTTGTTTCGCCAAGATAATCTCGACAGGAATATTTGTTCCATTCTCTAGCAGCTTTTGCATTTTTGTGGCAAGAGATTTATTTGATTGCTTTGCGAAAATTAAGTCAAGAAATAGTGTAAGTTGTATACTTTTGGCCTGTTTATCACTAAATTGCCTTACTTTGTAAACCAGCACTTAGCAATCCCCGACTAATTTCTTTCTGCGGGCACCATCAGAAACATTCTTTTAGTTTTACGTTTTATAAATATTCAGTAAAGGTAAATTAGCTGGTACCCGTTACTTCACCTACAGAGTTCTTTATTTTTTTCCTGTCATAATAGTTATTTACCTGAACATTGTTTTTCCTACTCTTGTTGAGTTTTATGCTGATCTCGCGTTTTGAAATTCAACAGTCATTCTCAACCCAGTTTTGACTGATTTCGTAAACATTTACAATTGCTCCTCATTAAAGTAGTAAGTACGCTATGTAATCAAATTTATCGGACACCTATACTTATGCACTCCAACCATGAAAATTAATACAGGGTGATTATAAAGTGAAATCATTAACGAATTTCATTTATTTGCACACCCAAAGTGAATGTGTGGATGGGAGTTACACAGTCAAAGGTCTATGGGCCATTCATGTTTGCCAGGGGACTATCAATGGTACCGTGTACCTCGACATGTTGGAGCAATTCCTGGAGCCACAGTTGCGAGATGAAGGATTTAGGATACCGTTGTGTACCAACAGGCTGGGGTACTACCCCATTTGGCCAACATCGGTGGGACTACCTGAATCGCGCATTCCCAGGCAGTTGGATTGGTCGGGGCTTGCCAAGACTGTGGGCTCCACAGTCCCCAGATTTGACCCCCATGGATTTCTTTGCGTGGGGTTTTATCAAGTCCAAGGTGTACCAGGTCAGGATTACGCACCATTGCACAGCTGAAACAACGGATTACAGCCACGGTGGAGGACATTACACCGCAATGTTGCGCAATGTTTTCCGGGCCACGGTGGAACGCTGGGAGCTGTGCCGGGATGTGCAAGGGGGACACATTGAAATTTACTATAGCAGCCGCCACCTAAGTTGAACGTTCTTTTTGACATGCGCAGTAAGTCATCTCATCAATATGCTTTGTCTGGATTTTACCCATGATACACTTGTTCTACTATAGTAATGGAGATATCGTTGAAGCGTGGAAAGCCTATTAAAAGTCATAATATAAAACAAATTCATTCGAGTCGACTATTCTCCGTCATTTTTTAATTTATTAATTTATTAATTTCATTTATTAATTTCATTTATCTATTTAAAAGAAAAAACGAAAATAGAAACTAAATATAAATACGAAAACAATGTTACGAAAACGAAAGCGGATGTTTCATGGAATAGCTAAGCGATTTACTTCCCGTTAACGTCTATTGGCTGGCGTTAGAAATGACGTCATCCTGTCGTTCGACTTATGTGGCGGCAGCTATAAGAATGCATCCTGGTATGATATCTGGTTGATGCATACTGCAATTGCTGCAATAAAACGGAGTTTTCACCAAAATGTATAGTGACTTTATAATCACCCTGTATTGTGCTGAATCTCCCTTTGCTTTTATTAATGCCTCTTCTCTCCGAAGAAGCTTTTCATCTTATTTTACAAGGGACGTACTATTTTGGTTTACATTTTATTTTTTTTCTGACATATACAGACAGGTTACACATCAGCTGTTAGATCCACCTCTTCAATATAACCTCCCTTTAAATGAATGCACTTTTTCCCATGATGTGGTAGCTTCTCTAGGCCTTCTGGAATCCTGTGGAAATCAGGCACAGATTGCACCTTTATAATGACGATATGTTTCATAGGTTCCCCTTTGGCCTTTTTGAATCGTCCTGTATAGAGATGACTTCATCTGGAAGTACCTGTCAAGTTTATCAAGTAAATACAATTTCATGATCTATAAATATTGTAAAAGTTGTAATGCAATTCTATCCATATTAATTCATCAACCCCCGTATTTATTCAATTTACAAGTATACACCCAAAGGCCAAAAGTCATGGGATAGTTGGGTGTTGGATCCCCTTTGGGCCGACGAAGAGCAGTATCTCGACATGACATCCTCAAGACCTCAAGAGGCTGGAAGACCTCTGGCGAAATGTTGAGCCCATGACTTCTCATAATTGGTCACTGGGATTTATGTCTGGGGAGCGAGCTAGAATGCTCCTCAAGCCAGTGCCGTACAATTTGGACTCTATGACACGGAGTATTATTCTGCTAGAAAGCTCCATCATTGTAGAGACACAAAGTCCATGAAGGGGTCTAAATGGTTACCAAGGAGCTCAATGTAGCAGGAACCAAATCATGCCATGCAAAAACACCCCACACCAGCATGCATGGTGTCTTGTTTACAACTTGGGTCCATGGCTTCACGGAGTCTGCGCCACACTCGGACCCTAAAGGCCGATATAACTGGAACCATGAATCATCTGGCTACACAACCCGTTTTCAGTCTTCCAAAGTGCGCATAACTTCACGAGCTCAGGTCCTGCGCCGAGTCCGGTGTTGTTACTTTAGCAGTGGTTGTTTAGTAACCCATAGATGTTACAGCACGCAGCACCGATCGACTAGACATGGATCTGGAAGCACCTACATTTTATGTAATAATGATTTCATGTGATTTGGCTTTTCGGTTAGAATGGTCACGGTCGGAGAGCAGTTATGGTTAGAATGATTTCAGCCACTGCCCTCCAGGAGGTATTTCTTGCACACTTCGGGACAATGTGGATCGCGGAATGTTGAATTTCTGAACAACCTCGAAATGGCATACCCCATACGTCGGGCACCAACTATTATGCCAGGTTCGATCTCTGATAGTTCTTGTCGCCTTGCTATAGTCACAACGACAGGGATACAATTACAGGTGGCCCTAAACCTACCTACCAAGATTAAACGTCAATTTTTCAACTCAGTTGCAGCCAAAAATCCGGAACGCGTGAGACGAGCATTCCAAGTGAAGTTTGCAGTCCCAGTTGATCCAGACATACAATAACCAACCTAGTGAAGAAATTCAGGACGCCAGGTTCTGTTCTGAACGATTACCGCTGCGCGGTGGTTTAGGCGTCCATTCATTCAATCCTGCGAAAATGTTCATATCGCACAATTTTCAAACAGTTCACTTTGTATTAGCTAAGAAATTGACGTTTAGTTTTGGTAGGTAGGTTTTGAACCACCCTGCAAATAAAGCGTATTTGGGTGCAACCATTATGTGGTTTTAACATGATAATTTTTTTTAAGACTGGACATTATTCTACAAAAAGCATGATGCAAAAGCCGACCCAAAAAAGCGTTACGGAAACAGTTTTGGATTATTTTTGCACGTTTAAGCATTGTTGTCTTGAAGCACGCGCCGGCACTGGAAAGTCACCTGGCCATTGCAGTCTGAGCAGAAATTTTTATTTAAATGTTTACTACAGAGATATTATAAAATACATGTATATTGAAAGTGTGGTAACAGATAGCGCCACTATACTTCGCTGTCTTACCTAGCAAACTCGTGTTTTGACCTAACGTGTTCTGCATCATGATTCGGACCGCAGATGCCATAATGTGTACGTTACGACAGTGTTCTATTTGCATGCAGCTATCCCATGGCACTTGGCCTTTAAGTGTATATAAAGGAAATAGAAATGAATTCTAGGCTAAAACAAGTCCGTTAAAAAGATTCATGTGAAAAATTTAAAATCTTATAAAGCCGTTGAAAAGGAAATCTTATTTTTTTGATAATTTGTTTGCCTTTAAATAATGCGGAAAGGTGACCTTTTTTTCTTGTAAATGCTTTTCAAAGTGAATTCCAGAAAATTTGAAATGCACGTTTTCCTTTCGTTTCATCTTTTTCCGTTGTTGTTTGCCTAAACGATGCTTGGGAACGAAAATTTATAGCGTTTGTTTATAAAAGGCCAAATTACATCCGCAATTACGAAGATTAACAACGAGCTAACAAATGTTGCTTTAGATGAAATGCCTTTCGGTGCCGCACAAACACAATTTATTACCATCGGAAATATACGACTGGCTCTTTCATTCCCTTGAAATGCAAGTTAAGGCGAATAATTACGGCCATTCTCCAAATACCATTCAGACACCGGAAACTTAAAAGATGATGCAGCATTAAGAAATTTAAGTTTCTTCCTCTTAAGTTTGTACTTTAAAATTGTTTAGGAATTTACACTGTTGTTTCGTAAGAGAAATTCTATAAATAATATAATTATGCTAATTATCAAGAAAATAACCTTATTCATTACAAGCATTGTACGAAATATGGTAATGGAATTTGATAATTTACCATTTGAGTTACAAGGGGTAATAGGAATTAAATTTTCATTCCTCAACATGCAATTTCATTATTAAAATTTTTAATTTGATAAACAAAGATTTCTCGTATCCATAAAATTAATACAAACTTTTACAGATTAACTTTTATTTAATTATTCTACTTCACTCAAAGGGTTAAGATTAAAAATTCAACCAATTATCTATTAGATCAAACATAAACTGATTTTTCTTTTGCGATTCTACTTGGATTCTACACATACTAGCCAATGAATTAGAAACTTCTGTTTAAAATTTTACTGGATCCCCTTTGACCCGAATCGCAGAATCTATGCGGGTTGGCATAGGGTCAGTAAGATGTTGAAGTACTTACATTATATGATCAAAAATTAGGGACACTCCTCATAAATCAGGAAATGTGCTAAATGTCGCTTGACAATGACATGTAAATTATTTAAGTAGCATCACACGCCTTCAGACACATATCTGCTTCGTATTATTACGATATAAGTCGTTCAAAAGAGCTCAGCGACTTTCAACGTGGAACCATCATAGAATGCCACTAGTGCAACAAGTCAGTCCGTGAGGTTTCTACCATTCTACAAGTACCCCGTACAACTGTAAGCAATATGATTGCGAAGGGGAAGACCCAGGGAGCAACAACAGTGCAACCACGAACTGGCAGACCCAAGAAATTGACAGAGAGAGATCATCGATTGCTTGCACGTGCGACTCGGAGCAATCGAAGGTCTTCTGCTTCCTGTGTTGCTAGCATTCTGCTTCCTGTGTTGCTAGCACAATCACCATTCGTCGGAACTCCATTCCCTGGGTTTTTTACATTCGTACTGCTGCTCACAAGCCCTTCATCACTGACAACAATTCCAAACGACGTTTGGGATGGTGTAAACTCGCAGACACTGGACCATGGAACAATGGAAATGTGTCCTATGTGTACCACATTCTGGTAATCAGATGGACGAAATTGGGTTTGGCGGATGCCTGGAGAACGTTTTATACAAGAGTGTGTGGTGCCCACTGTGAAGTTTGTAGTTGATGGCATCATGGTATGGGGCTCTTTTTTCACGATTCGGACTGGGTCAGCTTGTTTTATGTTTAAAGAACGATGATTGCAGTTGCTTATCAAGACATCTGTGCACTGCCAATATCGTGGGAACAGTTCGGGAATGGGAATTTGTATCAACATGACAATGCTCCTTGCCATAAAGCAAAGTCTGTACACGATTGGGTGAAGAAATGGATTGGCCTTTGAACACCTGTGGGCTGAATTGGAACGTCGACTACAAGCCAGACCACGCCGTCCTTCATCCGTGGCTGAACTAACTAGTGCTCTGAGGCAGGAATAGAGGAAAATTCCAGCTTCTTACTACCAAACGCTGGTGGAAAGTCTTCCTTGGAGGGTGAAGGCTGTCATTAAACCAAAAGAGGGTGCCACCGCTTATTAATTCCTGTTATCTGAAGCCTGCAACTCAGAAATGCGGGTGTCCTTAAACTTTTGATCACATAGTGTATAAGTCAATGGAAGATAAGACATTCACCAGACATTATCTTAGTTCTAGTAGATTTGTTAGAAGAACATTCTTGCTGTTGAATATGCCCAAAATTGGGACCTGGGGCGGCTAATGATGAAAGTCACCTTCGTGCTCACTAAAAAGCAGCATTGCAGGTTGGACTTGGTCTGCAACAATGTTCAGGTAGTCCGTGAAACCTTCCATGAATATCAGGATGCCATTCCTTACAACCATATGCCATGACCGCATCACCAGAACTTGTCTTATTCGGTTCATTGCTTTATGGGGCTCCCATCTGCCGTCAGTACTAAACAACATCACGATTCATCAGATCAAATCTTCTTCAAATGTTTAGTCCTGGCTTTCCAGACGTCACTATAGACAAACATTTTACCTGTTCTATGCAGAAATCTGGAATTTTCGTTTAGACATGTGACTGCTTATTTGGATTGTCTGGAACAGCCTTGGTTAAAATCTCTTGTCAGTTGCTGTACAGTGCATGTCCTGTTTCTCCGAAAAAGTCGTTTTAAAGGATGGCGGTTTCGCTCGTGATTGATTGTCTTTGAGCCACAATTCCCGTTGTGCGGGGATTAAAACAAATTTACATCAAAAATTTTGGCAGGTGCTATCAGATTCATTGGCCTTTGTGTGCCTCATTATTATTAATCTGCACTGCCTGACTTGCATTTTATTAATGAAATTCTGCATATAATTGAAGCTCTTAAAAAGTTACTAATTTTAAACCATACTTATAAATCTATAAAAAAAAATTCTTTTATAGTTGAGCTTTCTTTTGAAAAAATATTTTTAAATTGATGATATCAGTGCGTATGGAATCGAAAAATATTTTCAATATTACTAATTTTTTCTCTACTCTTTTACCGGTGTGCAGCGTTAAAATACTGCAGGGATTAGCGATAATTAGCTGTTTCTGGAATTTCACCCCGTGTACATCCTTCAGGTTATCTAGTTAATTAGTTTGTTGCAAGCTAGTGACTTCATCAGGGCTCGAAGCTTACTCAGCAGCATTTTGTAAAATTGTGCAAATCATTTCCGCTAAAAATTCATTCGGCAGTAATTTGAGATCATTATCCGGGCATTTCTCTCTCGTTTTCTCGCTTGCTCTCTTCTTTGTAATCACAAGATTGTTTCCATCACAATGGATCTTTCCTGAAGCTCTGATTAAATAAAGCTCTGACGCCAACAACAGGAGTGTTAGCCGAAACATTAGCCGAAAACTACAATTAGCGTACACGCTATCAAATATGGTTAACGTTTGTTTTCGCTCCATTAAGGCCCAGCTGTGGCTAATAGGAATATCAAGGCGCAGATTGCCAAGGCTTTTTGTATAAGAAAATCTTTCACGCTTCTGGTTTGTCTTCTTCATTCTACTTTGGATGCTCTTGCTTGATGCTTTTATTTTATCGTAATAAAAGTTTTAAAAAAATGAAATTATTATTATAAAGTACACAGTTAATTTTATTCTACTTTTCGATGTTTTATTTTAGAATACCATGATGTCTTGATAAAATATTAAGATATTAAGGCACAAAGATTTCTTATGTCAGTCGTTTCTTGAATATTTTTTCCTTTGAAATATAACATTTGATATCTAAAAAATTCTTAGAGGTGGAAATGTGGTCCCCTGCTGATAATTTGCCCGCCCCCCCCAGCTAATAAATCAAATTTCAAATATTAAGGTATAGATATCACTCCCTGTTGACTCATTTGTCAGTAAAGCAGTGTTATCAACGAGCGATAGGGTACGAAAGTTTTTATTGTCAAATGTCTTAGTTTGTTTTAATTTTTACAAAAATGTTCAAAAGAAACTGTGATTGTAATATATAACTGATGACGCTCCGTTTTTGACATATTGAAGGCAAACTCACGTTTGTTTGTTTTTTTTTTTGCTTTTTTTTTTCATTAGACCTTTGTTGTTTGTCAAACCCATTGCTTTCATTTAATTCGGCCCCCTTGTTGTTGTTCGTAATATATGGTTTGTAATCGGAGTTCTGGTTTCATCATTTTATTTTATTATGTTCATTTTAGTTCAGATAAAACTCGTCTAAATTTCATTGTTAAATAATAGTAGATATTTTTAAATACTAATTTCAGTGTTTTGACTATTGAATGTTGATTTTATTATTTTTTTATTCCTGATTTGAAATGTATTTATTTTTCCATACTTACACATGACTTCGTCTGATCTGTTTGGACTGACCACAAAAGACACCTGATTATTCAAAAATTTTGAGTATTTTATTTATTTCAAAAAATGGTACTTCATGCCAACATAATACCACATTCTGTGCGCTGTGGTTTTAGGATAGCTTTTAACTTTAATATTACTGAAAAACATAACCACCTTTTCCTCTATCCATTAAATTCGATATCCTTGATAATAAAATGTCACAAACTATGAGAAAATGAAAGTGCACAAACAAGAAAGATTGATTACTCTGATGTAGAATTTCATACTGAGTACTACACACACCGGCCAATGAATTAGAAATCTTCGTTCAATATGGTATTGACCCTCCTTTGGCTGTAATTACAGAACATACGCGGTTTGGCATGGACTCTACAAGGTGTTGCAACGCAGACCATGCATTCGTCAGGGGCTAAGGTCAAAAACTCTCACCGGTGAGAAGAGTTAGCGCTTGGTCGGTCAGAAATCCTAGTGAGAAATTTGTGACGTCATTTTAACGCGGTCAGAAACGCCAGTTAGTGCTGCTATGCCTAACCGGTTAGTCTCACCGTCCTCACCGAGAAAAAGACGGTTAGCCCAGTGAGAAATTACGTCATCATTCTCTCACCGGTGAGGGTTTTTGACCTTAGCCAGAGAGACCTTCAGGTCGTGCAGAGTAGACGGAAGTGGATGCCTTCGACGAATGTCTCTTTCCAACATGTCCCAAACATTCTCGCTCGGATTCAAATCCGGACTTTGCGCTGGCCACGGCAGATGTTGCAACTCGGTCTCATGTTCAGAAAACTACTCCTGAACAATTCTTGCTCGATGGACAGTAGCATTGTCGTCCATGAAGAACCCGTCACCATTTGGGTACAAATGCACCATTGCAGGATGGACTTGATCTGCAACAATGTTCAGCTAGTCTTTGGCTTTCACCCGACTGTCAAGGAATATCAGGGGACCCTTGCCATACAAACAAAACATGGCCCATACTATGACACCTCCTGCAGCTTGAACTGTGTTCACAACACATGAGGGGTCCATCGCTTCATGGGGCTGCCGCCAAATTCTCTGCCGGCCATCGGTGCAAAACAATGTGTAACGTGATTCGTCCGACCACATCACCTTTTTACAGTCGTCTACTGTTCAGTCACACCGTTCTTTACACCACTGCAGGCAAATTTTCCTGTTTGTTGCTGACACCAGAGGCTTCCTCACTGGCATGCGACTTCCCATCCCTATTCGCTTCAACTCTCGGCGCATTGTTCTGGAGAAGATGGGTTGCGATGAAGTCTGCCGTCAGTTGCTCCACAGTAGATCTTCGATTTCGCCGCACAATCCGTCTCAGACGACGTCGGTCCCTGCCTGTGTTGATTGTTTTTGATCCACAATTCTGCCGTTTCGACAACTCTTGTGGATTCCGTTTCCACGCATTGAACACCTTGGAGACCTGACCTTTTGAGATACCGGTCAGTTGTACTGTCCTGGAAATCGTAGCTCCAGCTAGACGGGCTCCCACAATAACTCCTTTTTGGAACTCTAGACAGGTCTGCTGGTTTCCCCATTTTGCTCAACTTGAGCAGCTGCAGCTTGTTTCAACCCTGTACCTGCAGCTTGGGATGAGCATGTACCTCACGTGATTGCATTCATTTGCATATCACAATCGTTTCTGACCTGTGACCTGTGAATTCATCACGGGTTTCTAATTCATTGGCCAGTGTGTGTATTATGCAATCCTTACGCTTTCGATATATCAACAGATATATTTACGTTTTTTTCGATTTTCTCATATAGCCACCAAAATAGTTTAAAAAGACGAAATATTAATTTTATATTACAATAATACAACTGCCCAGTTACATGAATTTCAAACAATGTATCTCATATCAGTCGACTCGGGCAACATTACTAATAATTGGTACTGTACAGGGTGTTTACTAAACATCTGGCAAAAATTCAAGGGGTGATTGTTTGGGTTATTTTAAGAATCTTTTGTCCTTTGATAATTTTCGGAATGCCGCTTTGTTTCGAAGATACAGGGTGATTAAGGTGGCTAGACTGGCAAATGACCAGGAACCCACGCCAGTTGTATATATATACGAGGGGGCCCCATAAAAGTTTCTAGCCAGGGTCCTTCACACTTCTAGTTACGCCATTGAGGGTGACAAAGGTTTTTCGACAAAAACAATCTTTTATTACCTAATATTACATGTAAAGCCTCTTAAATTTACAATAACTGCTGAAAATGACTACCACCAGCTAGGATGCATGAATCCAATCTCCTCATTGACTGCCGAGCTCTTTCAAAAACTCCAGGGTTGTTTCTTATTGTATTACACTCATCAACTATCCGATTTCTCAAATCTTCTGCATTTTCTTTTGGAATAGTGTAAACTAACGACTTCAGATGGATCCATAGAAAAAAATACAAGGGATATAAGTCGTGTAAACCATAAAATGAGATCACCTCGATTAATCCACATTAAACACACCATCGTGCATAAACCACATTACATTTCTCGCTGCTGATGGTATATCCTCTAGAAAGATAGGTAGTGAGTGTTCCAAAAAATTTCCATGCAACTCACCGGTAAGTCTTCCTGGTAGAAAAACCGGTCCAATTAGCTAGACACCTAGAATTCCAACCAAAACGTTCATTGAAAACGGTCTTCACGTACTTCATGTGGATTTTGTTCACCCTACACATGGTTATTGGGAAAATTTATTATTGAATATCTTTAGAAATTTGCTTGGCATAAATCCCTCAACTACTTGCCATTGATGAATGCAATAAATGGAGGAAAATCAGCAAGAATAAGTGCTTGAACGCTATTTCAAAATTTTCCACACAGTCCCACTACTTCAAATCGTTTGGAATTTTTCTAATAGAAATACTTTGATCTTGTTCTACCATTCTTTACTGTCGTCATTGGCCTTCCTGGTCCTCCATTACGTTTAAATGTATCTGTTCGGGAACATAACTAAAATGATGGTCAAAGTTAAACAATTTGGTCCTGCGACCATGTTAATTTTAAATTTAACCGCCATTTTAGCCTTGTTCCCGAATAGATAGGACATGAGTGCCTATTATATAACTTTTACCTACTTTTTGAAGTCAAAATCAGAAAATTCGAAAAAAAATGGCAACAGAACGACCGACTTCGCAAGCATAGTAACGATGTTAAAAACGACTTCGCAAATCTAGTTTTTAATATCGTTGAACTTATTGTTTGAATTACAGATGCCTTTTGAATTCTAATCTAATTTGTGTCATTCTGATAGATATTCCTGTTTCACGATATTGAAATCGACATTATACATGTTCCTCTTCTCTTCATATAAAAATTTAACTAAGACTTGTATAATGGTTGTTTAACTTGTGACTAATGTCAACTGTATTTTATTTTTAATTAGGAGTCATAAATATCGTCATTTAATTATTGTGCTCTGATATGATGTCTGACTTGCTCAAGATGTTCATAGGATAGGGACGGAAGAGCTTTGGATTGCGGGAAAATGATGCCTATTCTTATGAAAATTTCCTGACAATAAAGCTAGATTTAAGATACTTAGTGTCCCTCTATCTATCTATTTATTCATTCGTCTGTTTCCTATAGTCTGTTTCTTTGACTTCCTATCATAAAAAACACGTTTTAAAGCAATAGATATTGGGCATAAAAAGAACCTGCTATTTTGCACTCCAAGTTTGAGTAGTATTATGAGGGTGGTTTTCTTCGTTATCGTTACTTGGGTAATGATACTTCATTTTAATCCAGACAAATCATGGCAGAGTAATGAAAGAGGGATAAGATTCGGTGTTAAATTACTTTTCTAAGTTGTCTTAATTTTTTGGAAGGATTAGATTGCTTGTTCCTACAATTTAAAGGAACTTTCATTACCTGTTGATTTAATAAGCTGCACTCAGAGGGGTAAATGTTATTGGAATCCTTTTAGAATTAGACAACTGACACAAGCAGGTCGCAATCTGCTCTAAACAAGCTGCGGTTGACTTCCAAAAGAAAAACATCTTGGAATTGATTTCGACAATAAAAGAACAAAACATGATTCTTATTTTAGAAGTAGCTCGTTAACTTTGAGAATCAAAACAAGAAGTTCTTTTCTGTGGTTGTCTTGAGATAAATAGCAAATTATTTGCATTGTTTGCAAGGTTTTGGATTTTTTTTGATAAATATTTTGAATACTGATTCTGTTTACATTTATAATTCATAAAAACTGATGGCAGAATTTCTTTGATTAGAACGGAACACAGCCGAAAATGTTTCATTTAATGAGGTTCGCCTGCAGTATTCGTAATATGATTTTGTGCTCTCTAAACATGGGATCCAGAGTTCACGACTCACGTTTTGTGAAATTATAGCTTTAAACGAATTACGATAACTTGTTTTTACAATTCAAAGCGAAGATAATAATGAGACTGAAGATATTCTTCAAACGTATCATAATTACAAAGTAGAAAAGGGAAGGGAAAAATGGAGAAACGAATAAATAAAACGAAGGAAACTGGAAACCACAAATCCACATCGACATTCTTTAATGATTCGGATGTACTTTTCGGGCCTATGCCTCCTTCATCGGCGAATAACAAGTAACAAGAAAATTCAGAATGTATACAGAAAAAAGGAAACTTACAAGCCAATAAAATTACAGAATCGGGAAAATTTACAAGGGATGTTTTTAGATAAGGGCACCCAATCAGCACAAACCTAGATCGCTATTCAGCAGCTAATTGGAAGGCCATCCTTTAACAATTTCCAGGGTCTCCAAGAAACTTGAACTTTGCATATTATTTAGAACGTCAAGTCAGTCAGTACTACAGTACATGGTCAGCGAAACTTGACATTCCAAATACAAGACATGTGCTTACTCATTCTGTTCTTTACTGCTCGTTTCGAGTAATCTACATAATACTTATTATAGTAACCGCACTTGTACACACAAGTTTTTTCCACTCTTGGTATTTTTTGTTTAATAAACTGAGTTGCCTTTTTAGAGCTGCTTCTTCAAGGCTATCTTCAAATTGAGTTCATTAGCAATTTTCTTCAAGCCCTTTCTTATTAAAGGGGAGGACCAGGTACTAAGTTTTTTTTTTAGTCCTATCGTTTTTTAAAAACTCAACGATCTGGACATGGAATTTTTACTTCCCTTTTCTACTTTGTAATTATGATTTGTTTCTAAAAAGTAAGCTGAACTTGATGGCGTAATAACACAGACAGTTTTAACAGAGTAAGCTGCAATTGATAGTCTGTATTCGTTAACAACGAATCTAACAAGCAACATCTTATCATTATTTCGTCATTGTACAAGGAAAATGTGTACGAGATTATAGAGGTGTGTTGACAAATGTTACCAAAGTTTTTCCCGATCAATTCATCGTGATCCAGTTGTACGGCCTCCGCGTCTACGGACTTTTTCTGTAGGATCATGTGAAGAACCAAGTACACTACATGATCAAAGGAGTTAGGACACCCCTGTGAACACCTGGGGTGTTTCTCCTGGACTGGACTGGGCCCGCTCATCAAGGTGGACGGAAACCTCAATGCTGATGGCTACAGGACCATTCTGGATAACGGGGCACTTCCAGCGCTGTGGGAACACTTCGGTGACGGGCCGTTCCTCTTCCAGCACGACAATGCGCCTTGCCACAAAGCAAGATGTATATCCGACTGGTTTGACGAGATGCGGGTTGAAGAACTGGATTGGCCCGCCCAGAGTCCTGATCTCAACCCCATCGAACATCTTTGGGACGAATTGGAATGACGTGTGAGATCCAAGATGGTTCGCCCTACATCTGTCCAGGAACTGACCACGACACTCCTCGAGGAATGGAGGTCAATACCTGTGGACACATACCGTAAACTTGTGGACAGTATGCCATGTAGGGTGGAGGCAGTGATAGCAGCTCGGGGTGGTCCTACACACTACTGATTGAAGCTTTTTGCGGCTTTACGGTAGAGCAACGGGTGTCCCAACTCCTTTGATCATATAGTGTATACCAGTACTATTTCACAGATATTAATCAACTCGAGGACACTGTTCTGTAGGAGTTCAACGCTATTCCAATGGACATGTGCCGAAAATGTGAAAAGTCTCCCTTCGTCTTCGACTCGACTATCAATTGCAGCTTTCTTTGCACAACACTATACTGTCCTGTGAGAGGAAATCACATAGTCAAAACGTTTTATTACTGATTTATTAACAGGACTTGAAATCTTTTGATTTCTCATTCCTTGTAGATATTTTCATCAAGCGTGCGAGGTGCTATTAAAAAAATTTCCGAACTCCGGCCTTCGCGCAGAGACAGGACCGTATAGTGTTGTGCTGGCTGATGGCGCTACATGACTGTTCTAAGAGTCAGTATGCTAAATGTCTCCTGATTTGGTTATCGCGACTTTTTCCTGTACCCTAGAATGAAAGTTAAAGTGAAATAGCGCATGTTTGCCACCGTAAAAGAAATGACTGTGCTGGCGAACCTTTCAGAAGGCAAGACCGCTGGGATTGTTGCATTAACTCCCAAGGAGACTATTGTGAAGGGGATGGACAATTTTGTGAGGTTAGAAGGAGGCATTTTGATAGCACCTTGTAATGTCGTGAAATATATGTCGTGTGGACTTTTTGTCTGCAAATGCTTTCTTAACTTAATCTGGCTGGAAAGATTCTAAACCGTTTTAGTGAAATTAACGATATTTATCGACTACATGAGCTGCATTTTATTCATTATAAATGATTTTTATGCCTTAAAAATGCTGAGCTCGCTTTTTCCTCTTTGCTTCAAAAAATCTCAAGAGTTTATACCCAGCTGAAGAGCCCTGTGTGTTTACTAGTTCCTCAAGAACATCAGAGGTGAAAGCTTCAAGTTCATCAGAAACTTGTACATCCCATTAAACCCATTTACTAAATGATTTAAATATTAAACTTATTTGAATTGTAATTTATTAACGGAAGTTCTTGCTTTTCGAATTACAGCTTCACGTCCCCATAGTCTGCGGTCGCCATTGATAGTCGGATACGAACTGGTAATTAAATAAAGCAGTTAAACTACTTAAGCGATTCGATATAAAGAAGAATTTTTATTTTAAAAATGTCGATTGCGTCTGAAAGACATAAATATCTTCGAAATATTTTTCTCTCTTACTCGTTCTCCATTTCCTTTCGCCTTTGCCAGAAACATAATTTCGGCCAGCGCTCTGTTTATCTCGGTGGAACCATGCCGGGCATCGTTTTCTCATAAATAACGGAATACTTAGAAAAAGGAATGTCCTGGAACCATAGAAATACGAAACTAATGACGCGAAATTGAGGTCTTTTCTCAGCTTAATAGCAGATAAACCATGCGTTACGAAACACAATAACGATTTTCCTTCCACTCGCCTTCTTTCGGCTTCCTCCTGCTCTTACCCTCCCGACGGCCTCTTCGCCGGTTCCACCAGCTTCAAGATGCTTAGACACGTGACCCTGCCTCTGGTCCCATCATCCCGTGCGCGCAAAGGGTGACCTGAAGATAGCCCTCTGGCGGGAAAATTACTCAACAGTGAATTTTGTGGGGCGGAACTTAATCTGGCAATCTGCAATAGCCGACATCTGTTCTTCACCGATGCTCTTGGTTAAAGGAGAGAGAGGGAAGGAGAAGAGGAGCGGGGGGGTGTGTTTGTGTGCTGTGTGAGAGACTTCGCTCAACCAAGGCATCGCAAACGACGAACGGGAAATATGCATAATGAGCCGCTTCCTATCTCTCTCTCGCCTTTGGTGTGATAGTGCAACTTTAATGTCCTTTTAAGATTCATTCGACGCCGAGCGATTTCAACTTGAGGGCATGGAAATTCATTTTTCAAGGGTTTTCTTCCGCTTACTCGAAGAAGTTCTGAATCTTTTGGTAACTTTATCGCATAAGAGAGACAAAAGGGTTCTTAAGTGGTTGCAATCAAAATTCCTTAAATGACGGATTAGATTTAATATTTATACTTGTGTACATATTACAAAGTGCTGCCATTACATGACGTTGCCACTTTTGATAAGTCTTGAACAAGGTTTCTAATGCTCTTGTTTATACAACATAAAATATAAACGAACCCCATTCAACAAATATGCTAAAATATTCTCTCCACACATTTTAAGGACCATTTTTAAAAGTCCGTCTTTGTTTCGTTTGTTCCTGTCCGCCCGTATGTCTATGCTGAAAATTAAGTGCTTTAGGATGTTAAATTATTCAGTAGCTGTTAAAGCTGAAATTTAAAAGCAAATACGAAACAAAAAGTGGTTTCTTTGCAGTTAGTTCCTACTTGGTGCACGAGGCTTTCAAACAATATGCTGAAAATCATTGAACTGGATATCTTTGATGTGTATAAAATTATTGACATAATATAGACAAATCCTTGGATGATTAAACTAGTTGAGGTTAAGTTAAGCTAGTGATTAAATGAACAAGAACAAAGAGATTAATTGGATTATTGTGTTAATCAAACGCTTTTAAATACAACAGTCGTATCTTTCGTTTGATCTAAACAAAATAAATGCCAAAATAATCCAAGAGTTTATTGTCCCAACTTGCACGCTGATGATGGAGGCTTGGCTTTTGAATCGCACATTCGGGTAAATAAAATACTTCTATGTGGATTAGTGTTTCCGGCTTTCTTCTAACTATTCAGGATTTATTCAGTTTCGTTGGCTCTCATCACGCTCTTATTTTAATAAATCTAAATCTATATACTGTGCTCGCCATAATTAAGTTTCCGACAGAAAACTTGCACTAAATTATTAATTTCATGAAAACATCAAATGTTATCGCTATAATAAATAAAGACTATAATGCTTAGAAACGAACGAGTGAATTTCTGTAAGCATATTTGCATAAATCATTAATAATGCGACTGGCCCATTTTTGAAGAGGGTTCATAGGAAGACAAACTTATGTTTCCATTTAAGAAAGAATCAGAAACTGCACACAGTAACCAAAGCAGGTGAGAAAACCACATCATGAAAAAAGTTAAAATAACTAAACGCTATTTTGCAGGAGTCACTGAAATTTTAAAAAAATGATGAAAACAAGGGAATTTAGTAAAGATGAGCATTAGAACTTGTGAAAGAGGGAAAAAACAGAAAAGTTGTAGGGATCAGTCGTAAACTTGTGGAGTCATTCGGAATTTCCACCATTCTGGGAGAAAAAGAAAATCGGATGAGCGCATGGACCATTGAATCATTCGTCATGTTGAAAGAAACCCTGTGTCCAAGGTGCCTTCGATAAATGCAAATGGTTCTTCAGAGGCCTACTCGGCTATCTGATAGCCCTTATTCAAGAACTGTTCTCCTATGGTTTCCGCGTAAATTTCCTCTGGGTCCCTAGCCACAAAGATATATATAGAAATGACCTTGAAGATAAATTAGCTAACTGGGCCAGGTTGGGGAAAAGTCTCATAAAGCCAGCGCGAGTTGACCCTGCTTCTCTTTTCTCCCTCGTTCGACTGAGGTCTGTGGTGCTTTGGAACGAACTTTGGGCGGCTGAATCCAAAGGATCCCATTATAAAGCGTTATTCTCAAAAACTGAGGATGTGAAAAAAGCAACTCCTAAATGGTTATCATCTCTCCAAAGGTCCGTATTATTCCGTCTTAGAAGTGGGCATGTACCAAGGTATAAAGAATAAAGGTAGCGCCGTCCGAGAGAAAAACTGACTGTCGCCCCATCTGGTGTTGGTAATTGGAATATTGCCAACTTCATGACGTCACAAGGTCCAATCTTTAAAATCTATTATGAGGAATATTGCGTTTACACAGCAAAATGCCATCATGCGCGATTCCCACTTGCAATAATACAAAATATAATACAAAAGATAAGAATGTTTCCTTTTTCCGTTTCCCCAAAAATTCAAATTTAATTAAAAAATGGTTAATATCATGCAAATTGGATAAAAATATTTGTATCATAACAGCAGTGATTGCTCCCTTCATCCATTCCTGCTCTAACCATTTCAAAACTGACGTTATGAAAACAATAAATTCGTATATCCTCGTACCTAACATTTACAACTAAATCATGGGATATTAAGGATTCTTTAGGTTACGTTAAGATCATCAGTTATAAATTCGGCATCAACTACATATTTACGATACCTAGCTTATGAGCTCTTGCTTGTAGCAGCGCCGGATTTATACTTTTCCTTAGTATAGGCCACTGACTTTCTCCCGCCCCTATTTTCGTGATCACTTGTAAGTAATGTAATGTAAACTAAAACTATTTAGGCCATAAATAATACGTATTTAAGTAGATAAGTAAGTACTGAATAGAATAGTCAAACTAATGAAATCCACCACCCCCTGAAATCTGCCGCCCCTTGGCCGCGGCCTATTGGCAAATCCAGTGCTGCAGCTATAACAGAACAGAAGAACATTCACTTGTTGCACCTCCCCTCCCATTCATCCGTTCTTGCTTGTAGTTATCTAACGAATTAAGACGACGATTATGAAAACAATGAATTAGTATATTCTCTGATTGAATTCGTATATCCTGCTATCTCAGAATCGCAGATTTCATTAGACGTGAGCTTCGATTCATGAGTTGACATAGGCCTAGGTATTTCTTTTCATAATCGTTGTCATCTTTAAAATCGTTAGAGTAAATCAATGCAGTTGTGATACAAATATTTTTAGCCAGTTTGCATGATATTAAGCATTTTTTAATTAAATTTAGATCTTTGGGGAAATGAAAAAAGGAAACATTCTTATCTTTTGTATTATATTTTGTATTATTGCAGGTGGGAATCGCGCATGATGGCATTTTGCTGTGTAAACGCAATATTCCTCATAATAGGTTTCAAAGATTGGACCTTGTGACGTCATGGAGTTGGCAATATTCCGATTACCAACACGAGATGGGGCGACAGTCAGTTTTTCTCTCGGACGGCGCTACCTATATTCTTTATATCTTGGCATGTACCTTTTAACTCGTTCCTCCACAAGATAAATATCTCTGCGTCTGACTTGTGTCAGTGCGGCGCTCGTGAATCAGTGGAACATGTGCTTTTGTTTTGTCCTCTTTTTCAACGCCAGAGGGCGCTCCTTACTCAAGGCCTTTCTAGCCGGAACTTAGCGGTGTCGCTGCAAACACTTTTACTGGCTTCACCTATGAACCATACCCAAAAGCGCTCCGTATCAGGCTGTTAATGTGTTATTTGTGCGGTTCTGGATTATTGGGGAGAATTCTAGGACCCCTGCGCTCTTGATAGTTATGGACACTAACTAATTTACTTTACCTGTGATATCCATCAGCTAGCCTCCGTATCTCTAGGAGGTGAAGGCTGTGAAGAAGAAGAAGAAGAAGAAGAAACCCTGTGACGACGATATCAGAAGTAAAAAAATGAGTTGAAGTTGACTGTTAGTGAAAAGACAGTCTGCATGAGAAGGCCCTCCACAGCAGAGAGGCGAGAAAAAAGCCCCTCATAACACTCACGAACAAGAAGAAACGCCTACAGTTTGAGGAGAAATATCTTGAGTAAGCGACCAGAATTTTGGAGAAGCATTATCTGGAGTGATTAATCCAGATTTTAGATGAACAGTGCAAACAGAAGAAAAATAGTTTGGCAGAAAGATCGTGACGCGTTCAAATCTGGTATGATAAAGGCACTCCAGTTAAGCACTCCCCTAGCATCGTGGTTTGGGGATGCTTTTCTTATCATGGAGTTGGCAACCTGATTGAAATAAAGGGTAACATGAATGCCGAAATGTACAAAAAACATCTCTGAAACAACAACACAGAAGATGGGGCTCCGAAGAGTATGGACATTCCAGTACGACAACGACCCCAAGCACAAATCGAAGCACAAAGGATCTGTGTTCTTAAACTGCCACCTCAGAGCCCCCATATAAACCCCACTGAAAACCTCTGGAATGAATTGGACCGACTTATTCCATATGCCAGGCGAAAGAGCATAACAGATTTCAAAAATGCATTGTTTGAGGCGTGGAACAATATTTCGTGTCTCACCATAACCAAATTAGTAGATAGCTTTCCGATAAAGTGAACTCTTCCATTTCACCTTACAGTGTGAGAACTCTACAATGTACACTGCACTATTGACGCATCTAGAGGACCAACGAAATATTAATTTGAAATATTTATTAGGAGCTTTAGCATAAAAGCTACTTATAAGAATGCGCCCTTGGTCTGTACGTTTATCCGTCCGTCCGGCCGTCCGCCGTTTGCACGATAACTTGAAAACGGATTAACTTTTTCAAATACTGTTTTCAGAAATATGACTATCAAAGTCTTAGCTCGGCCGTATCAACTTTTCAGAATTTTTCGTGGAACCCTTCAAATCGAATTCACGTGCTAAAACAGTGAGTGTAAAGAATAAAAAGATAATGGCTTGTCAAATAACAATCGATTTATCAAGAAGGAATACATTGTTACTTTCTGTTCATCTTTTAAGCATTGCCGACATGGGCGCGCGCACGTGACATCGCTTTGTCGACGCAGGATTGCTCAAGTGCTCATAATCTATATTATTAAGTAGCGGAAGAATGGAGCTACTTATTGGTTTTATAATGTCTTAACTGTGTATCCCTTCTTAATTTCTACATTTTTTGAGGTAAAAGGTTGAAATTCGGAATGTAGCTTCCTATGGGCATGTCCATAAGCACTATTTAGTTTGGTTTTGATTAGTACACTGGGGTCGGAATTACGGGGGTGGGGTTCAGAGAGAGGGGTTCAGGGTACACAACATATCTATGTGCTATTTAGGTACGTAAAGGCGTGAAATTCAATATCCAGATTCCTGTAGGCAAGATCTACATTACTATGAAGTTTAGGCCCAAGTGTTCCATTGGGGTCGGATTTGCGGGGGTGGTAGTCACGTGGTCTTTAGAACTATGCCAACATATGGCTTGTGATATATCATACGTTTGGAAATGATGAGAAAGGAAAGAAAATACGAGCTTTTTTACATTTTTTACATATTACGTTCAAGAAAATTAATTTTTGATTAAAAAACTTCGGGAGAGGTAAAAAGTGCAGATAAAGGGGTGAAAATAAATGACTTCAGGATCTGCTACTTGCCTTACCCTACTCGGAGGGAGGATTAATTTTTGTAATAAATGTATAAATGTATTTCTCCTTCATTGCTAAAGCTCCTACTTGGAATGTTTACAAGATTTTATTTTTGTTCGTTATCGTGGAAACTTAGTTTTGTCAATGTATCTTTCTTTTATTTTTCATATATCCTGTACGTATTCGCTAAATCATTTGATTTTCAAAGAGAGTGTACTTAGTTGTTTAGATGTGTGTATCTTCACGTGGAAACTTAATTATGACAAGCACTGAACATGTATATAAAATAGACTTTGTTTGACAATGTTCTTTACCCTGTCTGCCACAAACAGTATACCACGGACCAACAATTTGCCGTAGGTTAAACAATGCAGTTTATACAGGGTGTTTCTGAATGGCCTGTACAAACTTTCAGGATATGTTCCAGGGACCAAAACAGGCAGTAAAATGTCATATGACGAAATTAACGTTAAAGCATATAGGAGTTGCAACTGTGATATTTATTTCTACGGTAAAACAAAACAATATTGTTGTCAAAGGCATATGTTATAGTAAAGGCCTTCAGTTCTTTGAATTGCCGGAACTCGTCTTCTTCTACAGGACACCTTCAAACTGTTATACATGTAATTCTAAAAATGAAGCGTTTTCGACCCCATGTTCATAGAACACTTTGAGCATCTGTATAGGTGTCATCTTAAAAAGGACTGGCAGTTTTTAAACAGGAATAGCAAGCAAACAGTGACAGTTTTCTTGCAGAAGAGCAATGTAGGAAGTCGGAATTATTTTGGTACGTTTCCTTGTGTATGCGAGGCATGCGCGAAGGCCATATAGACAACGTGGTGGAAGTGTAGTGCAGTGGCAAATTTGTCAGTACACAGAATCTACTATTCCTGTAGGAAAGCGTGAAAATGGTATAAGAAAAGGAAAGAATATTTATTGTATTGGAATACCACCGATTGGATGAGTACAACAGCGACAAGAAGGAGCTTCAGGCTTTAATGTCAACGTACCAAAGTAAATTTCTAACCTCGCACATTAATCTCCTGCAAGAATAACTTTAAAAACCGTCAGTTCTTTTTTGGACATCTTGTATATAAGAGACTTGGGTTACGTGTGCATTTCTTTGTTTGTTCCAACAATCGACCGGTCGTGTTTGCGTCAACAAATGCCGGTTGCGTTTTTATGTTGCGTCAACAAATGGTGGTTGTGTTTGTATGTTGCGTCAATAATGGCTTCAAGTTTTAAAGGAAAAATAATAATAATAAAATTAAGTGGGAATATTCCAAAAATATTTTATGTACATAGTAGCTGAATCCTTAACACGGCCAAGGGGGTTTCATTAGAATATGCTTCGACCCTGTAAAGTTAAATTAAATGAACTTTTTGTTCTACTAAAACGTTTCTTTAAATTACATTTCAACAGAAATGATGCGGGTTTATTATTTCTTAAGGAATAGACAAACAATTACATTCTGCTGAAACTCTGATATAATTTTATACTTAAAGTTAAAAAAGTACGCAGAAGATTGTTACCATAAAAACTCAAAAAATATAGTAAGAGGATATTTTCCTAATGCTTAAATCTTCTTGTAAGCTTAATTTAATTTATTTTATTATTCTATTGTTTTTATTTACTCAAAAAGTAAATCAAAATAAATTCGATCGATAAATTTTATTTAAGACCTCACATGTCATCAAAAAATGTTAATCGCTTCGAGAGATGAAAAACGCGACAGACCGGCGATAAGAGATACGACCACAAATAATTCCTCCGATACCATCAGCCTTTGCCGATATAGAAGATATGGAAAAAATCCTCATAAAATGAATTCTCTTGGTAATAATTCGTCAACGTTCTCTCGTAATCATCGGTAAACAATAATCACTAAATCACTTTGTACGCAGTTAAATGCTATGTAAATAGAAATCGATCGATAGGACAGTCCAAGAGACTGTGTTGGAGTTCACTCTTAATAACTCCCTCTCAGTTTTCTAAAAACATTTAGCATTATTTACTTTAAAAAAGCTAATTGAGTCGTATTTTTTATACGAGGCGTTTTTAAAGTAAGTACCGTTTTGATTAAAAATAAACGAGGACAATTTTTAACACCTTAATTTTTATATGAAAACCTGGACTTTAATCTACTTTTCAACATAATTTTCACCTACATTAAGGCACTTCTGAATTCCATCCTCATAGAAATCGACCGCCTGATTTACTAACCACTCCAGCACGGAGGTGGATAAAGCCAATCGCTTCGACTTTCTTCAATAGGTACAGTGTCGAAGGGGATAAGTTTTTAAGCCAAATTCACTGGTGATGAAATATGGATTGCTCACGTTGCGCACAAGAAAGTGAAGTTCAACTCAGCCCGAAAAATCATGTGCACTGTGTTTTGGGCGTTGACGACGTCATATATTCAGTCACTGAGCATGTTCGTGTTCTTGATTTACAGGAGTCAGCGCCACGAAGTCCGTTGGGAAAATGGAAGCAGGTTACACACAGCTGGTGGCAGTAGAAGCCATTGGAGCGTCTCGAAGTCACATCAAAGTTGTGGAGTCGATTTCAGGATAGGGAAACATTCGGTGACGAGTCGAACAGGGCCGTCCGCGGGGAACAGCGACCAGTAAAATTAACACGTACGAAACACGCAGTAAAATTAAAGACAATCGCTTTCACCAAGGTGGACATAGACCAGAGTAGTTTTCCCCTTTCACTACACGACAACTTGTGTGAGTGATGAACTTCGTGATTGGAGACACGATTGGAATCAGTTCTCTTCTGACGAGTCGAGATTTAATCTGAAGCCTGACAATCGACAAATGCGTTCTTATTTGGAGCGAACGCGATACATGAAATGGCCCACCTTTTGTGCAGAAACGCTGGGGGTAGATTCATGGTCTGGTCAGGCGTAATTAAAAGTGGACGCACCAACGAAGTGCGTCATTCAAATGAAAGGCTGACTACAAAAACCTTTTTTATATGGACTGC
Source organism: Rhysida immarginata (assembly GCA_023313115.1). Classification (NCBI taxonomy): domain Eukaryota; kingdom Metazoa; phylum Arthropoda; class Chilopoda; order Scolopendromorpha; family Scolopendridae; genus Rhysida; species Rhysida immarginata. Next base: position 3,620,973 of record JAHWFO010031644.1, read on the forward strand.
TCAGATAATATGCAGTATATTCTAAAATAAATAGTTAATACAATTATGTCTAACATAGATAAGAATAATATCAGGGTGATGAATTTTTGCAAAAAAAACAAAAAAACAACTAGAATGACCTTCAAGATTATAGAAAACATGCGAAATTCCATCCACCATATCCACGTGAAATACTTTTCAATGACCTACTCGACATGGTCGTATAACGGCATTGGGGAATTTGCTGCTGAGTGGCCTTTCAACATTCTTGGTTTCCTTCCTTATGCAAACACCAGTGAAGCAAGTCAGGGGAAATTGATTTTATCTCCGTGTGATCCATCTTCTCAGAGAAGAGCGGTGTACGAAGAATTTTTGCAATGGCATCTTCTTTGAAATATTGATACCACCCTGAGGGAGATCCTTTTAGACTAATCATTTTTCTTTTCAACTTTAAAATAGCCTCTTACATGAGGAAAATATTACTTTAAATCACCCCTCCCCAACCAGGAAAAAAAAAAGAAAAGTTAAATAATATTTTTTAACCTTTATACCCTACCATGAACATGAACTTTTGGGAGTCGATCGTGAACTTACTTGAAAAATTCCATCATAGGGACAAAATAATGTAAGCATACGCAGAACTCTCCTATTCTTTTCAGGAAGGGAAAAATATTTAAAAATATTCTCACACATATTTCGAAAAAAGTATATACTAATTACAGACCAACAATGAAAAATAATTTTTCTTAATTTCATCTTAAAAATAAATAATGAATATACTCGAGCTGATACTCGAGGTTCCTGGTTCCTGGTCGCAGAGTTTTTCCTTACATTTTTTCAAATATCATTTATTGCCATCTGTCCTTAATTATTTCGGCGTGCTAAATTAAAAATTGATAATAAAAAAAGTTGCATTACGTACAAATATCATTTCACTATATTTGATAGTAGTATTGTAGTAAGGTTGGACAAAATAATATGAACACTTTTGATTTTAGGATTTTAGATGTTTTGTCAAATATTTAGAAAAATACTTGACGAATTATCCTGAAACTTCAGGGATGTAAAGAGCATGCTACACCTCGTATATTTCAGCAAAGGTTTTGTCCGAAGGCAAATAGGGGACCAGCAATAAGTTGAACAAAGAAATAATGTTTGGGATCGCCCTGTACAAAATAATGCTTGAAATGCATTGTACATGTAGCTTATGATTATAAGGCTTCTTTTACTTATCTACAGGGTGTTTCAAAATTATGTACAATAAATTTAGTGACATATTCTTCAGGTCAAAAGAAGACGAAAATGTTCTATAGCACTTTGTCTGGAAACGATTTATTTATGCGATACAGCCAACTAAACCCGTGGCTCCAAATTACAGGAATTGTTCAAATTGCCCGCCACCAGCTCGCACGCACGCACGCTTCGGCTCGTTGCATGAGCGACCGTCTGATGTCATGGAAGAGTTCGTCGCCAGCATTACGAACGGTTTGGCATGCATTTTCAATTCGTTGTCGCAGATCCATAATGTTAGGAACTTCTGTGCTGTAGACGATCGTTTTCACATGACCCCACAGAAAAAAGTCCAAGGGATTAAGGTCGGGTGATCTTGCAGGCCAGGCTACCGGTCCACCTCGACCTATCCACCGATTCGTGTATGCAGCATTAAGGTGTGCTCGCACAACATGGCTGAAATGTGCTGGAGCGCCATCATGCATGAACCACATGTTAGATCTTATCAAAAGATTAACATCTACCAGTAATTCTGGCAATGCATTCTGCAGAAACAAAAAGAAACAAATCGCCCAGTCAATCGTGGCGGCAACACATAAGGGCCAATTAAGTTATTTCCGATAATTCCACACCAAATGTTCACGGAGAAGCGCTCTTGATGCGCTCGAGCTCTGGTAACATGCGGGTTAGCATCTGCCCAATGGTGCTGGTTGTGAGAATTTACGATTCCTGTCCGGGTGAAGGTTGCTTCGTCCGTGAAAAGTATCTGGCTGAGGCAACTAGGGTCTGCAGCATGACGACATTGTATCCATTGGCAAAATATCGTCCGCTAACTACCGTGCTTTCCTACTGTATGATATTGGATTACTCGCAAATAAATCGTTTCCAGACAAAGTGCTATAGAACATTTTCGTCTTCTTTTGACCTGAAGAATATGTCACTAAATTTATTGTACGTAATTTTGAAACACCCTGTATGTTCATTTGCATGAGAATAAAACTTGTGTTCATGGAGATATAAAGGTTTCTATAAAAAAATCGAATTTTTTTCTTAAGTCTTTTGTTTAAAACATGCAGGGTTTTCAACTCGATGCAATGCCATTTTCAGGAACTTGACAAACTTTAGCAGAGACAACACCCTGCGCATATGAGCAAGCGTTATCAAAATGTCTTTTGTGTAATTTATTAGCCAAATGTATAGAGTTACTCTTATAAAAAGCCCAAGCCCAAAAAAGGAAAAGGAATCCCATAAAACAGATGTAAAAGCCAAAACAAGGGTTTCCTAAAATACATAAAAAGCCAAAAGGCTTAACACTGAACAGAACATCAAAATCAAGAATTAAAGTTTATAGAAAACAAAAATGTATATAATACTGTACATTTAGAAAGAGAGAAAAAAAAATCATTATCAAGACATCAAAATTCATTATACTGAGTAAGCAAATTATTAATAAAGCCTAATTTAGACTTAACATAAAATAACTTCTTTTTTCTAGAGCGTCTAAAACAATCCAAATTCAAATATTCAAGTAATTATGGAGCAAAACTTTTTACCATTTAAAAGATTATTAATAAATTTAAAACATTCAATTTTATAAATTATCATGGGATCAGGGATTCCAGTTCGTTCAGACATGATTGTAAAAGAATAATTCTCCAAATCTTTGAAAAAGCATAAGATAAAATTTACTATAAATAGTTTTTAGTCTTTGCAGGGAGGAAGAAGCACAATTTCCCCATACAATAATCAAGTATCTAATAATTGGTATAACATAAATATTAAAAAGTAAAATAAGCACATTAGAACTTTTAATTCTTACTGCGATTTTGGACAAGATCCCAACTCGCTTCAGACAGCTACCGATAACATAATCAATGTACTTATGAAATCTACACTGGGAATCAAAAAAGATACCAAGATCCTTCACACACTTAACGTTTTCGATTTCAGATTCACACAATTTATAAGAAAATTCAATTGGATTAGATTTTCTAGTAATATTCAATACTTTAGTTTTATCAACATTAAACTGAAGTTTATTACTTGTGCACCATTGTGCAAAAGAATCAACGAGATTTTGGAAAACCCTGCAGTCATAATAATAATAATGGCTTGGAAATATTAACTGAATACATTTGGAAAACAGAGGAAGTTCTTTGTCATTCCAATTTTAATAAACATTGGTAAATATAAAATTCATGTAATATGAAAAATTATTTAGATGAATCGTGTTTCAATAGTGATCATTTCAGGCATTTGTATCAAAACGCGATTTCTAGACATAAGTATGCATACCCTTATTAGAAATGTTGTATTTATTATAATATTGATTGTTTAACATAATGTACACTATAAATACTGCTTGTCATTTGTACATAGATCGTTCCATTGGAACCGAGTTTGGTTACAAGGGATATCTGTACTGAATAAGAAAGAAACCGACGAATTCAGCATATTCTGAATATTCTCCAAAGCTTAATGTGATTTTTAATTTCAGTGAAGATAAATTTATTTTAAAATGCGAATTTAAAAAAACAAAAAACAAAGCAGGAATTAAGTCGTAGTAAATAATACGGATTACTGTCGAAGCCGACACGAGCTAAACTCTATAGATATCGTCGGCTTCGTTACTGTACTTCAAAAATAATAATCATCATCGTTTCTTCATCATCATCATCATCTTCATCATCATCATCATCATCTTCATCATCATCATCATCATCAACATCATCATCGGCTTCGTTATTAATCATCGTTTCTTTATATTATTTCTTTATCTTTTCACTGGCAATGTGCGTGTCGAAATGTTCAGAATAGAAAACTGGGCATTGTTGAAAGCGATTATTATTATTATTATTATTATTATTATTATTATCGCTCTTGGATTTTGTGAGATGGTACGGAACCTTTCAGTCGAATTTTGAAACACTTCCACTTTTCCATTCGCTCTTAAATTTGCATACAGGTTTGTTCCTGATGACAACACATTTTAGCAATTTTTTCTTTCCAAGTTCGGGATTGTTTTTTTTTTTTAACAAAAAGAATTTATATAGATTCATTTTTCCTGCATGTCTATGAAGTTTTGTTTGCTTGGAGCAGTTTATGACGTCAGAATTTGTTTTGCCAATAAGATTGTTTCTTCTAAGTTTCATTTTGAGAATAAGGGTGATAAAAAATGCTTCATTTTTCTCTCTTTACTTATTCAGATTTGGATTCATAAGATCGTGAAATATCAACACCACCTAGACAGAAGGCCTGATAACGGAAACGTCATACATTGTTACGTCATCATTAGTCGACCATTGTTAATCCTATTTCTACCAATGAAAAGCCCTAAATTTGGTCGACTTGTGATGATATAACAATATATGACGTTTCCGTTATCAGGCCTTCTGTCTAGGTGGTGTTGGTAATATCGGGGAACAAGTCCAATATAGAGAAATTCAGGTTGAAAAATCATTTATAACAAACAGTTCACCACGTGATTGTGGGTGATTGGTTGGTCCGATTTGGATGATTTCTTTTTTGTTTTGTTTGTTTTTTTTTATGCTGAACAAGTTTGCAATTGGGTTTTTTTCTCTATCCCTTACGGATTTTGAGATAAATTTTGAATGTGTCCTAATTTGCATATTTGGGATGATGAAAAGTGCACTATGGGATAGGCCACCCACAACTCCTATTCATTGGATTCATCAAAATTGACATATCTGCTTTGGTTCAAAAAATAAAAGGGGGGTTCAGACTTTTGTATTTACCCTGTATAGTGGATGCAAAACAGTTGGCACAGTATTCGTGAAATTGATAAAAATCATTGAAATTATTTACAGTTCATGAATAAAAAAGCATATGTTGCCATATCAAGACAGGCATCATTTTAAGAGTTGTGTATCTTGAAATTTTTGAAAAAAAGACCAAATCTCAGCTGGTTGTTTTATGGAATGAGGGCTATTAATTAAAAAAGAATTTATAGACTTTCGAATATTAATTCGTTCCAAATTCAAGTTCGTTAACATTTTCGCAAACACGAAAAATTTGTCTAAAATGAACTAGGGAAATAAAAAAAGTAAAATAAAAAAAAATTTTTTTTGACCAAATCGATGCAAATTCTCAATACAATAAAGAAAATTAAATAAAGATTTTTTTTTTATTTTACAAAGCAGCCTTTTCATGATGATGTGAAAAGTGCTTCCATTTTTAAAAATTTTGTTTTACATAAAATTTTTAATTAGTTTGCATACCTCTCCGTTATAAAGATGAAATAATAAAATTTATAATTATTCTTATGGCTCCATAAAACGCATTGTAAAATAAGTAGAATTTGAGTCCGACAACTGCCTTTTTCCCTTTTAAATATTATTTATTAATAATAGAAGCTTGTTAAAAAGAACAATAGGAAAAAGAGGAAAGGGGAGATTGCAGGTAAAACAGCGGGAAGCTTTCCAAGAAACCTGTTTCAGATTTCCATCGATAGATTCCCCATAAAAATAGACGCGGTTTTAGATCCTTTGAAAAGAACCGAAATGACCACCGTGTATCTTATCTTGAGGATGTTCCAGAGACTCGTTCCATCATAGGGTGAATGGCGGAAAGAAAGGGAGGGTAGTAGAAAAGAGTAGAGTAAAAAAGAAAATATATATAAAAAGAGCAGCGTACGAGTGAACGTGGGTGGAGAGAGGCGAGTGTGTCTTCAGTGTCCCTCTGAGGATAATCGAATCCGATCAATGGAGGAACACTTTTATGCGCTGTCATTCCCTCGTGGACTGTCAATTCGATTAACTTCAACGCGGGCCCTGAATGGACAATGGCTATTGAGAAACGTTGATTTTTTTCCCTTTTCTCTTCACCCCCCACCTCCAGCTCATCGTCCACCTTCTTCCCACAAAGTTACCCCATCGATGGATGTGACGCTTCCAATTGCGTTTGGTTTTGATTCCAAGCCCTCTCCACTTTCACTCTGGTAGAAAAATTTGAACAACCTGATTGGCCTCTTTCCTATCACTGACGTAACGACGCTACTTACTTTGTCATAGTTTGTAAGCAATATTTAACGTGTGTCCTGCGATTTTAAAAATTCATACCCTTAAGCATAAAGAGCAGGGAAAATATTTGCATTTACAGATTTTGCAATTCTGATCTCAATGCCAAGGAAATGGCGTTGGAATCATGTAAAAATATTAGAAACGCTGCCAAACTGGCTTTTTTTGTTCATGTACACTCACTGTTATTTAAAAAACATCAAGATTTATTATAAATATGTAACAAAATTGTTAACCAAGAAAGTTGAATAAATAATAGAGATAAGCAATTTCTGACCATTTTCTGAAAACAGAAGTGTAAAAAAATTGGAAACATTGATGGTACAGAAGTATTAGTAGTCAAAAAGTTTGTTTTCGTCCCTCTCTTTAAAATGATTTGAAAGATTTGCTTCTGCTTGTTTGTGCAGTCTTTCATTAGGCATATCTTCTCGGGCTGCATGTAATTTGGCAACTGAGTTGTATTGCCATAAACTGCCTCACAAGATCACCCCATAGAAATCTATGGGGGTTTAAATCGAGACCAATTGTGAGATTACGTTGCATGAATGGAAGAAGATGAACTTGTACTAGCTTATGATACTTAGTGGCATTTATGCGACCACTGATAATTGGTAACTTGGTTTTGCCACCAGACCTTGGTTCTCCTCCGCCAACCCGCTTTGGAAAAAACTGGTCTTAAATCATGCCAATAAAAGTGACAACAAAAGGGACCGTCCAGGTTGAACAGATGAGAAGACCATGAATGCCACTAAGTATTTCTGGAGGGTCCCGATGGTTGTTGGAGGAGGTTCTGTTATGGTCTGGGGTCTATTCCTTAGGGTGGCAAAACCAATTTACCAGTTGTCAGTAATCGCGTGAATGCCACTAAATATCTAGAGCACTTCCTCTTAAAAGTAGGAGGATTTTAAATGGTTTAAAAATTGGCAATAAAACCAATTTATGCCAGGTTCTTGTCTTATCCTTGTCTCCTACATCCGTCAATCTTAAAAGTAGAAGAATTCACATGCACTTATAAACCATTTGTACACTTGCCACTTCTTTTAATTTCAACTACATTTCCTTAAATTTCAACATTTCAACATTTACTTAAATTTCTTCGCGAAATATTAATCTCAATTGGTAATGAATGTATAAAATAAACAAATAGATTTACATATACATAGCCTACTGGCCGGAAAAAAGCAAATGCTACTACATTATCGTATAGCCCGTATTTCTGCGAATATATGGTCCTATACTGAACGAAAATTGCTTTGCAATCGAAATGCATACATCTATGGATGAATAAATGTCCTTGTGGAAAAGTGGCGTGTCGATTCTCCTACCTTTCTCTGAGTAAGTATCTACAGTATCTTTTAGGCTTTTTTACTATTCATTGGTCCACATCTTGTTTAGTGAGTTTGGATGAGCTACGAGTCTTTACTGATGTTGAACCATCTTCTTCAAATCGTTTAATCGACACTGTTGGTTGCGAACAAGACAGTTTGCTTGCGATTTCCACTTGGGACATCCCATTGTCATGAAATGCGATAAATTTTTTCTGGTCAGACAATAAATGCGCTTTACATTATTTCCCTTGTTGGACAGTAGTAACTTAGCGCAGTCTGATTTCAGAGTATGTAGATGAGAAGGAGTAATTGGAATTTTTATGGGTCAGGTAACCTGTAATCAATCAAGGAGAGGGGTAGAAAGTATTAAATTAATTCAGAAATTTAAATATTTTTAAAAAACAAGTTAGTATTCTAAACTTTTGGGGCTTAATCTGTATCAAAATGTTGTTATAAAGCAACATCCTTTATGTGTACGACTGTTATTTTTAGTTGTTTCTGTTGTAATGTAAATGCAGCTTAACTATCTGTGTCAGAATAAAAGAAAAATGTTTGGATTAATCAGTTTAAAAATTTTAAAAATGACCTCTTAGCAAATATCAAACTATTCTAAACTTTTGGGACAGACTGTAGATTGATAATTGACAAGGAGGAGCTAAGAGATGGGAAAACGGCTTTTTTAATGTTGTCGAAGATGACTCTACAGTATGTCCGGATTTTCTTGCGGAGCAGTTTGTTACCCCTGCAAACAACAGTTTGTTATTCCTGCAAACAACAATTTTGTTACCCCGAGAGTGAAATTGTGATTCATTGAGTGAAAACATAGTCTTGTGAAGTTGTCATCGATCCTGATGAGGTCAGCATCTTCAAATAAGAAAGTTGAAAAAGAAAACCCAAAAATAATGCGCCGAAGAACCTTTCAACGAACCTAATTGGAAGCTAACTCTTGTGCTGGACCAAAATCCTCATGTCTGGACAAAACCCAGCAATTCCTGCTAGCTGCTGACATATAAGCTTGCTTTCGAGAAGACAATCCCGACGAGATCACTTATATATAGCCAATGACCTAATACATCAAGAGCAGCTAGGTTTTCGATCTAAACATTCTTATCAAATCAATCTACAGTATGTACGTACTGTAGTTTACTTATAGACTTTAGCGCAACATGTATTACACTATTTTTCTACTTAGTCGTCATATTTAATGCAGCATTTGTCATATCGTGACACCAGTTTTACTCCTTCGTCGAAGGAACTCCCCGCCTAACTTTCAGCCAATTTTGTGTTTAGATAACTTCCTGAGTTCCGGCCGCCCAGAAATTGTGAATAGTCTGCTTTTCTGAATTTTCATTCACATCTTTTCCCAAATTATCCGTTACCAAAGAGAGGCGTCCATTTCGTTCTCCATCATGCGCAATGGTTCACTTTTTCTTAAACCTCCGACATTATTCTCTTCGGTTATTACACCTTCACCATAAAATTCAACAATTTGCCTGTAAATTTCCGCCGCACTTGCATTTTCTTTTCTTTCTTTTTTTTTCTTCTTTCTTTTTAAAAATCTTATCAACGACCGTACTTCACAGGTGGCGAGATTTTCGATTTTCACGTCCATTGTAAACGAACACATCAGAACGAGCAATTTACGTCGAACAAACGTGTCCCACTCGATGGCAAGCAAACTGAGGTAGCATAGGGACCGCTATACGCAGTCGGTTTTTAGAACGTAGTTTCTGGATGCAAGTCGTATAAAAATGTGAGATTAAAAATAGCAATGACGCAGGATAGAAATGGTCTATTACATCACCTAATTATGCTATTATAGCCCATTCACTCTAAACCTAATAGATTTTTTTTAAGGTACTTACGAGAGTGAGAGAGACACAAACACTTTCCACATTTGATCTTTTTATTGATCATGGATGCGCATTTCGATCGCCATGCGATCTTCTTCAGCATGCGTGTACACAAATGTAACAAAATTCCCACTACATTGCAGTTGTGAACTATGGGGGAAGGGGAAGGAGGGGGTTACAAAGCGAGGGGACTAATAGCAGTTTAAAAAAAAACCAAAAAAAACATTAAAACAAAAAAATCCCCTTCCCCCATAGTTCACAACTGCAATGTAGTGGGAATTTTGTTACATTTGTGTACACGCATGCTGAAGAAGATCGCATGGCGATCGAAATGCGCATCCATGATCAATAAAAAGATCAGATGTGGAAAGTGTTTGTGTCTCTCTCACTCTCGTAAGTACCTTAAGTAATTATCCACAGAAAATAAGGTAATGAAAACCCTCACAGAACAACTAATGATTATTCTTTAAGAAAATAAGGTGTTTGCTTTCTCCTCAGATTTTTTTTTGTTAATTTATTTTTAATATATGTGTACCATTGCAGTTTATTTTGTATTTCACTCCAATCCATTTTATATATGTATACTTTAAATAGAATTTATACTTAAAACTGCCTGAAAAACAAGATAACATCGACGCCACTACTTTGGATATACAATCGATTTAGTGATTTCATTTGCGACAGTAAAATAAGTTTTAAACTGACGATTTATCGATCAGACGAATTCATCCGTGTATACTTCAACCGATTTCTATCAACTCAATTCTCTTAAGTACCATCGTACTTTAAGAGCCTTTTGAAATAAAATGCAAGGGACTGCTGACACAGTTTTGTTCTTTCGTTAATTAAGCCTGAATATGGAAGACATTTACGAGAAGTGCATTCCAGTGGGGCTTCTGTTAATGCATTCTCTGGAATATCTCATACAAGGAGTAGAATAGCGAGCACTTTCTATGAACTCTTTAAAATTTTGTCTGTGGCGGTTGGCTACTTTTCTATGGCATAATCTGGAAAATGCTTTTAATACAGAGAGTCCTCAGCAACTAGCAATGTAACGGAATTGTTTGAAACGGAAGATTTCTGAAAGTTATTTTGTGTTCGGATTTAATGAATTTTTCTGCTGCAATCACAGGTTTCTTCGAAATAATTGAACGTTTTTGCTTGTAATAGATTTCAACGAATAAAGATCTAAGCCAATTAAAAACAGTTTTTAAAAGTATAGATTAGATTTTACGCTTCGGGAGTCTTTAAATTAGTCGGAAGTGAATTATTAATTTATAGCTCTGTCATAGCAGCATTAGTTATTTCAATTTACTAATTTTCATTTCTCTTCTTTAGTGTTGTAATTATTCTTTATAATAGGTTTTTTATATTGCAACTTTAAAAAAAAAAACCGTCAATCTGTATCATAATAAAACGTAGCAATTTCCATTCGTACCGTTTATTGGAAGCTTACAAGGCCATATGAGTTTTGTGCCATCTGCATTTTTGAAGTAAAAAAAGAAAAAAAAAACTAACACGTCCATTGCAAAAATTTATTTCATGTATTGTTCTACGAAGGCCAGCTCAATATCAAATAAGCCAGGTGATTCTTAAAGATAACGATTGGTTATACTTTCTTTACTTCAAAGCAGGTGCAAGTGATTCTTATATTTAGTTCATCATTCCATAAGATTAATTTTCATAAGAAACAGGTATTTTAATCTAAGGCAACGTTTTTTCCTCTTTCATCAGTTCCCCAAAGACATTCCGAAGTTAATCAAGTTTTCTTCAAATACTTTGACTGAATAAAAATAGACTGCCAGTCATTTTTCAATTTTTAATCTTTCAAACGTATCTTCAAGGAGGAAGAAAAAAAAATCTGTTGATATTCTCTAGGTGGTTTCAACGTCAAACCACTTTAAATTCTGCCAAGAATTCTCCGCTTAATTTCAACGAAAGAGAATTTCAATCAATTTTTACAGATTGGAGATTTTATTTTTCGTTTTAATCTCAAAGTGAAAATGATTTGGCTTTTTTTCTTTTTTTTTTTCCTTTCATTTTATTTTTGACGGTAGTTTCCACGTCCTCTAAGAAGCTATTTTGGGGTCTTTTAGTTTCTTTTCCGTTTGTGGATGAGTTTACCTCGCTGCAGAAAACATTTTATTTATTTATTTGTTTGTTTATTTGTTCGATACTCGACATATTTCAGCTAAAGACATATTTATACTCGGAGTCAGAGAAGCTCAAAAGTCAAACATGTTCCGAATGAAAAAAAGAGTCCCTCGATCCTATTTCCTCCCGCCCTCCAAAGTCCCCATTTTCCTGGAAAATCGCAATTAATAGATTCCATTCTCATCCATTCCGATTAGGCGACGGAGTTATTAATGAAAATTTCCCATTATGGGATTTCGAGCATCTGTTTTGGGGAATGTTTTTTAATCTATTTAACAGCCGTGTGGAAAACTCCTGACAAAACTTTTAGATTTTCATCATTTACTGCGGCATTCTCTAATGAAAAAGTGAACCTGCACCGCCGAACTCAGCACGGGGAGCATTTTAATTTAATAAAATTATTTAATTTAAGGAGAATAATTCGAAAAAAATCTACCGCCTGAATAATGAAATTTGATGTTTGCTTCCCAGATATTTCCATTAGGTTGTTGCGAGAAATAAAAGGAAGGTCGTCTATTTTTACTTCCCCCTAAGTAAGCGCTATAAAGGAGAAATAATGGGGATAAAAAGTCGATTTCAAGATTTTTTTTTTTTTTTGGAGGAAGAGGAAAAAGATTTAAAAGTTCAAGCTACTTAAGATAGTGGTGATTTTTATCTGTTGATCTAGTTGATGATGATGGTTGATAGAAAATATTTTAAATTAATATAAACATTAATTAGTTATATAAACATCTAATTAATGAAACTGTAAATTTGTTTTATACAGAAAAGAAATACTTTCCGAAGAAAATATTGGTTCAAATTAACGGAAGAAAACAGATGACAATTACATAAAGGTGCAGTTTTAAGTTTTACTGCTGTCTTAGTGGGATATTTTTACGTTGAATGAAATCAACTGCCACAGATTTGTTATTTACTCTTGTTTCATTCATCTTGTGTATTTGAAATTAGACACAAGATTATTACAAGATACTGAGTTGGTTCATTTAGGTTAAGTTAGATAAAACAAGTAATTAGTAAAAATGAATTTCTTTTATTGAGTTGAATACACAATTATTTCCTCACCCATTTCTTCCTCTTTTTAAGGGGCTGAGGCTTAAACCCCTTAGATCTGGTCAAACAACCACTAAATCTCATTTCAGATGGAAACCGCGTCATAAAAAAACTCAGCATTAGTGCACACAAGTCAGATTAACTCGTACGCCTTATAAGCATCTCAGTATTAGTAAAGAAAAGTAAAGTTAATTCGTTACGCATTGTATGGAAACCGCGTTATGAGAGACTTAATACAATTTGATTAATTCGTACTGCGTTATATCAAGGCCTCCTAGATAACAAGGCCCGGACACACTGAATTATAGGAAAACATCGTTAGACATTTATGAGTTTTTCTATTGTTTTTAAAAATATTGTAAGTTTTTAATATTTAATTATTACATTTAATAAAGAAATTTTTGATTGTATTTTTTAAATTCTGATTCAGGCATTAAGCACTACAGATGTAGTAGATAAATGTTTCGCCTGTGAGAGCATTCTGATGTAGAGCTTAATACCTTAAATGCTTGAAAAATTACAAAGGATATAGGCTAACTCCAAATTTGGCTTATTGCTATTTGTGTGAACATTTGTTTTATTTATAAAAGTCAGTAGTATGCAAATAGCAGATAAATCATTCACATATACCTTCAGGTAATCTTATATTTATAGTTAGGCCTACTTCACTGGACCTAATGCTTCGATGTTTATTCCGTTTTTATTTAACTACAATATGTTTTAAATGAATGCGATTGTAATTTCTTTTATTCTGGATCTTCTAAAATGTTGTTCGAATTTTTAGAATGAATAGTTCATTAAATGCAAAATGATTTTCTTCAAATTTGCGTGTCGCTATCACTTGAACATGATCTATACATGAAGGATCGCTTATAAACGTCGACGATCGTCAGTGACTTAAATAAACAGAAACAAAATGAATTTATATGCCTACTTGAAGAATATTAGTAATCCATGCTTTCTTTACAATATGTTGTGAAAGAATTATATTTTAAATGGTTCATGCTGAATAATAAAATGATCTGCATTCGCACGTAAGCTTAGCGTAAAGATTGTGTTGCGCCTGCATCGTCTGCAACTTTCCCTCCTTTGATCACATGACCATTCTCATCATGCTCGAGCTGTCCGGGCCTTGTTATCTAGGAGGCCTTGGTTATATTCGCAGTATGATTTGCGACGCATTTGGATAAACATACTTATGCGAGCTCCGTCCATAAAATCATCGAGCTACTTGTTCCATCTGTTGTAATGTTGTGAAAATTCCTTGATAAGTGAAACTGAAAAATTGCAATGTAGGTGCATGAAAAAAAAAACCAGTGAAATTCTCCATTATTTTGTCCATAATAGGAAAATGGAAAAATTCATGCTATAGGAAGACTGTTTACAATTAATCTAATTAAACTGTACAAGCAATATTGAAACGATGTTAGAAGAGTTTCGTTATAGGACTGTCGCAATTTTTGTTCCGCGTTATACGAGGGTTGACTCCATCTCATAAAAACTACTGTAATTGCCTTGGGCTTAACGAATAATATTTGCCTATTGCAGAACCACCAAAACTCACTAATATTTGGCTATTATTACGAATGGCAATGCTGAATATTTGTACTGACTATTGAGATTAAGTAGTAAAAATGGACGTTTCATTACCATAGTAATCTATAGTTGTTAGCGTTGCAAAATATTGTGGTTAAAATCATAGCTGATTAACAAAATGGATTAATTTTGGCAAAGGTGTGTGATAAAAATATTGGTTACAAACTGATAATATGTGCGTTGTACAAATCAGTGTTGCGTAAGTCCCTCCGTGGCCACGTATAAAAGATAACAGCATACCAAAGGGTGGGGAAAACGTACGGATTTTGTTTGTGAGAGATATTGCGACGTAGTTACTCGTTTCGTAATTACCTAGCGTTGGTTTGGGCATAAGTCTGACGAGGACTCGGCTCTTCTTTCTTAGTCTCACTCCATGTGACCTTTAGGGTTATGTAAAAGATAAGGTTTGCGTGTGTCTTTACCAAAAAAGATACCATTGGATGCAGTGGCTACCATAGAGCTGATATTTGGAAAGAGTGTGATATTAGTTATACTCGATTGATGTTTGTTGAGTCACCAGGGGAAGACATATCGAACATTTGTAAGGTAGGGAAAAACTTAGATACAGTATGTACACTTTACGCTGATGTTCCGTTTGCGTGACTTGGCCCATTAGCTACTGACCGTAGGGACTAATGCAACACGCTGTATACTGTATATAAATAATACACATGCATATCACACACGCATATACAACGTATTATAATTTGCACTTAATAAAAAAGAAGTTACTTGAGATGAATGTTTGTCAAAGTACAGGGGTGACCGAAAACCTACCTACCAAGATTAAACGACAAAGCATTCTCTGCTAGTACAAAGCGTTATTGTTTGAAAATTATGTGATGTGTTCATGACATCAAGGCATTTTGTTTGAGTCTTGTATCATTTCGCAGGATTGAAAAGATGCCCACCTACACCACCGAATAGGGGATTTTCATCATTGAGGCAGCCGAAAGTCCGGAAAGCGTTCCAAATGCAGCTTGGAGTCAAAGTTGGCCCAGACAATAACCAACATCGTGAACAAATTTAGGGCCTGGACTTTGTAGAGAAACAAATGAAGATCTGGCTTCAGAATGCGTTGCACAGTGCTGCGTGCGATTCCAGCGCCTGAGATGTATGACTCGAGAACGTCTTGCAAAGATTTCTTGGACTTTGACAATGTTCTTGTTGGCACCTTCCTCAGTGCTGGTGATCATCCAAAATGAACTTATCGTCCTGAATTTGTTGCTGCCCAAATGTATTCTTCGATGATGAAAACCTGCTGCTCAGTGGTGTAGACGGCCATTTTTTTAGTCCTGAGAAATGATACAGAAACACGTTAAACCAAATACCCTGATGCCACGAACATATCACACAAGTGTCAACCCTTTGGCGTTTAATTTTGGAAGATAGGTTTTGGGCCAAACTACCTGAGGTGAGATACGGAGGGTTGATTCAGATAAAATGAGACGACCTTGCAGTTCTGTTACGACTGTACCATGGCGCCACCATCGGTTGTGTTCGATGTGAGAACCACGTTGTTGGACTATCGCCCGGCACCGTAATTTCCACTGAAGTAGGCTGAGTATGAGGGACTCCATGGGAAGTTCGTTCCACACCTGCTGACACACTTTCCATAGCCCATCAACGGTTCTTGGTCGGCGACTTCCGAGCCGTCGTTTCAGGAGACCAAAACCACAGAAATCCATCGGTGATGCGTCAGGAGATTTTACAGGCACATGAGAGAAGGGAATAACTCGTATGCCCGTCTCCTGTTCCATCTTCCTGTAGTAAGCCACAGATGACTTGGCAGTGTGGCTTGATGCCTTGTCCATGTGGATCCAAACTTTTGATTGCTCACCAGGGTACAGACGTGGGATATCCTGCCGATATGTGTGGTCCATTACATTACTCTGGAAGTAAGCTGCACTAATTTTACAGTTTCCAGGAACTCGACGAATCGTAAGCAGTCCACGTGAGCAATATCCGGCAACCACCATGAAGCCCTTTGAAAACTTTTCCTTGCACCTTCGGACAAAATCGGACCTGGTCTTGCCCCCTCTTTCGCGATAGTAAATTGCCCTGGGTTTGTTGGTGTCATCGAGGTACACCCAAGCTTCATCCAAGGAGACATCCCACTTCCATCGGTCACCTGCAAGATGGTTTTCATACAGTTTTCTGGCGTTGGTGAATCGTTCCTGCACGTGCCTGGCCGACAGTCTGTGACCGCGCGCTTTATGACGTCGCTCCAGCCCAAGATTGTCATGAATTATTCTGGAGACTGTTGCCTGTGAAATACCTTTCCTTTGGGCTAGACTTCTCTGTGTGGGGGGATTTTCTTTCAGCACTTCAGACCAGATTTCTCGCACCACCTGAGCTGGGCGTGTTGGCTGGGGCTTGTTTCTGGTCTGTTTCTCCGCTCGTCCACGTTCATTAGATGGTCGCAATTTGTTCTTTTTGATTATTCGACCCACAGTAGCTTTGAATACCACAATACCATTTCGTTTGCATAATTCCACAATGCACGAAAGACTGAAGTTAGCGTCGGAAAGGCCAAACATATACCCTTCCCAAAAAGCTGTGATTTTGGAAAACATGTTTCAGCACGAAATGTCCCAAATAACAGCAACAAGTATATACAAAGCTAATCCCCATGAATATTGGACGAGTCATTCAAATCACATTCCTACAAGGTCATACGCGGCGTTTAAAGTCGTCTCATTTTATCTGAATCAACCCTCCGTATACAAGTTTAAAACTAGAATTTGATAATTAATTTCTAAAATCCAGTGCCTAAAAATCATTAATTTAAGTGAGATTATACTTGTATATACAGATACTGTAAAGCTTTCGAAATGCCGGGGAAAACAGCTATTCATTTTAGCAACGCCCGTCCTAACTGCGACTCTTGAAACCATGCACGATATGAGATTCGAAGTCGCATGTCATCCTCCTCACTTCTCAAGATATTTATCTTCAGGGTTTATATTCAAAAAGGCAATTTACGAGGAAAAAGCTTTTCGTTTTGACACCGAAGTTATAAACGCGACGCAATGTAGTCTTCACAGTGAAAAATCGACGAAAGTCTTCTTTAACGGACTCCATGAGCTGACATCCCGAAAACAGTTAAGCATAGCAATTTAAATATCATGAGGGCATTTTTGTATCTGACGGATTTCAAGTAAAGAAGTTCTCTTTTTCACTTTTATCATTTTCCGAAATTTTGATTTCACTGCATCTTACATTTTGCTTAATCTATCAACATTTAGAATTCCCAAAGCTAAGCTTTTAAACATTCTTTACAGGATTTTGTTTTCAATTTATATTTAACTTTTATTAATGAAATATTATGGCCGTATTGTAGTACACCTTTTGAAGGTATGAATGAAAACCTCTTCGTCGACCTTTCCAAATTAGAAACTCCCTTGAACTTCATAGATAAAACTGTATCGAAGCTCAATTCTACAACCCTCTTACGTAAAAAATGCTTTTCCATTTATATTAAAAAAAATCTAATCCCCAACGCGACTCAATTGTGTTTACATTTCCATTAAAAACCTCCATACAAGTGTATCGATTTATTTTCAAGGGATGGCTAAAATAAATTAAGGAAAGGGGAGAAAACGGATATTCTAAGAAAGAGGGTTTTTAATACAGAATTTCTGATAGTGATTTATATTTACGTTTCACTCGAGTGCATTTCCAATCAGAAGCGGAAGATGGACCCACCCAAGTGGAAAAAAAAGCGATTCCCAAAGTTCTTTCCTACCCTCCACGCCAAAACCGTGCCTCTATATTACCGGAGGTGGTTCTTCCAACTTCCACTCCAGCACGCCCTCTTTCCTTCTTTCACCATCGGCAGTTCACTTTCCCAACGTCCGCGGCACTTTAAATATCTCGTTTTTCGAGTGCAACTCTTTATTCTTTCTACTTCCTGCAAAAAAAGAAAGAGGAAAGGTTTTCAAGTATCTTTCCCTTTCTGTCTTCATTTTTAAATCAATGGAGATTTGAAGTTTTAGGGAAGGGCTGTTTGCATTTGAATGTTATTAAAATCTTATTTTACATTAAGTGTTGAGAAAAATTATCATTTATATTACTTTAAATCAGTTTATCAGCAAAAAAGTAGGATCTAAGAATATTAAGATAAAACTTAGATCTCGGACTAGTATTTATTCAGAGATACAAAAGACGAATAGTATAAAATTGGAATTTTAAATAGGTTAAAGGAATAATTCGCTATTCAAATTATATTGCACTAGATAAAGAAAGCATCCTTACCCTCATAATTACACAATCATTTGAAAAACGAAAAAAAAAACCTCGTGTCCAATCTCCCGTATATATCATGACACCTGTGTTCAAATGCTTCAAAAGTCTTACGCGTTACCATTATTAAATGTTTGGCGTTTATAAGAGGAGTGAATCTAAAATTAAAAGATAAGTAAATATGACACTTTGGTTAAATATTTCTGTACTTCTTCTTAAATATTTTACTGACTCAGGGCGTTTAACACATGTCATGGCAGTTGGCCAGGCGTCAAGCCATCGTCTTAAAGGTGAATTGCCACTTTATTCAGTGTCCGAGTCTTACATTATTTGTGGTCAGTGACTGTGTTGAAAATGTAGATTTGGTACAAACTGACAGATTACCGTATTCGGCAACTCAGATTCTGACTGGATCTAAGGCGCGAAGTGTCAACACCACCTAGAAAAAAAGCCAAACTGAAACGTCATGCATTGTTACATCATCATATTTTGACCATTGTTAATCGTATTTCTACCAATAATAAGCCCTAAATTTGGTCGACTTTTGATGATGTAACAATGTATGACGTTTCAGTTGTTTGGCTTTCTTTCTAGGAGGTGTTGGAAGTGTTGGGCAACCGGTTCTGACAGTAACCACCGAGAGAGAAGGTCTCTGCGATGAAACGTAATACATTTTTACACCATCGTAGGACAATTTTTTGGCTTATTATTGGTAGAAATACGAATAACGTAATACATTGTTACATCATCAAATTTAGGGCATTGTTATTCGTATTGTTGAGATACGTTTCAAAATTGGACAAATAAATTTATGCCAAAATAAATAACAAATAATTACAAAGAATCGTGCCTCATAATAAAAGTCGTTTTTTTACTAACAAACGAAAAGTAGCCTACAGTTTGCCTATTTAATAAAGAGTATGTATATGCTCTCTTTGGAAAACTGAAAAACTACTTTACAGCCAATTTAAACGAAATTCATGTCTTGACCGAACTGTATCATCACAAAGTTCTTCTTCCTTGCATACCAACCATTCAGTTACGGATTGATATTTGGCATTGGCTTTTAAACCTTTAATTCCGAAATCATCAAAAGACACATCTGCATATAATTAGCTACGTTTTAAGCTATCTCACGAAGTTTTACGTGCCCGAAATCTCCAGAAAGATGCCGGATAGACCTACAAAGATTTTAGGCTTTTATCTACGGACAGATAATATACTGTAAATATACAGGGTGTTCATAACATGTAGGATAATAAATACTATTGCAAAATAATAGACAAACTTCCTTATGCAAAATATTCAAAACTCAAATTTTAAGAGTAAACATCACGCGAAGTTTTTTAAAAGCTGGCGGAAAACGTCATTTAATCTCAACAATTGCCACAGTTTTTCTCGTGGCATAGCGCGGTTCATTATGTGAAGTGTTGGTGCAGAAAGTTCATAAATGACGTAACGATGTCATTTTTTTTAGATACCAAATTTTGAGTTAGACATTTTCGATAAGGAACTTTTTGCTTAGATTGATGTTTGGAATCACACTATGTAATTATTATCCTACATTTTATGAACGCCTTGTATAAGCCTCTTCCTGATAAAGGAGATAAAGAAATTTAAATTTAATAAAATTTAATTACATTTAATTAAAATTTAATAAAATCTAAAACATTATGCTAGACACATACAGTTTTTTTGTAATTTTTTTTCATCTCAGTTTTTTTAACGGATGGTATATTATAAGCCGAAGCGATCTCAGTGGCGCTAGCATCAGCCTTATCGAAACTGTGTTTATGAAAGAATACGTTTCACCTCAATTAGAAGAATACCATCCATGGACGGTGCAGCGCCAATATCTCAATGTTGCTGAATTCAACGTGTCACAATTGATGGTTTGGAACGGATGGTCCTACACCATGACGTCCACGTTTTCCGGTCATTGCTCCCTTAGACTTTTGTCTGTGGGGGTATGTTAAAGATAGTGTTTTTTCTACCGGTCCCAGATATGCACATGTTGCGGAAGGGAAGAACGGATGCGATAATGTCGATAACAGGAGACATGCTGGCGAATACTTGGCGAGAAATTGAATATCAGCTGGATGTTCTCCGAGGAACGAAAGGGACGCATATTGAGATTTATTGTGTGTTCATAGATGTCAGCAACATTCTGATGTGGTTTTATCTTTCCAATGATATAACTGATTAAAATTCGAATGTGGTGTCTGAATGTTTTTCATATGCTTTCATAGCTGTTAGTCTTAGCGAACTGCTCGACACTCAGTGGAAGTAATTTATTTCTCTCGAACGAAAACGCAGTGCCTAAAACGTTAGCACCCGTGAATGATAGACATTCTAAGACTCTAAAAAAAGAAATTTTTTTTTACTATTTTTAAAGGGTAAAACTCATTTGACGGATTCAATATCGATTTTACCTGTATTTTCTCTGTAAAACATGCAATATCGCCATATACTTAAATCTGAAGTTTTAAAATTAGATTTTGGAAGTGTGGGTAACTTATTAATTTAGAAAAAACTAGAATCTTAAGTTATAACTAATATGTCTTTTTATGTCTTTCTTTGTTGATAATCGAGAAAGTTACCATT
>JAHWFO010031644.1:3642150-3654706 GCA_023313115.1 Rhysida immarginata
GTATGTTCCCACATGTAATATTGCACTTCACCTTGCGAAACTTTTGACATTTTTAATACTGAAAATGTATTTTATTGAAATATTTTTACTACTGCTCTTTTTGTATAATTTCATCGCCCATGAAACAGCAATGCTTTATAGATATCTTTATAAGAATTTTTGATATTTTTACTTAATTTTGTCGAAAGCAATTTCTTGGAACATTTTTTTCCGCATATTTGAAAATCATCATTTCACGCATCCTTTTCTAAACAAGGAAAATGTATTTTTGTATTGTATGGAAAAAGCAGGGATTTATGGTGTTAGAAAGTCAATGCTAATTAATTGTCTTTGACGTCGACTTCGACTTTGATTAAGGTTACGTTAAAGGTAACGATGGTGCAATGATTGATTTTGCATTTATGTTCATGCACAAAAAATAAGAATTTTTTTTTTTTTCAAAATATTTTACTCTTAAGTATACGGTAAGAAAATTTTAAAAACTTTCAGTTTTTGATGACAGTTGATCTTTAATGGTCATTATCAAGACTTGGTTTTCTCAAGCGAGTCATTCCTTACCTGATATTGTTCCAAGCTATAACAATATCAGTTTATCCATTATTACTAAAATCCAGGTTCGGTCTGTCTGTCCCCTTTATAGATTCCGCCCCTGTAAGAAATACCCCGATACATCTTTTGGTAGATTATTCTGGCTAGGGGGGGTTTTGTTCCTATTTCGTCTTTTTCCCACTAATTTTTTTAATTCATTTTTCCTGCATCTCTATGGAGTTTTGTTTGCGTAGTGCGTTTCATGGTTTAATTTGCCAATGGGTTTTGTTTGCGAGTGTGGTGTTGCGCTTGATCGCGAAGAAATCGCAAAGATAATTGCAAACGAACTATTATCTTAAAAAATATGTTTATGGAGTGGAGGTCCAATGTTTTTTGTCACTCCACTGAAATTTTGGTTGGGGTCACAGACGTTTGAAAAGTTTGAAAGAATAAGAAAAGGAAATGAGTCCTGAAGGCTCTAATACAAATGCGCTCTCTTATTAGCTTGCGGTGATAGCATTGTTATTGAATCTGATTCAACGAAAGTTTGATTGGGCGTGTCCGAATTAAATTTCCGATTTCAAAAATAATTGGGCGCCAAAATATAATTGTGCCGCAGAAAACTTGCTGGCTCCGATCAGCGATTTTTGTTTGAATTTTTTTCCGGTGAAAGCTAATAATGCTCAGTGATCTAGCGCACAGCGGCTCTTTTCACGTGCGCAGCTTCGTACTAATGGAACGGTCGATGCATAGAGGTTTTAACTTTTCAACCCAGCTGTTGAAGAAATTGTGCATTTTGGTGACAATATTTTGGAAGAACAATCTTTTCAAATGAAGAATGGTTCCGAACAGGCGTGTAACGTGTATCGTCGAGAGATTCGAAATAACGCACGGTATGGAGAAGCATTTGTTTCAAGTTCAGATGTTTCAGTTTCAAATGTGCATCAAGTTAGCTGAAATTTTCACAGCATTCTGGTCTTGGTAAATAAATGGCCTAAAATTTATTCATACGTGGCGTTTTAAATTTTTTTTCATTTATATGTTACTTCGAAATCTTATTTTTCATTACATTTTTTTTCTTGAAATTTTTAAACATCTGTAAAAAATGCTGTGCTCCAAATGAAATTAAAAAAAGTGCTCAATAGCGTCTTTGTTTCCATGGAAACCGCTATTTCTCCATGAACACAAGGCGGCCAATCACCTTGTTGCTTTTTTTTTACTCGGCCTGAAGTGTTCTGTGACAGTACTAAAAAAATCGCCCCAGTGGTTTGCATTGAGACGAACATGTCTTTTAGGTTGGCAGGTCAGAATTCTGCACTTCAGTATGCCACTGTGTCATGCTCGGGAAGAATATCACCCAGACCCATTTGAACGGAGTGGTATGTATAGTCGGACTGCACAAAGTTGGATATTCAGCACAAATAAATTGATAGAAATCTTTGTTAAGAAAAAGCCTATTGAGTTTTAAAAGGAGGTAGATTCTGAATCCTACAATAAACAGCGACACCAACGTGAAGGCCCGCAAAGCACGAGTGAGCCGTGGAGTAGTTATACTCTATCCAACGAAAGTAAAATTGAAATGGGAAGTTTAACTGGACACGGCCATTCCAACTTTCGTTGGACAGAGTATAGTTGTTTGGCTGCTTCGTTTTACACGATTTTGGGCTTGAGGTATAGTCAAAAGCCATGCCCCAAAGTTGTTCCGAATAGATACGCAAAAGAATCGGGAATCATTTTCCATAAGTATGAATCAAAATATGATTGAAAACGAATGTTACCCTCGTGTTTAGCGCCATCTTCTCTCACTATGAAATAGCCTATCAATAAGTCTTGTGACTATTTACTTGCACATGGTGATTTAAACTGCTTATAAAATATTTAAAATACAAAGTTAACTAAAGGATAAAATATATTGATATCTAATTTATGTTTTTAGCGTGTTAAGTGGATCGACATATTTTGAGGAACGACTTATCAGGCGAATATATGCCTAAACCTCAGGGATCGACCGGAATTAAAAAAATAAATAATTTCAAATATACGTATAAAGGAGCCGAAATTAAGCAAATAACGATGAAACAAAGCATATATCTGTTTCTTTATTTCTTCATCGTCAATCTGTATAACTTAACCTCAATAAGAAAACTGTATTCTACATTTTTATATAATCTAAAACTTTAAATAACTAATTAGCAGCTTAGATTGGCATTGCGCTTTTTTATGTTTGTCATAAAAAAACATCGAATTCTCCTTTAACATGAAGGAAGAAGAAAAGCCAAAACGAAATCATGACTCCCCGGTTGCCTTATATTTTCATCAACTGGAAATGAATTCACTGCGGGGCACTTGTAGACCCTTTCTCGTGGTCTTAAAAAAAGTAATTTCTTCCAGTTAGCCAGTCTAACCCAGAGGCGGTTCGTCGAAGTTTTCGTCTTGCTTCTTTCTATATTACTCGCATTATTATTGGAAGTAACAGAAGAAAAACCTACGTCAGCAGGTTCCTTAAAAGCGTGCGCTACTGCTGTTCCCTCGCTCTTTCCCTCTTACTTCTTCAACAAACTACTAATATTGTATTTGAGAAAACAAGCTTGTTTGGCACAAAACCGCACACATCAAAGTCTTGTATAGAGATTCTTTGTTTTCTATTGGGAACAAGCAGAAAAGAGCCCTGCTAAAAATTCCACAGAAAAAAGCTGACGAGGAAGAAGAGAAGAAATTGTATGCATAATTTATTTTTAAATACATGATGACAACGATGATTTACAAATGGTATTGAGAAGATAAAAAATTAAAAAGCACGGCAGACGATGATTGATAATTATATTTATGTAAACACGCAATGAGAATAAAGTATTCATACGGAGTCCAGGAAAAGTAAAATTAAACGAAATAAATCAATAACTGTGTGAATCAATTTTTATTTTTACTAATGCAGTAAGTACTTTGACTCCAGTCTATATAAATTTAATTTCCTAGATGGAGATTTAGGATATATGTATCACCTGTAGGCATTCGATTAATAACGTTTCTAAAACCCTCGACAATAGAATAGTTTAGTAAACAGCAAACACTCAGAATGTCTTTCTTCTCTGTAGAACAACGTTGCTTGGAATAATGGGAAGGAGATTTTGGATTTAACCTTTTAGTGATGAGACATGGTGAAATACCTGAATATGAGTTACAGTAAATCCAAACGCGATGCATGAAAGATTGCTTATTTCACAACATCGCATTATTGGACTTCTTTTTTCACGAAAGCTTTTAATACAGAACGTTTCTATTCAAACCCACAAACATCCATCCAACAGATTTAAAAAGGGTGAATTGCTGACTTAACAATGACGCCAAGCTATTTTCTGCGGGGATACCTAAAAGAGAGAGTATGTGCCAATAACCCCAGACACGTTGAAAGGAGGTTTAAAACAAAATGTCTAACAACGGGATATCTGAGGATGTATTATATCGACAAGCTTTCAAATTGCCGTAGAGTTCAACTGTGCCAAGAGGACATTTTGAGCACTACACTGAAGTCATTTCATTAAGATTGTACACACACATTTAATTATAAAAAAAAAATGTCCACTGTCAAACAAATGGGTTGTGCCCTTTTGCATGTTGAGATAATTATTTGGAGGTGTATAATATAGGGGTCCTCATTCATCTCAATTCCAACCGCAAGGCAAAGGATCTTACTGACTTGTAGGTGGTGTGAAAATGAGTGCAGATGTCAACCTGAAGGAAACCAGTGATCCTTTTTAAGCTTTTCATAGACCAATGTCTCAAAAATATTTACTGTATAGCTTCACCAAGGAAAAACCACCAACCAGAGATACATCTGCGATCGTTCACGAGCCATAGGATGAGCGAACGATCTCTAGTCTCATCAAAACATCCGACGTGTCACCATTGCCACCTAACAGGGCAATTCAACCCTGAATCTGTGAAGTTACGACAGCAGAGGCTCTGGATTGGACTGTGGTCTATTGGGCAAGAATTGGCGAATTTCGTTTCTTACTGCTCGGGCAACATGTTATAGGACATAGAGGAGGTTTGACTGATAATCGATCGAGGGTGGTGTCCTCAGTCTGTAAAAAACCGAGTGGGGAATATACCAATCCATTAGAACTGAAGCGCCGAGACAGAAATCTGTTTGGGGTTATGAGGGGGGGGGGGGTATTAGAGGGTTTTGCGGGGTTATTTGAGGCACGTAGTACCAAGAATAAGTGCTTCCTATCTGTGTTTTCAGACATACTCATGATGATAGGCTGGAGTTTTTGATTTGTCGGCAAAACTTTATCCAGACCATGTACGTTCTCCAAATATGCCTCTGGGACGTCAACAGTACAGCCTATGGTGGCAGCATGATGCCAACAGTAAAGCCTTACAGCCTATGGGGTATCTTTTCTTGACATTGCCTGGGTACAGCAAGACTGTCTTCAAGTGTCTTAAAGACTACAAAGTAGTCAAGATGGAAGCCCAGTGATGGGGCGGCACCCGGGTCACAGATCGGGAATTCCTCCTTACCAAGCCTTGCTTTACCGTTTCTGCGATCTCCCAACTGGTAGAGGCGTCGAGCATGATATTCGTGGTTCCTGGTTCGAATCCAAATTTCCTTCCATTTTTTAAAAAATAATATAATGACCTTATGTTTGGAGAAGTAACTCCAGTTTTAATTTATTATTAATTTCTTAGTATCGCGTATTTAAACAACATTACTGACCAGATGCATCCCTACGTAGCCACTGTGGGATCTTTCTGCAGTACATTCAATGCTCCATGTAATTCCACAACTAAGCGCCCTGTTGAACGTTTCAGGAATCTTGTGGAACCGTATTAGGTGGGGGTTTTTAGGAAATTGGCTGAGACATATTCACCGGCATTTCGGAATTAGAAAAAGAGCGGGAAAAAAACTTTTTAAACTGGTGCATATTTGCATAGATATTGAATTTGAGCGTAATATTCATTTATATTTTTGTAAATGTAGTATTAAATTTTATTATTTAAATGGGTTTTTTTTATGTTTCTAAAATTAATTTCTTGCTTTATAGAAAGATATCGGAAATATTTATCGATTTTATTCATCATAACTTTGGGTTCTGCCAGGACGGCAAAGATATTTATCATGGTTGTACAGTTATCGTTTTATTGAAAATGAAAGATTCGGTTAGACTTTTGAAATTTTCAAATATAGAATCAATGCTATTTGCACACTTCCACAAACTTGTACATAATAAAAATTCTTAAATAAAAAAAAAAACTGCGAACTACTTTTCTTTTATTCTGTACGCATTTCAATTGCCCCACCCCTGAAGATATCGATTTTTTTGAGTCTTCCTTGTGGGGATTCTACTTCTGTTTCTCGGTTGCGGTGAAGAGAAAACTCGATAAAAGAAGGAGGGAAAAAAAAGGTTAGTAGGAGGGGGTAGAAAAAGGTTGGGAAAGAATCTCTGAAATCGACCACTTCATTTTCTATTCCGCTTGGTGCGGACCCATCTCCTTCTGCCTTTTGAACCGACCTCCCTTTACCGCCACCGTCGACGCCGCCCCGATTTCGTTATATGGAATCTTTCGCTCTCTCTCTCTCTCTCTCTCTCTCGTGTACTTTTTCCTAACGATTATTTTCTTCCTTCTTCGATCAATGAAGGAAAGTAAGAGCATCAAGCGATTAAACTAATGATAATATTGAAGCGAGAGAAAGGGAAAATGAGAGAGGTGTAAAACTTTATGTTCCTTGTTAATTTCGTCGAAATATCCGCGTTGTTTGGCGAATTTCCTTACATCACCTGCGAGTAAGGGAGAGAAACGAAAAATTGCACAACAGTGAAGTTGAATATTTTTTTTTAAGGAGCTTTTTTTTTTTCCTTCTTAAAAGCGGAACTTTAGTCGCTTTGCCTTCGAGGGTTAGGATTAAAATTCAATTAAATCGCTGGCACGAGAAGTTGTCTCCGCTTTTTTACCTCCCTCTCTCCTTTTCTTCTGCTTCGCCGTACCCTTTCTCACTTCCTGTCACTTGATGAAAATCGCGAACTTCCTGTTAGAGCGACAAACGGTCTGTCTGTCTTTCTCACACGAAAACCCAATAAATGGTTCCTTCATTTTTTTAATGGTGTGCTGACAAATGAAAATGAAGCGCTTCTATTCACCTTTATCGTCACCTGGCGTCCATATTAATTAAGTGATTCCTCCATGTTCGAGTGCCCATCATTTTTCAAAATCTCGTCCTTATCTGAAAAGAATGAACGAATCACTGCAAGCGCTGAAATTCTTCCTTCATTAAATCATGAAAGGGGTTGGTGGCTTCATTGATCGTCGCTGATACCTTCACGAGTGACACTTAGATTAATGAAATCGTCCGTACTGAACCTTTGCACATTCTTTGATTAGAGGGGCGGATAGACATATATATTATCATTTTACATGGAACTTGAACCAGATCACCGACTGATGAAGAAAAGTTTTGATAACATCGACGGAACATCCTTGTTCTATGTTGAACAAATTGATCTTTCGTAATGTGCTCCAAGGACTATCATCCTAGGCCAGATCATCTGAAGGCGATGTTGCATGTCGTCGGTATTAGGTCTCAGTCTGGTGATGTCTGAGACGGCGTTGCCTCTTTTCATTTTAATGTTCTGCTTCAGTTCTTCAGATTATAGAGGTTCGGCTACGGAACATTAGTTCCTTAAGGTAATCCCATGGAAAGACCTATGATGGTTTAGGCCGGGCGATTGCGATAGTTACAGATCGTGGAAATCATTTAATCCTCCAAGAAAATCTCGGACATGAATGGAAATTCATCAGAAAGTTAATTTACTCTAAAGTTTGAATAAAGTTCAGACACTTGCATCTCATTTGAATATCTAAATACTAATAGTTAACTGATGTTATTGCAAATAAAAAAAGATTTCTGGTCCGACAAATTGTCGTCTTTCCTGCCTCGTGCTCAGTCATATAGTATAAGCAATAAACTGTGTGTGTTTATTACGTACGGACTTATGTAAGGGCTAATAACTCTGCTTCTATGCCAGCTATCTCCACGAAAATTGGAAGGCTTATGGGGAATACATAGCACATTAATCGTTCCAAATTATGCGCATGGAGATAGGCGCTTACTCATACGTAAGTCCGTATTAAAATAACAAACTACGTATTTACATACGTATATTTGGATAATTCTTTTAATCATAATGGTTAGATTAGGTTTAGAAGCATTGGAAGCTCTCAATGCTACGATACAGCATGTAATATATCAAATAACTTGAAATGATGTGTCGAGAATGAATATAAACGTAAAAATAATGTTTGACAAAATTGGTTCACTTGCACGCGTTGTAATTGTACCATTATGGTACCATTGGAAATTTTCAGTGCTAGGATATGCATTGTAATACACTGCTGGCAAAAAAACAACATCTAGAAGGAATGGGTCGATTTATTTGAAATTTTGAACACATGTAGCACTGGTGGCATACAAGAAATGATTCAAATTGCAAGACAATACGTCCAGAAGAACGTTGTACAGGGTGGCTCTCATGCCCCAATAGACTACATTAGTAGGTCGTATAACCGTCGCGAGCTCGAATGAAGGTCTCGACTCTTATCCAGCATGCATACGGTCATAAAGATGCTGGATGTCGTCTTGGGGTAGGTTGTTCCAAGCCTCTTGAACATGCTGACGCAATTGTGGAATTGGAGCGACGATGAACGTAACGTCCCACCATGTCCCACACATGCTCAATTAGCAACAAGTCTGGAGATCGTGCTGGCCAGGGAAGTAGTGCCACATGCTGTAAGGCCTGCAAGCTAACACGGGCTGTATGGACGGGCGTTATCCTGCTGGAAAAACATGTTAAGCCTGTTTAACAATTAAATCGCGAGAAAAAGCGGTAGCGGAATGCGCTACAGGTGCGGGCGGTGGCATTCCGTATACCTTGCGGAGGCGTGGTGAAGTTTCCGTTTTCAGTTCACAATTAAATATGCGACCGCAAGAAGTCTCTTCCGATTGGTCTATTTTAGAGGGCCCTTATAATGGCGGTTATAAAGGCACTATAGTAATCGGTGTTTTTATCCTGTATAAATCTTATACTATACCCGAAAAACATGTCATCTAAACATCTTAAATTTATCTGAAATATATATCGAATATTTGTAAATATAGATGTTTTATTCATCGGGAAAAACATTATTATTACGATGTCGAATGTGCTTCAGCAATGAACTAAGTGTAACCGATACAGGTGTTCAAATTTCCCAGGATTACTGTACAAAGCTGATCCGATTCTGATTGGCTACTGAGTGTGCGGATTCGCCAAATATCTAGACTGTCTAGATATGAGAAATCCGCCCGCAATCTGCTTGCGGGATGGAATCCGCGCGTCTTTATTTTTTTATGAAATGACGGCGTTTGCGGAAAAACCTCTCTACGCGTTGCGGACTCCGCATCCGTCCATTTTCCGCACGCAAACCCTAATTCTGAAACAGGCTTTACCCTCCTGTTGCAATGAGGGCAGAAAACAGGTTCCACAATCTACTGGACGTACCGAATGCTATTCAATGTTCCATCCTCAAACACTAAGGGTGATCGCGAGTTGTAATAATTTAACCTTTCGGGTACTTTTATTCATTTTGAACTACACATTTCCGTTAGAAGTACGCCTTGCCTTAGCAACCAGAAGCTTCCTTAGCAACCTCATTTAACCCTAGAAACGAAAGGCTTCTTTAGAAAACATATGTTCTTTTTTTTATCCCCGAATTCCTTAAAATCCTATTGGTCCTGGGCATTTCGGTTGCCTGACTTGTTTGATAAGAGTGTAAAAAATTTATATAGATATTTTATGAGATTTTTTTGACACTTTGATAAGATTTTAATAAGTTTATAAAAAATTATAGATATTTTATCGAAAGGTTAATAGTTTAGTTTCACAGTTTAGTTTCCACGCAGTGTTTTTATCTTTCTACCGCTAAGGATCAAAGAAAATGGCGTTGACTTGAGAATAGAGTTCGTTCTGTATGCTTGACCCCATGTGATTTCTTCCTGTGGGGGTTTGTAAAGAATCATGTGTACGTACCACCATTGCCCGCATCACTGCAGCCATTGCTGATATTGACCGGGACATGCTATGAAAGATTTTGGAGGCGACGTACTGCGTGTCGGATTACGCAAGGTGCTCACATAGAACACCTGTCATGTGATGTGATGGGTTTGAAGTAAACTTTGAACGTTTACCTTTCGTAGCACATGTCTCACAATACCATACAATCGGGTCCATCATTTTAACTTGCCCTGTATAATGCTATATACATCACTAATATTTATAGTACAAAAAAACCCATTAAATATGATTAATTGAAAAAAGAAAATGAAAACGCTTAAAATCTTCGCGTTTCGCGTCATAGGAGGGTTGACTGTATATAATTAAAAAATTCATAATATATGAGGTTTGAGTTCTTTTTCTCCTATGGTGGCTCTAGTCTATCTAGTAGAAATTATGCTTTTAGATTTTCCATAGTTTAGCTGGATTATATTCAAAAGATGTACTTTATTCTTTTTTTTAATATTTATTTTTTGTCTAAATACTCGGTTAGCTATCTGGTTAAAATGTTTACGCATTAAACGATATCTTAACTTGAAATATGTTAAATTAGGTTCAATTCGATTGAGCACGATCCTCAAATCTTTTCAAACATTTATTCTATCGTCCTACAAGCGTTTTGATATCGCTGAAATGGACTTCACCTCCGATTAGTGTCCTCACTTCGTTGCTGCCACTGGTTAATCGTTCTTCCTGGCAAATATTTTACCCCGTTAAGTAGGGGGCATCTGGTCGTTAAATGTCATTGGCTGTGCCGTTCCAAACCGCAAAAATCGAACGAAATTCCATTGCCTCTGTAGAGTGGCCTATGGCAAAGACGAAAATAGATGGAAGATACGTTTAAACAATTTTAGATGTTTAAAAAAGCAGGAAGGGCGATGGCTGAGAATGAATTTTGCATATAGATAAATCTTATAATATCCATAATGTAGTCATTTATGTACGAGTAAAGTATAAAAATCACATTTAACACACAATATTAAACAGATCCGAATCTACCTTAGCAATCAGATAGATTCCATAAATGCCTTCTCGTCGTAAATTAGTATGAAAACTCAGATTTTAATTTCCAGCTTAAAGTGATTTTAATTTTGAAATTCACTTTTTTCGTAATATACTCTGAATTCTTTGCCATAAACTGCGTTAAAAATAGCGCAGTCATTCCCTTCCTGAAAAATAGTTTTAACCTCGAAGTAATGATTATTTAAATAGTGCATTCTTCAAGTATTCATTTTATTCCGTGGGGTTCAATAGTCCTACTTCAAAGTCGCTCGCTTCAAATCCCCAAAGGCTTCTTTCGCTTCTTTCTCTCTTTCTCTCTCTCTATTTAACTCACCGGCAATACATCAAAGAAGTTCAGCGCACACCACACAATGCACCTTGCTCTAAAGAAAGAAAATGTTTTTCAGTAGCATTTTAATATAAAATGTCGTTAGTATTTTAGCCCTATCATTCCAAAAAGTTTGATTTTGGGCAGATTTCCATTGTAAGTATTCATGAAATAAATTTCCAAAACTCAAATGGAAAAAAATCATAAATCAACGGCTACAAAAACTTCTGTACCAATTTTTAATATGAAGTAATTTACTTAAATTAAATAATTAAAACATCAAAAGAAAATATAAGTAAAAAAAAATAAACTTCGGTTAAATAAAACCTGTTTGAATGTCCATGGTCGACGAGTCTTTGCTCTTCTGCTCTCTTTGTCGTTCTTATACAAAATTAACTTTTGTGTAAGAACATCAAAGAAGACGCATCAGACAGAGAAGAGGAGCAAAGCTCACCGACCATCGGCTTACATGAACATTTAAATTGAATTTATATGAATGAACTTTATTTATTTACATTTTTCTTTGAGGTTTCAATTACTTAATTTAACCTATTAATTTCTATCCATTTAACTGAAGCCAAGATTCATTAAATTGTCAAATATTTTCTAATTAACCAATATTAAATTCTAATTGTTTAATAAGATTGGCGCTTACGGTTCGTCGCAAATTTTACCCAATATGCACGTCCGAAAATTTACCAACTATGCGCTTTCATTAGCGCTTAAAACATTTGAAATCCTAAAGTTACTGAAATTATTGCAGCTAATTGCTGGAATGGATTTAAGAAACCGATTTCTTCATTAATACCTTCATCAGAAATTAATAGAAAGTAATCAATTTCTTATCAAATAAATCATAATTTAATTTTATATTTAGAAAGTAAATATGTTAATTGAAAATATATTACATGTCTTGCAAAATTTTATAAAATACATGTAAACTAAAAATATTTTTAATTTATTTTTATATTTTAGTAAACGAAAAACATTATCTAGTATACAGGGTAGAATAAAAGTCGGCCCCCCCCCCCCACCACCTTTTATAGAAAAACAACTGTTGTTTGGTAATATAACTTGATAGTGTGCCTTCTAATGATCCTAGGGATTTTCTTCTTAAACTAGAAATTCCACCCGTCGCACGACGGGTGCCAATCATACAGGTTGAAGGTAAAGAAACGAAAGTGGAGCATCAATGGTGTTCAAAACTTATATTCTGCAACAATATAGGCTACTGTTCATCTGCATATAAAATAAATTGGGCTAGTGCGAGTCGGACCCGCGCATCGAGAGTTCCGTACTACCATATAATATGTTTACCAAAATATGGCAGGTTCTGGAGGGTGTGGCACTGTGTTCTCGATTTCGGCTTTTACAGACATATAATCTATAATAGTATAAGTATCAAAATTTATAAAATAAGCGCTTTGAACAAAAAAGTTTTCAAGTATTAAATTAACAGATCACCTGAAAAAAGATTTTGTTTGGCGTTGCGCAAGTCCAACTCGCACTTGGCCAGTTTTTCATTATTTGTTGTAATACTTTAGAGTTGGAACTACAATCATGCCAAGTTTGACGCTTGTATGTATAACCGTTTTTACGATAGAAT
>JAHWFO010031644.1:3659706-3683447 GCA_023313115.1 Rhysida immarginata
AAGACGCCATGTTGCTTCGAGAACTTTTCAACCCATGAGCACTTGCGCAATGAGAATCGGAGCGAACGCATGCAGTGTATGTAAACCGGAGCCTCCATTTTGCAGACGCAGCGTTTCATCGCACCGACGCACATCGGCTAATCGGACAACGCGCCATCGCAGTATCGCATGCGAACGTGCGTCCATGTAAACCACCCTTAAGTTGAGATGTTGCATTCTAATGTCATCCAGTTTCCCGAACTTTTTCTAGGAAACAATAGATTGTATGAAAAATTGTAAAAGATAAAGTTTATATATTTCTTAGTTATTATTTCAATTTTTACATGGACTTTTGATTAATGCTCATTTTGCTAGTTACCGAAGAAAATGGAAAGTTTGTCTTGAGGAAGTATCCATATTCCTGATTATTTGTTATGACTTACAGACTATATTAGAATTTCTGCTTTCGATCTCCAAATTTAGTGAAAATCAGTTCAGCCAATTAGCCTATAGTTGAATAAATGGCTGAAATGCAATCGATAATTATATTCTCCTTTTCTAAATGAATTAACAATCGTCTCTTTAAAAAAAAATGGATATAGAAATAGGAAATCTAGCAAGAGAGATGGAAAAATTAACATTTCATATGGTTAAATGTAGATGAGCAAACACATTATGCAAATAGGAAATAATAATTTTGGAAATAATATTTCGAAATTTAAAGGTTACTGCAATTTTAAAATATTCTTCTGAAAAAATTAAATTTGGAAATTTCCTCATCCAAGCCTATCTACTTTACAAATCTCTTCACAGGTGGTTTAAAATTATGAAATTTGTTTTACATAAAATATTAATATTTTACTAATAAAATTTTGCAGATCGCTCGATGTTTCACGAGCATCCGCAGTTATATGTCGCGTTTGACAGTTTTACAAAAAGAAATTTCTGAAGCAGTTGCCCATTGTGGACGGTAATAAATAATTCGTTCAGTTGATTCAATGGGTAGCGACTAGTGACGATGATTGTACAGCTCAGTACGACGTTCTCGTACCATACAATTCTATTTCAGTGCGAGGCTTTCGTTCTTAGAATCAATACCTTTTGCCTTGGATCGGGACACCAACGGGAAAAGAACTGTTTTCGAAGCACATTCGGACCAGATGGGGTTCCGAGAAAACGAAAAAAAAGAAATCCCTCCATCCTCGTAACGTAGGCTTAATGGACGAAATACCCAAAGACGCACGCACGGCGTTTCGGCATTAAGTTCTCATCCGAAGCAGATGTTGCCAGCACTTTTTTTTTTCTCCATCAGACTAAGGAACTCGTCCTAGGTTTCTTTTTTTATTTTTAAAAAACACGTATGTATAAGCATCTCCCTTTTTCCCTTCTTCCTATGCGAGAGCTTCGTCTTTGACAATAAACATTAAAAGCGATTTGCAATGCGGCGAATTTACATTCATACTCGAGAGAGAGAGAGAAATGACAGCTCCACATAATAAGGAATTGGTCTCACGTCGTCTCCCAACCATTTCCTCACCGACCCCTCCTCCCACACTCATCCACCGTTCAAAATAAAGAGTCGTGCCTTTGCGTGAAATTTGAATACCGAAATTAAAATTAAAAAAATGGCGAGAGCCGTGGAAATTAGATCTCTTTCTCGTTATTTGAAATCCGATTTTTAAAAAAGTAAAGCGTTTTCCTCTGCTGGCCAGTCCCTATTTCCATCAGGAACAAAGTCACGTTTCGCGTGAATTATTTTGAAAAAAAAATCTAATATCATTACTTTTCAGAACCTTAAAAAGTGTGCTTAGAGTCATTTGTTGAATGAGAATAACCAATTATCATTTAATGCCGAATTTAAATTTTCTGTGGATATTCGTTGCAAAAATTTAAAGTTTTTGTGGAGAATTGTTTTGCTTTTTTTAAAATTTCAACAGATGATTTGAAAATTCATTTAAATTATGAAAAAGGTCTACCATAATTATGTGTATTATGGTTTTTCAATAATTTAATTTCAGTCTTTTCCGGACATGCAATTTAAATTTCTCATTATTATATTCTTTTATATATTATGCTAAATATTTTTATCATACATACAGCCAGCTTAGTTTAATTGAAATTGCCAGCTTGGTTTCTTATGGAGCACAATCATGCTTAAACCACATTCTTGTTCTAACGTCCAGGGGCATTCTCGAGGTTTGGAAACTTGTTGATGATGAACACCTTGTATCGTTGCCAGTAAGACGTACTGGAAGAACCTATGGTCCGATCAGACAGTCACTTAAAATACCAGCCCACGGACATTTATCTTGAACTACTGCTAGCGTCGAGCCATCGCTATACCGCGTGAGTTTTCCACGGCTCCCAGAGATGTTTATTGTGGAAATTAGTGACACATCGTATCTGACTGTTTTTGTAGTAGAATAACATATTCATATGACCTTTTTTTGATAGTTTTGGTATGGGAACTAGATTTTTGTTCCCCGGTTCTAGATTGCTAATACAGAATACAGTATATAGGAAACTGTTTGCGCGGCATCATTGTAACATGGTAGTCAAGGAAAGTGGACTGGAGTGCAAATGCGTGGTCAATGACGCAATGAATTCACTGTATTAGTCAGGGACGTTAGACACCGTTGAATAAACGTATAGACAGGGTGGCCATCGCATTCAAAATGACAGCGAGTAGAGCAACGAATCTGCATCAAATTGCGTTAAGCGTGAACATTCCTCTGCAGAAACTCTTCGGATGATTCAGACGATTTTCGAGGACTAAGCAATGAGTGCAGCGCAAAGAAATCTGTAGGACAGATGTTTCAAAGATGGCCGAAGTTGAAAATTATCCACTTTCTGGAAGGCCTGCAACAAGTAAACACCTGAGAAAATTGAGGTTCCGAGATGCCTACTGTGAAGGAACTGAAGCGTCATTATCCTATGTACGATGTTTCTTGTATCTTCTATTTTCTTGTATTTGTATCTTCTCTACTTTTCATATGACATGGCTGCATGCTTTCCGGACGAACCTTGTAAGTCTGCATATGACTCAAAAAAAGAGGAGACTCAATCTTTCAAGATTACGGACGGGCGTTTACCTCTAGAAGGGCAAGTGATTATATTAAGTAACCAGTAATTACAGATAAGTGCTGATATGTACTAGCAGTCTGGACCTTCGTTAGTGAAGTTAGATAAAGTGAATCATGTTTTCAATACAGCAGGAAGCTTGTTGGGTAAGTAGCAGACTGGCAGATCTAAACGAGATGAACGATATGAAACCAGAGCCTTTTCACCCATGTCAACACACATTTTTTTAACTTAGTGTTCTTAGTAGTAATTTGTACATAGAATCCGAATCTGCTTTTAGATTTTTCTCTTCTATGTTAAAGTAATGGGTGTGAAGAGAAGCGTCTGCAATGTTAAACTATCCATATTTTTGGGCCGCAAGGAAATTTATCAGGCCCCAAACACTGAATAATTTAAAAATGTTTCATTGAAAAAAAAAGAAATCTGTGCTTGCTAGAGAAATTTCAAAATTATATTCGTAATCAGCAGAAAAAAATACTACCAAAAATCACCCACTTGCATTTGGTTAAAAGAAAAATCTTAAATTCTGTTGGCCAGTGTAATTCAGCTGAATAAAGATGATCTGTGTTCTCATGTTTGGTGGACGGATGAAGCGTAGTTTTACGTTTCAGGAAATGTGAACAGGCACATTTGCGAGTATTGAGAGACCACAGAATTCTGAAAATGCTGTCGATTAAGATGACTTGTTAGGAAAGGGTGTCTTATGGTGAAACACCAACTGCAAGATGGAGGACACATCGACGACTTTTGATGGGCGACTTTTGCTTGTCCAGTTCACAATTGGATAGACGAAACTTTCTCGAACCGACTAATCATAATTATAAGGCTAACCATACGGAGGGTTGATTCAGATAAAATGAGACGACTTTGCAGTTCTGTTACGATGGTGTAATACCATGGCGCCACCATCGGTTGTGTTCGATGGCGCCACTGAAGTAGGCCGAGTTTGAGGGACTCCATGGGAAGTTCGATCCACACCTGCTGACACACTTTCCATAGCCCATCAACGGTTCTTGGTCGGCGGCTTCCGAGCCGTCGTTTCAGGAGACCAAAACCACAGAAATCCATCGGTGATGCTTCAGGAGATTTTACAGGCACATGAGAGAAGGGAATAACTCGTATGCCCGTCTCATGTTCCATCTTCCTCTAGTAAGCCACAGATGATTTGGCAGTGTGGCTTGATGCCTTGTCCATGTGGATCCAAAACTTTTGATTGCTCACCAGGGTACAGACGTGTGGGGGGATTTTCTTTCAGCACTTCAGACCTGATTTCTCGCACCACCTGAGCTGGGCGTGTTGGCTGGGGCTTGTTTCTGGTCCGCTTTTCTGCTCGTCCACGTTCATTAGTTGGTCGCAATTTGTTCTTTTTGATTATTCGACCCACCGTAGCTTTGAATACCACAATACCATTTCGTTTGCATAATTCCACAATGCACGAAAGACTGAAGTTAGCGTCGGAAAGGCCAAACATATACCCTTCCCAAAAAGCTGTGATTTTGGAAGCCATGTTTCAGCACGAAATGTCTCAAATAACAGCAACAGGTGTATACAAAGCTAATCCCCATGAATAGTGGACACAGAGGATTGCATACTAATGCATGCAAATCACATTTCGTCAAGGTCATACGCGGCGTTTAAAGTCGTCTCATTTTACCTGAATCAACCCTCCGTATTTCCAACAATGAAGAACTGCGTGCTGTTCTAATCAAAGAATTCAATAAATTTACCGTGGATAAATGCATGCGAGAGACGAAGCCTGCATTTAACTTTACATTGGAGAACAGATATTAATCAGCGCATTTTTCTTTGGCAAACTTTATTTCAACGTTAGCACATTATGACCATTTAAAAATGATGCTAGGAATCTTATTCAGCTCTGACAATTCTCTCCTATCTTTAAGAGGACTGAAAAAGATAGGAAAAATCCTAATAAATAGTTTTCTGGTGAAAAAGCATTAATAGGGTGATCCTTGCATCGATTTTAGATATAGCTACTGTTCAGGAAAAGGGAAATAATAAATACGTGTAAGTTTATAAAACGTCTTAGCTTCTTTAAGCGTAGAATTCCAAAAAATTCTACGCTTAAAGAAGAAAAAACTTTACCCTATGGAGATACCAGATCTGTAATAGCTTATCGATTTTATCAAATATTCGGTATTCAAAGAAAACCAGTTTCAGGTAAGTTTTAGGCTTATCTGTTTTAAAATAAAAATTCAAATATATATATATATATATATATATATATATATAAAACTGATAAAAGTAATTAATGCAGCAGAGCTGATATGGGCTTTTATTTGTTTTTACAAAGCAAATTAAGAAGGGTTATTAAAACATTCCTCTTCGTTATTTATTCAACCTGTTCATCATTCGTTTTCTGAAGGGGAAAGCAGCAGGAATAAAGAAAGGTTTATGTTGTTTTTAAGTTTTATTTAAGGAAATTCCTTTGAGACCGAAATGAGCCTAAAAGATAACGTGGAAACGCATAGTCGTTATTTATCGTTGATAAACCACAAACTTTGAAACGAAAAGGATTAAAGAGAGAGACAAGTAAATTCTATACCCAACAAAAGTCGTATATTTGAGAATTAAGTGCGAACAGGAATCGCTACAGAAAACATTCACTTTCAATTGAGACATAAAACTTTTATTGACCTCATAAAGAAATGCCGCGAAAATTATAACCTTCGGTTAAAAAAAATTGCTATTTGTTGAAATTTTTTTTTTATGTGAGAACCGTAAAACGAAAGAGGTGATGTCCTAAGTTTTTTCAATGGCTATTTAAATCGTTTTCAATGTAATCGCGACGGGTTTTTTATTATTTCATTGTATAAAAGAAAAGGGGAACACTAGTTATTCCACTCTTAATTTCGATAAAGGGCTTGTAATGCTAAGTAAATAAAGCTCTGCGCTATAAATGCAGCTTAGGTCTTCAAGCGGCGTAATTTTATCGACCATAAAATAAACTAATTTCAAAAAAGAATAGTCAAGGTAATACAGGAATTTGACGGTGGGTTAATTTAAAATAATGAATTCACCAGTGTTTGACAAGCTAATGAAAACAAGGCGGGATTTCTTTTGGAGACAGTTTAAATCCCTCAGCGCAGTTCATTGTTTGCCGACGGATTATTTAGTTCAACATATTAAAAATCCGTAGATGGCCTTGCGACTAATATTACATTACAGCAACATTTAATTTGCATTCTATTAAAATTAATCCCAAATTCGCACTAATGAGAAGTTCATAGTAAATTAAGCTGTGCATCTGAATGCCAAACACCTTACTTAAACCTTACTTACGAAGATAGAAATGTTTATGAATTGTAAAAAAATTGAAATTGAAATTAAATTATTCTATTTTTATTATTTTAATTAATACAACATAAGTACATAAAACATTAATATGTTAAGAATCACAGAAAATTAGCGGTGTGTGTTGATGATTAGCGGTCTTGTCATTCTGCTTGACTATTCCAATAGAAATCCACTATCGTCTAGCAGTGAATTGGTACATGTACCACTGAACCATTCAACCACGTGAAACTAAGGCTACGCCTACCATGTAGTTTCTTATTGGCCGTGATGATGGTGGTTAGACTGAAACGCCTCGCCGAAACAAACAAAAAAATTCTACCATGTTGCTATTCCACTTGGCTCTCTTTATGTCTATTTGAAGCTTGCCGATGCTCTCAGATACTCCTGATTTGTTTCTATCTAGCGTGTGTGCACACGGATGACGAATGAATAGGCAAAAATTTATTATCTGACTTTCAAGCATTTTGTCATTACGATTTTAATGTTTGTCCTTCTCAATATGTATATGTACTTTGAATAAATTATAGACAGTCAGGTAGGCGATAACGTACTATAGAAATTTTATGGAAGAAATTCATTAGTTTTAATGGAAAAAATTGTAATTTGACAGATTCAAAATCGGTTTATACCTGAATTTTCAATAGTCGGCTGCACAGATTCGATTAAATTAGCAAGCAATAATGATTCGTATTCGCGTAACCAAGTTTGATGTATTTATATTTTGAAAAGCATAGGGAGCGTGTTATGAAGAATCAAATACCGTGTTTACTTCATTTTCTTCCTCCCATAAAATGTCGTCTTCAGTGCCGTCCATATTATTAGAAACGCATTTTTTGGACCCTTTAGCGATAGATTCATAAGAAGTACCATTCCATGCAATTTTGATCCATTCATCTAATTGTATGAGGCGTGTCCGGAAAGTAAGTACCGTTTTGGAAAAAAGCACATAAAAACATTTTTTTTTCAAAACAAAATTTAGTTTTACATGAAAGAGCATTTCTTAAACTATTTTTCTACATAGTTGCCACCGTTGTTCAGACATTTGTCGTAGCGGGAAACCAACTTTTCTATGCCCTCTTCATAGA
This sequence comes from Rhysida immarginata, assembly GCA_023313115.1. Classification (NCBI taxonomy): domain Eukaryota; kingdom Metazoa; phylum Arthropoda; class Chilopoda; order Scolopendromorpha; family Scolopendridae; genus Rhysida; species Rhysida immarginata. The sequence continues at coordinate 3,667,167 of JAHWFO010031644.1, forward strand.
AAGATGCCGCCAGTGATAAATTAAGCGATTTGTGACAATCTCATGCAAAACGGTTTTTGAAATTTGTGGAAGCTCATTACAAAGCAATTCTTATTGTGAACCGTCTGTTTTCACGAATTTTCTCATTCACTTTTTCAACCAAATCATAGCGAATAGAATAAATAAGTGTGATTACTCTCGTATTAAGCAATGCTAAAAATCAGGCGAACGGCAGATGTGCGAAATAACAGCGCTGCTGTCGATTTCGACCAACTTCGTGGAGTTTTTTTGCTGGCTGCAAATGGGAACTTCACGTTTCGTGTTCAGTTTCTGTCGTATATTTTATTGTTTCACTATTTATAAGTGATGAGCTTGTTATAATGTGTTAATAGTGTAATGTGCATATCGTTTGTTACGTTTAAAACAGTATTTTTACTCGTATTTTAAAAAATTTACTCATTATATTTACTCGGGCACGTACCTTATGACAGCAGATAGGCCTGCTTCATTCCTTCGCTGGTTAGCAAATGTCCGACCATCGCGGTCGTTGTAAAGATCACTAGAATTATGCCCTTTTAGGGTTGGAACAGATTCGAGTTTCAATGAATTTAAAACTGCAGGAATTACAGAAAAATCAAGACGCTTCGAAATGAACTGATCACACGATGTTCGGATACAAAGTTTCGCTGGCCAAAGATAATCCGCTGCTTCTTAAACGATTCTGGTTGTAGAAATATATGAAACGTGAAGTTTCTATCGGATTTCTAATTTACACATCCAAAGAGTGAACAAGTTAAAGGCATTTTGATAGTAAAATGGCAAGCAAACTCTTGCGTTATGTAGAATTGAAACTAGGCTAGAATCGAAACTAAGCTAGAAATGACTTCTTGTTCCGCTGGTTCTCCTGAGGGGACGAGAGGGCCAATTTTTGAATTGTTCAATCTATCGAGGCGTTTTTCTTAAAAAAATAAAATAAATCGAAAAGTTTTGAATGATATATTACCCTGGATGCAAAAAAAAATAAACTTTTCGAATTTTTTCCGTGGAGTTTAACTTTAAGAAACAGTAAATAAACAATAAGAATAAAAAAAGAACACGTGTTTGAAAATCAATTTTTAAAACTACTGTTAACGTTTCATCCTTTTCCTTGTAAGCGAATACTAAAAACCTGCGACTCGCTGGTCGAAAACGCACGCAGTGACATCTTGCGGATGCGCCAGAAAACTACGCAAGTAATCACGCATACTATTCTATTCGTTATGACCAAATCATCATTGACAACAGAAGGCTGCCCACTCCGTGCTTCTTCATGAACATTGGTTCGTCCATCATTGAACTGCCTAACCCACTTTCTCACCATTCCATCAGTCATTACATTTTCACCATAAATCTCTACAAGTTGACGATGAATTTCAGCTGGCTTAACATTCTTTGCGTTCAAAAACCGTATTAAGGAGCGCACTTCACAGTCCGCGGGTTCTTAAACTTTTTCAACGATCACTAACAAATGTAAACACAACACAATCCGGCTGTAATAGCGACAGTGCAAAGATAATGAACCAGAGAGACGAGTGTGCATGCTCGGAACTGCGACACTAGCGCTGCGGTGGCAGTAGAACGAAACGGTACTTACTTTACGGACAAGCCTCGTATAACAGATGGTGAACACACACAAGATAAGTAAAGAAACGTAGGCCAGAGCAGGGCCTCATTAACATGAGAACCGGAAGTCAGTGGGCGTGGTCGTGCGAGGTCACACAGGAGATAGTCTGCTCGCATTTATTAATATTCCTCGTTAAAGCGCCTAATTGCTGCGTGTCTGTGTGCAATAATTACAATAAAAAAATAAACAATGTCCATCTGATGTAAAATATTACTAGTTTCCCAAGGATTACATCTAAGACTTGTATTTTTATTCACAAAAATTATTAAGCAAAGAAATTTTCTACTTTTGAGTGGATTTTTAGAACGTAAAAACGTTTTTTGATTATTTATTATTTTACTTTCTTTTGTTATTTTACGTTATTTTATTTTAGGTATTTTTTTTTTTTTTTACTTTATTATTATTATTTTTTGGACAACGTTGGATTTTATTTTTTCTCAGTATATTTTTATTTCTGCTAAACTCTTGATTTTATTTATTTCTGTTAATACTTCAGGTTTTTATTTATTTTTAACTTTCCAATTCTTAAATTAAAAAAAAGATTTTTTAATAGAATTTCATCACTCGCAAGGCATATCCCTCCTGGATGACGTTTCAACACAAGCTCAGTTGTGATTGGTTAGCTCTCCATTTGGCCTACCTCTCTTTACTTAACTTGAACACACAGTACTTTCGTCATCGGTCATAGGTCTAAAGCGTTGACATTTCAGGAATCGGGGTGACAACATTAAAAGAAAATGAACAACAAATATACATTTTGCCATCCACATCTATAGTTTCACCCAATGACCTAGAAAAAAACAACTGGACTGCGCTTGGCGCGGTTTGGAGTGAAGCCACCGGAAGTGTGCAATCCGCCATATTGGGAGGGTCAGAAGTAGATTATAAGCAATGCGGAGTAAGTAAGGTTTTGGCTTATTTTCCTTATAAGATGCTCATCCAGACTACTGATAAATGGCTTTTGGGTAACACTTCTTGCTTGTGGAAGCCTGTTGCTGTTTGCTGCCATCATCCTTCGAAAGCATCTTTCCGTGGTTTCGCAAACATCCATCACATCCTGACTTGGATGTTTCAGACCACCATAAGCTGATTTTCAGAAAACCCCGTGTGGTCTAAAATTTCCAAGCCAAGATGTGATGGATGTTTGTGAAGCCACGGAAACATGCTTTCGAACATGCAGCAAACAACAACAGGCTTCCACAAGCAAGAAGTGTTGCAGGAGTGATTTCTTCTTGTGCTTTTCACGAAGTTACCCGAAAGCCAATTTTCAGTAGTCTGGATGAGCATCTTTACGATTCTTCCCCCACTAATAATCATGTTTTTAGACTGATAAAATTAATTTCAAAGAGTTACAGTAATATAAGAATATTATAGAATAAATCATTAGATGGTCAGTGAGGGTTTTAATGGTACGCCTACCTCAGCTGTTCGAATTAATGATGAAAAATAGGAATATTATGTAATAAATTCTCTGATAAAGAAGCAGGAATCAAAATCAGATCACATTTAACCAGAACTGTTTTATTTGCTCATCAATAAGTTTGTGGGGGAGGCCGTTGAAAGCACAACAACAGTGAAGTTAAGCAACATCAGGCACGGCTAGTCACTGGATGGGCGACTCACGATCTTCACCCCCCCCCCCCCCCCGGCTGCTGTGACCATCCAGGTCCATCCAGAGACCCAACTCGTCGGCCTCAGGCCATACAGGCTCTGGATGGACGTATTGGATTACAGTGAATAATAAATAAATAAATAAATAAATACATATATGTATTAACATTGCAGTCACTTACTGTTACTGTAGTATTTTTTACACAATTTCCAAAGCTTTTTAAACACCTTCTATTAACTACATAAAAAGGAAATAAACCTAATAATCATCTCAGTAATTAAAATGTTAAAACTCCCCGATTTTATAAGGTAAAGAAGCCAAAAACTTATTACTCCACATTACTTATATTCTACTTCTGCTCCTCCAACATGGCGGCGCTGCGACTTCCGGTGGCCTCACCTCTAGTAAGGAGCCAACAGCTCCAAGTGCAGTCCGGTTGTTTTTTTCTAGGTCATTGGTTTCACCTCCTTTTTTATAGCGTTTTACAAGAAACTGCAAAAAATAATGCTGTTCCGCAATACGAAAGTGATTTGCGAACGAAAGCGAGAGCGTTCGATCAAAAACAGTTTATTTCCGTCGCACCGAGATCACTTTTTTTCTATCAGATTTCTGGAAAAAACCCTCGATATGACATGTATTTGGGTAATACGGCATTTTAAATATTATTTGGGTAATACGGCATTTGGGTATATATCCTTGAATAATACTTCGGAAAATTTATTACTAACAGAAAAGACTGGTGGAGATTGGAAGAACTAATTATAGCAATACCGGAATTTGTGGATATGATTTTTTTCTCTCCCAAAAAATGAACTTGCACACTTTCCTAATAAACGGTCCATAAGAAATTATTAAATGGAAACTGGAGAAAATGCTCCAAGCATAAGGTAAGGTAATTACCAGAAAAAAATAGAAGGAAAAATTCCACGACCTGGATTCGAACCTGAAATCACGAGTAATCACGTTCGTTGCCTCTTGGCCATTGACAACAAACTGTCCATATTTCACATGACAACGACGACAAACAATTCTGAAAAACGTTGCAAGAATTCCAGATGTTGACCAAAGTTTTAGCCTCTTTAAGCTTCTGAATTTTTTAAAAGATAGAGAATTTATTTATTTATTGTGAACATAACAGGTTTCCCCAATTACTATGTTCACTAAAAATTGCAATTACAGTTCGAAAGTTTTTACAAATATTTCAAAACTTGCAATTCACATTTGCAATTTGAAAATCAAAAACAAGAGTAATTACATAAACAAAAGTAAATGAATAAAAACAGATTATCTTATAAAAAATGAAAATATTAATGAAAGCTATTGACACACAATTGGTAAGAAGTTATTACAAGAAGTCACAAATTGATTTTGACTCATACTAAAAATATCAATCGGTAAATGGTGTATTTTATTGTAAAAAGACAACATTCTAAGTATTGGCGAATTTTTATGCGAGTCCGTATTAACCCTTGGAATAAAGAATAAATTACGAAACCTGTTCGGAGAATTATTAGGAACATAAAAACTTATTTTTTCCCTTATATTGGGATCATCAATTTCATTATGTAATAGTTTGTATAAAAATACGACCATCTGACAATTCCTTCTAAGTGAAAGAGTATGGATTTGAAATGAGTGAAGCAATGATTCATAAGAAATAAATGCAGGGAAATATCGAAAAATTCTATAAAATAAATATCTTAGGAATTTAGCTTGAACAGCTTCAACAAGTTTAATATATTTGGTAGTATATGGACTCCATATAATTGATGCATATTCAAGCTTAGATCTTACAAATGCGTTATATAAAATAAGCAACACTCTTAAATTATTAAATTGATATGAGTTACGAATTACAAATCCAAGATTTCTATGCGCAATACTAACAACGTTATTAATATGGTTTGCAAAATGTAAATCTTTATTAAAAGTAACACCAAGATCAGTTTTTTTGTTAACATATTGTAATATTGTTCCATCAATTCTGTAATTAAAAACAATGTTCTTCTTGAGCCTAGAAAAGGTCATTACTTCACATTTAGATGTATTAAATGGGAGATTATTTTCCTTACTCCATTTATTTAAGGCATACAAATCATTTTGAAGATTAACACAATCGGAGGTAGATTTAATGGAACTAAAAATTTTAAGATCATCTGCAAATAACAAAATTTTAGAAAACTGGATAGTAGCCCAAACGTCATTAATGAATAAAAGAAATAATAAAGGACCTAAGTTTGATCCTTGCGGTACTCCAGAATATGCAGGGAATTTATATGATGAACAATTTTTGTACAGTACAAGTTGAGATCTCTGTTTTAAATAAGATGCTATCAAAGATAACATAGATTCAGAAAAACTATATAAGGATAATTTTGCAATTAATTTATCGTGATCAACTTTATCGAATGCTTTCTGAAAATCAGTGTATATAACATCAACTTGAAGTCTATTATCCAACTCACTAGAAACATAATGAACAAATTTACATAAGTTTGCTACAGTTGATCTATTAGGCATAAATCCATGTTGATTGATACAAATACTATCTTGAACATGTTTAAATATAAATTTGTAAAGTATGATTTCAAATATTTTTGAAGGAGTTGATAAAATGGCCACCGGTCTGTAATTGCTAATTAGATTGGAATCACCAGATTTAAAAATTGGAGTTACTTTAGTTAACCTCCATTTGTCGGGGAAAGTACTAGTTTTAATAATAAGGTTATAAATTATATATAATGGTTCTGTGAAAAGATCTTCGCAACCCTTAAACAGATACGGTGGTATTCCATCAGGCCCAGATGATCTCTTGGGCTTCAATGTTTTAAATTACGCTCCAAATTTTTGCACTTTCTAACCAGAATGTTTGAACCAGACGTCTGATAGTTTATGCCTTTTGGGCTTTCGCATGCAAAAATGGCTTTATTATTAATCAACATATTAAAGGTGAACGTTTTCGTCACTATAATTATTATGGAAAACTAAAAAGAGATTTCTTCCCGCCAAAGAAAGATTAAAGACGACAGATAAAAAAATTGAAGTAAAAAGTCTAAAACACTGCTGTCTGCATTTAAGGCGATAGCACTGTAATTAGCTTGATTTATTGCTAATGTATCATGAATTATACTTAATTTCTAGCAGAATTTGATGAATTTTGATAATATGCAGTTCCAAATGTGCTTTTGTTGTCATTATAAATGAAAACGCTTACTTTAAATAATATAAATTCGGGATTACGTGAATTTTTTGAGAAAATACAAAAACACAACAACTGACCATCACAGTAATAAAGTCATTTTACATCGTTTCACGGTTTAATTTAATTTTCTCTTCTGTTGCAAAATTGTTTCGTCGTTGAATTTCAGACAAAGAATCTTGGTGATTCAGTCATGGCTATATACTGTATACGTGTACATGTATATTCTTCTGCTTTTCAACAAAGACGTTACTTTTAACTATAGATCAGAAGCATTGCACTTTCTAATACCAGTCCTTAGTATACAGTATGAGAAATAAGCTCTATAATGAATGATTTCTACACTTCAGCGAATCTTTAAAATAGGAATTTCGGTTTATGACTACTTTGTTTAAAATAATTATTAGTCTATATCTAAAACGCCTCAAAAAATGATAGCTAGAATCTTGATTTATAATTTACTAGTTGAAGTACCCGGCGTTGCCCGGACTATTGTAATTGAAATATGAGGGGAAGTCAGTAAGGAAGTTACAAATGGATATAGAAATGAAATGGTGACTTTTGTACAGCTTCATCGCCGGGATGTTCACAGTTTTCTGGAATCACTAGGGCACATTGCTTATCACATTCCGGCAGCGAGGGTAAACTGTAAATGCCGACTCCAACTGTAAAATCCTCATGAAACTTTGCAATGCCATTCGACGAAAGTGACCAGAATTCCTCATGAAAGGCGTGTTGTTATTGCATGATAACGCGCGTCCCCATATTGCAAGCAAGACAACTGAGATGCTGCGAAAGTTCAACTGCGAAGTCTTCGAGCATCCTCCGTATAGCTTTTACGACTTTCATTTGTTCGGCTTTCATTTGTACAGGGAGATTATGCGGAGAAATAAAAGCAGTTATCAAGTCAATGTTGAAAGAAGGAAAACTCTTGTTCACAATAAAAGTGTTTAATATACACATATATGTATTTCGGTCACCCTGTGACCATCAGTGTAATACAACCTTTGTATCGCACTGAATGATGGTCACAGGGTGACCGAAATAACTTATATGTGTAATATACATATTGTGGACAAGAGGTTTCCTTCTTTCAACTTATTTATCCAGTTCTTGGTTTGTCTCTTATCAAGTCAATACTTATTTGTTTCATTTCTATATCCATTTGTAAACTTACTTACTGACTTCCCTTCGTATATACATACATACTTTAATTTTTATATACCGGGTGAATAAAAAGTCCCGAAACGGTCTAATATCTCGAAAAATACATGTTTTGTCAAAAAAATACGTGTCAAATATTTTTAATGCTATTTAATACTGCCAAAATTAGCCCCCTGCACTCCTCGTAGGGGGCGAGGTGGGGTGAACTTTGAAATTTCAAATGGGAACCCCCATTTTTTTTTTCAGATTCGGATTCTACGGAAAAAAATATGTTAATTTAACCTAGTTACCTACCAGAGGTACAGGGGCTAATGTTTGCACTATTAAATAGCTTTCAAAAAGTATTTGACACGTTTTTGTTTTTTTTTTGACAAGACTTATATTTTTCGAAACATTAGACCGTTCCGGGACTTTTCGTTTACCTGGTATATAGATGAACACAGAAAAAGATAAGAAAACAAGATTATTTAATAAATGCACCTGCCGATGGAAAAAAAACATCCCTCAAAAAATAATAAAAACAACAAAAAAAGAGATTTCAAGTTTGCATCTGTCTACGGAAACGCTACGAATAAATAATCACGTGACTTCAGAACTGCTTCCGTCTCCGAATTTCTAATTGGCCGTTTTAGTTTATGCATGTTAAAAAGGACACTCATATCTAATTTGGAATGAAAGAGTAGAGAAAGTGAATAAATCATTGCCTATGTGGGTGGCATCTACAAAAGCACACAAAGTAACTGGTTTCCATGAAATAACGATAAGATGGTTGTTTAGATACGAGAACTACTGAAACAGTCTATCTGAAAACAGAAAATTATTATTTTGATAAACAGAAGAACCACATAATAATAATAAGAAGAATAACGGGACATATTACAGTAAGAAAAACCACTAGTGGAAATTTGCATTCTGGCTCATGAATTCCACGTTCGTACAGGGTGTTGCAGATAACTACAGGGCAGTATAACGGGAAGCCTACCCGCTCGATTGCAGGACCGGCTCGGTCGATTGGCAGAACGGAGGGAGATGGTGGCCTGCAGCAGGCGATGGCAACAATCACCCGAGTGAGAGAAGACTTTGTGCTGAGCAAGATGGAAGTTTCTTTGAACATTTGTTGTAAGAAACTTCACAAAACACCCAGGTGACACTTTCTCAGCAGTAGAGCAAACTGGTCTGCTGCGTCTCGTGGCTTTGGCCCTGTGTTCGCTACGACGCAACCCGGGTTAGCCCGTGACGACCAAACATATTAATAATAAAAATGTGAAACGCTATTTTTTACTATCCTCCGCTGTTGAATTTTTGGTTTGTTTGTTGGTCCCCTCTAGCTGCGGAGGACATTCATACTTTTTGTGTACCCCCTGTCCTGTAGTAGTGCAGCGCGCACCCCTCCTTGGCTCAATTGGTCATGCCCTTTGCCAAACAAACAAGTTTAACAAAATAAAATTACCGTTGCAGGCCCCTGCAATCGAGCGGGTAGTCTTCCCGTTATACTGCCCTGTAGTTATCTGCAACACCCTGTACATAAAATCCTGTCTTGTATTTCAAATCCGTTATAGCCACTGCTATGAATTCGCATATCCATAGACGAAGATATCAAATCGAAATTTTTTTGGAAAAAATTCGACAGAACCCAGCATTGGCTGTAACATAATTTTATGTGTTTTAAGAAATGCGACGCTGTGAAACGTGCGCTAGAACAAGTTGGGAATGAATAATACCGTCTCGCAAACCATACAGAGGTGATTTCTTTAGCACCATATAACTGCTGAAGATTATAATAGATTAAAAGCCGATCGTATTTACACATAGAAAATAATTCTACAAATAAATTACAAACCTTTTTTTTTTTTTAAATAAATATTACGCATACTATCGAATTATTTTTAGGACTTTCAATAAATATCTAAAGATAAATCAAAATATGTCAAATCATTGATGAATTATTTGCCAGGATTGTGCAAATTTTATTATCAACTATAATATTCAATAACATTCACTGGAAAATTCCATCAATAAATATTAATATCATGTTCTTAATGCCAGAAAGTAGAAACGAATAATTTCAATACAAAGCCGACGAGGTTACGTCGCCACAAATACAAAGCGCGTTGACAAATGGTAAGATTTCTGCGTTTATATATGAAGCTGATATCAGGCGTCGTTCATAAAATTTTATTCTCCCATCGACAGATCGATCCGTAAATCGTTATACCTTTGTGAACGTGACAATGAGGTCATTATATAATTTATTCATCGGAGCAGGGCTATTGATGGCCGCAGGGTTTATTGTCTTGGGTCGATTAATAGAAATTACGAATGGAAGGTCTCTTGCCATGGATCCATTAGAAACAAAGGATGAAACGAACAACCACTCCTCTTAATGAAGTTTTATCGTTAAATTCGGTGTCGAGTTTTTGGAGTCGCTAATGCCATTAAAATAATAGAACTCGAGAAATTACAATAACACATAGGAGGATACAATATAATAGCAAATCTCGTTGCCATGTGACACTAATGCGTTCTTTTGAAGGTCCTGGGAAATTATCACATCTTTCCGTGTGCTGTGAAATCCCTAAGTCTCAATGGAAGCATTATACAGTTATTTTTTTTTTAATTTTAATTCGACTCTTTGTTAACTAAGTAAAACTTAGCCTTCGTATATAGCTAACGTCGTAAATGATTAAGTAAAATAATAGTGAAACATATCAGACTTTTGTTGAAGGTATATTATTTGAAAAAAAAATAAACATTACGGTTAAGACGTTTCGTATTAATTTTAAAATTCACCACGTACCATAAAATACATTAGGATTACTAAATTTCATTTTTTATATACTTATATACCGTCTGAACCGGGTACCTGATAACTTTCATCCACCGTAACTCCGATCCCATTGGGCCAAATTAAATAGTGAAGTAAAGGACATGCCCTATGTTAGTAACCTACAAATTTTTATCCTATGAAAATATGAGGGGGAAAGACGGACACAATACACCAAATAAGGAGTTTCATTTCTTTCGTTACTCAATTCTTTACAGCAGAAGCAGCACAGGAATTTTTCGTGGCCGAGAACTTTAGGGCGTAGGTTTTTCAGTTCTCGGATCTGTCTGGTTATGTGGAAATTTCTAGGATTGTGTTATGTGTAATTTTCTAGGGATCTAAAATTAATTACTGTAAGTGTGACGCATTTGTCCGATCACAGTCGTCTGTGCACAGCATCTTTTTTTTATACTTCCTGTCTCTACTGCGATTTCACTATGGGAAACTTCGCCTATCGTATAAATTTTAGCACATCCCTATGGCTTATTTTTTTGGCCTTCCAGAATTAGATTTTGGCTTTATTTGATCTTCCCATCGCTGTTGCAATGTCTATAACTACTCCTTCAGCCTTTAGACACCCGTTTCTGGCAATTACAACTGGTGTAAGTTTCGTTATTTCCTGGCATTGTTGGTCGATTATTTAGTCATATCTACGAGCGGTGATCAAAAAGTAAGGTTACAAAGCCTGGAGTGAAACGTGTACATTTTATTTCATACAAACAATACAGCCAACTGATAGGTTATTTTTCGACATAGTCTCCATATCGTTTTAGGCACTTGTCGGTTCAAGGGATGAGTTTTAATATCCCCTCCTGGTAAAAATCCTGTCCTTGCGTGTTCAGCCACGTTGTCGCGAAGTGTTTCACCTCTTCGTCTGAAGCCAATCGTCGGTCTCCTAAGCGCTCCATCAAGTGAAGAAAGAGGTGTGTTGTTATATGAATATGTTGTTACGAGTTGTTTGATATATTACATGCCATACCTTAGCATTGAAAGTTTCAACGGTACCATATGTTACCACACGGTACCATTAGGGCACGTGCTACTAAACCAATTCCCACTATCGTTATTTACACGTTATGGCATGAGACATCCTTACACTTACACGTGCCGCTACACCAATATCTGCTATCACTAGTTTTAGTGCTGAAATTAAAATAGTATTCGAACAGCGAGCTAAAAGCATTTGAGTTATGCCATCGAAAATTGACAGGCCCTTTCCGACGTCAAATTTAGCTATTCCGAAATTATGAAAGCATGCAAGAAGTGAGGATTCGTAATTTCCAAAAAAGGGATATCAAGGGATTTGTACTAAACTGGTAAAACCAGAAGCGGCGCCATTCCTGAGGGTAAATGCAGGCCAATCCGAGACCATCCATAGCCGTACTCCTGAAGTTGCCCGGAAAGTTCGGGCTCTCGTAACCGGATGTAACCCACCAACACAATGGGCCATTGCACAGAAGGTAGGGACATCTGTTTAAGAGGTAGGGACATCTGTTTAAGGTAGGGAGAAGCGACACAAGTGCCACGTTTAAGAGCCTTAAACTGTATATACGATCAATCTGGCGGATGGAAATGGAAATACGTGGTCACACTAAATAAGCGATTGCAACAAGAGCTGAACCATTTTTTACCGCCCAAGGGGTTCTTAAAATGGTACCGTGAATGGGTGTCTGGAAGAAGGGCATATGTTACAATTTTAAAATTTTACAGGAAACTTCAAAAACTATGCCCTTCTTCCATTTTTTAACTTTCAGAATTTACTATCATGGAATTATAGTGATTAGAAAAAGGAAGAGGCTTGAAAGGGAAAGAATATGATAACGATTCAAAATTCAAAATTTCTTAGTGACATCATATTTTACCTTTTTCCATTAAAAAAACCATTTTGGAAAATGTAACATATGCTTCCAAAGACCCATTCATTTTCAAAAGACTTCATGAGCTATTAGACATTTCCACAAAGTCAACGCCATGTACTATCAGAGTAACGTTCTAACCCTCATATTTACCCGTGACATCACCGGTTTATACAGTGCAGGGCAATTGGAGTTACCAGATTGAACACACTCAATGGTGGCGAAAGAGGATTTCGCCATTTCTGGCTCTCTGTAACTTGTTACCATAGATCCCTAACAACCCTCTGTAATACTTAAATTATTTGCGTTTTAAATGGCTTCAACAGGCTGCAGTCATCTATCTCAAATTTCTAATCTGTTTGAGGTTCCAATTGCATTTATTTTGATTTTAATTATTTCCCATTTACCATAATTTCTATTAGAAGTGAACGACATCTGATCCGAGCAATCCAGTTTATTTATATTAATTCTGTCGAACACGAATGAAGGGTTTCATAATCACGATTGGGGTTTTAGATGAAAGACGAAAACATTTTCGGACCTAAATATCGAGTATCCCGAGATAAAGTTTCCAGAAAAACACTCTCAACCAGAACATTTTGCATCCCATAAATAATTTCCAATGGAATTTGCAAACACGCCGGACATGATCAATGGAAAATGAATAAATAATTAGCTTTGCAACATTCAAAGGGCCGTCAAATATTTGTTCACTGTCATCGTATTGCTTTATCCAGGAGCGCTATTTTATTCGTCTTAAACAGCGGCAATGCTTTGTTGATTTACTCTTTTGTAGTGGTCCGTTATCTATGACGGAGCATAAGTTTAAACAAACATCCAGATGGTTCCATCTCATCAAAAGTAATGAATAGCAATCGGACTCTCTTTAATAATGCAAAGCTTCAAGAAACCTCCACGGGCTAAACGGTTCGTACTTTTAACTGAATTCCTGCAACTCTTAATGTGAATTTAAACTAAATTTTATTATTTCATGAACGTAACGATGGATGTTGAGTTCAGTGCGATGCTTTTCTTTGTTAATAAAGTGTAAAGGATGATCAAAACCAAAAAAAAGGTGTGAAATTTACCTAAATGTAATGTTGAATTGTACAAGGTGAGTTCAAAGTTTAGCTATATCAGTTTGAGAATTTAAATGAATGTAAAATATATACGCAAGAGGATTTCTGTAGATTCCGCCCAAAATGCGTTATTTTTTAGCACATTTGATTGATGTCAATATTTTAAAATTTAAACTTAAATTTAAATGTTTGCTCCGATTGTGTAGATTTCGTAATGTTAACGGATTTTTGCTCATGGAATCATCATGAAATCGCATTTTCAACGATTGTGCAGTCCTCTTAAAGCAGGATTGGGAAACTAATTCAATCCCGATAAGATTAGAATGAATATGAATAGAGATGTGGCTTGCGATTAGAATTGATATCATTCAATTAATCGTTGAATGCTTGCTGTTTACTGTAATTGAATTCTTAGGGGCGTATATTCAGATAATTCTTATTCATTTCACCCCAATTTTTGTTTGTCTCACCGAATATTCATGTGAAGCAATGCTACTCCTTTATACTTGCAGCTTTTGGCATTATTCCGAGAAACGGAAATAAATTGAGATAAGGACTACTGCAATACAGACGTTGTTTCCAGCCTAATAATTTAGAAAGGAACAACATTTATTTTTGTATTTACTTGTTCTTTTGCAATACTGCAACCCATGTTCAAAAATTTCTACAATGGCATTTACTTAACGACAAATATTTCCGCTTTATTAGATGCAATGGAATTAAAGTGTAGGGTATTGCCTTTATTATTCACAACAAACCATATGGATTTCATCATTTTAACTGGAAATCAACCAAAATCAAAAAATTAGAATATCAGGTATATTGGTTCAGATTATTAGAATATTAACAAATAAATCTTTCAAGTAAATATTTTAATGGTTTTACACTGTAACCAGTCTTAATAATTTGTTGCATCATCACGGACTTGGATTTAATCTGAGTGGCATAGTGTTCACAAAAGCAAACCCTAGCTCTTTTGTTAGGCATAATTTAAAGTTTCCAGTTTGTGTCATCCGTATTGGAGATTGGGTTTGAACCTAACCTAACCAAACCTACCTAACGTAACCTAACCTTTTGCATCATCTTTTGCTTCGAGATTGGGTTTGAAGCTTCATGTCTCTCCACTCATGACTTGTATTTTTTTTTCCTTGAAGATGTACGAAAAAATGCATCATCCTGTTGAAAAAAAACATCACTGCACAACTCTGATTTTACACGTTCAGTGAGAATGCATAATTCTCCAATACCATCTGCACTTATAACAGAACGCTTTAAACATTCTCTGTTAAAGCCTCCTCTTTTAGTAGCCATATTCGACGACCTTACTCTCCAATGCTGACACAAAAAAAGACTTCGACCGTACTCTTTTCCAGTCGTCTTAATCCCATATCAGTTTATCTGTACACCATCTCATACGAGCTTATTTACGTGCTACCAAGAGCTTGGTTTTAGGTACTCTGGACTGAAACTTCTAACTCGAATAACTCGAGTCGTTGCAGATAGCACTACAAAATTTTTTTATTGAAAAGGACGTGGAAAAGGAAATTAATGCGCAAGGTTTTCAAAGTTGAAACTGATACAAAGGTGATACAATAGTCACAAAGTTGTCGGTTACATATTCAAGAGTTTCTTTTTTAATGCTTGCAAATGCGCCAGTATGGATCTTTTGAGGCTAATAAGGTCTGTAGGCTTCTTCCTGTAAACCAAATCTTTTATATTAGCCAAAAGATAGAAGTTATTCAAGTCAGACGTTGTAAGGTTAATTAAAACTCGCCCTGTATATGCAGTCCACGTAATGTTGTTAATCGAGATACGTCTACAGAGCAAATGATGAATGATGCTTCTGAACAATTTTTCTTCGCAATCCTCTTGAGGTGTCGATCATTTGTAGGTATTTGTATTGATTCACCAAATATCGTGAAACAGTGGCTTGGGAACAGTTCACTTGCATAGCAATTTTTTTCTGGGTTTGTCTGGTTTCGAGTAAAGCGATTATCACTTTTACGGCCCAATATCAACTATGAAAGCCGTTTCTCTTAACAGTCTAATGTCGATTCAGAATAATAAGCTTTTTAACTACAACATCTTTTTATAACGCTTCTACAATGCTCTATATAGAAATATTCTAATATTCTGAACCAATCAGCGTGGATTGTTCGATTTTTGAAAGACCATCATTTTCAGTTACAACGGATTTAGTACCAATCCATTTCGTGTTTATGAATAAGGAAGGTAATATTCTAACCTTTTCATTTGCATCTAAAAAAGCGGAAATATTTAACATTATTTGCTGTAAAGTAAAACTAGGAATATTTGGCTAATGGTTTTGATATTTTTCATGATCTTTTTTTTTTTCAAGATATGCATTAAGACGTCTATAGTACATGTATACTGTAATTAAATTAATTTTTGTATTGGTCATGAATTTTCTTTTGATTCTTATTTTTATTCTTTGCTTATTTTTTGTATTTAAATTTTGCTGGGTTATTTTTCTTTGTTTACCAGCATTTGACTGTAAATGGTAAATTCGTAAATTTGACATTAAATAAACAAATAAAGAAAATAAATAAATAAACTAATTTTTTGGATATGGGCTGTAAGAACAATGCCAGAAGGTCTGTTTCAATATGTTTGAAGAAATTTTTAAAAATCGGCCTCGGTGGCTCAGCGGTTGCGTAATCGCCTCTGATGCCCGAGTACGCGGGTTCGATTCCGGCCGAGGACGACGAGGATTTTTCAGGGGAAAATCCTGAGATCACGCACTTCCTTCGGTAGTTGGTCCCGTGTAGTCGTTTGCCGACTGCACGTTAAAGAACCCTTGCGAGGCAAAATTTGCGGCCCCTATAACGCCGTCCTGAAATGACCAAGGCAGTTGAAAAGGACGTTAATACCAAACAAACCAAAT
>JAHWFO010031644.1:3688447-3726020 GCA_023313115.1 Rhysida immarginata
ATCGCACTTTTATGATAAAATTCTCAAGTTCTTCTTGGAGGTATGTAAATGCTTATTAAGCGAAATAGCAGTCATAAATAATACATAACAATCATCAGCGATCGCACATGATGAAGATTTATTTATTTATTTATTTATTTATTTATTTATTTATTTATTTATTCGTTTTTTGTTGCAAGCGTCAAATCTTTCACATTATGACTTGTGAATAGAGCCAATCCTATTTTAAATTTGGCGTTTTTAATTTGTTGCATTAAATTGAACGATCACAGGTATCAATTTAATAAATAGTCTAATTTTAAAAAATTGGAAATTCAATTTATTTTGTTAAATTTTTAAAAATTGTGCAGTAGTCACTATTCTTTGAAAACTTATAAAATTTGAAGTGGTAATAGATACCCATCACGCGGCAAGCTTATTGGATAAAGCCTGACAATTTAGTAATAAGAACATCAGGCGACCCGAACTTAACGTGTACATTATACTCTTCAATACGCCATTAGATCAGCGTTCATTACAATTATTTAAATGACAAATTTGATTTCATTATGAGCACAATGAATAAATTAAAACCTGTCAGTGATAAATCATTAGATATTGGCTGATAAATCGTATAAAATTAAAGGGAATCGGTGCACGAATGAGTGAGTAATGGTTTAACCGCGATCGATGTAAAGATGAGAGATCATGAAAAGGCAGGATTTATAAAAACTTTATTCTTTTAACAATTTGAACTTTTGTAGAAGAATAAAAAGAAAAAAATTTAAGGGATTGAGTATTAATGGAATGACTATACTCAAAATTATTTCGAATATTCCATAAATTTCAAGTAAGAAACACCTGATCCAAAGCGTGCTTTGTTTAAGCATTCTTCTTTTAAAACAAAAAAAAAAACTTTTTTCGCTTGCATGTAAAGTTTCTAAGTTTAACATGATGTCATTTTACTGGCGAAAAATTAAACAAAAAAAAATTTAAAAATGTTTTTTCATAAAAATTCTTCCGGAAATGAAAGTAAAATTAAAGAAAAAAAAAACAAAAAACCTAAAGCCGTCTCAGGAAGTGTCGTGATTTATGTGTGCACAGATTCTCGGCTTCTAATTGACGAACGGCATCGATCACTCTTCGTCTCTTTGCCATTCTCTCGAAAAGGTCACGTGATTAAAAGGCACTTAACTGCTCGTTGCAACACCACTGGGCATGCGCATTTATTTCGATCGCCGCCGCCGCCTTTCCGCAATGTGGGAACTCTGGCCCAAGGAGAAACCGACCTTCTAACCAGTCGAGTTTTCAAATCTATAACTCATAGGTGCTAATAATGTATTTTTAACCGCTATCACTTGTATTTTGTCGATTTTTCTAGCCTAACCGCTATCTGATTTCTTTTAAGCGTAAACTGGGGTCCAAATTAATGCTTAACGCATAAATATGTCTCCCATACTCAATAAATGACGTCCCACATCCTTTTCTATTTCCTAATCCTTTATTCTGCCATTTTTTGCATATAACTTTTTTTTTTTTTTTTTTTTTTTTTTTTTTTTTTTTTACATTCTTGTCACGTGTCATACATAGGGTTTGGATTTTGCATTTAATGCCTATTTTCCCCCTGAACTAGTAATTTACTTAAATGATGTTTTTAAGCACTTTTAGCCCTCTTTGTACCTCCTAGCCGAATTTTTATTGTGGTTCTAAAAGTTTCTGGCTTTAGCGCCTATTTTTGAATATTTCATGTGTTGGTGCTTATTTTTGGCATATTTTGGCTATTGTTGCTTATTAATTCATATTCAAAGTTTTAATCAAGCGCAAAAATCAAGAGGGAAGTGCTTTCATTCTACGCGACATCGTTCAATCCAAGGATTTTGACGGCATTCATAGCGACACATTTACCATCTGTCTACAGAATGGTCTGCCACCAGACCGTGCACGAATAGGTAGTTTCTATGGAAGCAACGGTGATAATGAAAGCAACGTATGAACGTAAATTTTTGGCGCATATCGTAGCATATTTTTGTGCATATTTTGGCTTACTTTAGTGCATACATTATAAATCTGAACCATTATCATAAAATAAATATAAGCCATTCCTTAGTTGTGTAACTTTTTAATATTTTTTCCATGAATGAAGGATTTGTTGAAATGATTCAGCTGTGACATGTGATGTCAGTGTTTAATTTTATTATTTTTTTTTGGTTGCCATTATTTTTCATAATTTTTTTTTTAGTAAGTAATCTAAAGTTTTTTTATGTTTTACAATGAATATGATTTTTTTGTTGCCATGTTTTTAATAATAATATACAATTTTTTTAACGATCTTTTAAAATTCATCGGCAACAATAAGTTTCCTTTTTGGGTTAGCATTGTTGGGTGAGAGGGAATTCCCAGAATCTCAGTGATGCTGGCTCAATAGGAATGTTGATTGTTACGTTTAAAGTTTTTTAATTGGAATAAAAAAAAATTTAGTAAATAAAAAAGAGAGAAATAACCTCGGCCATGAGGAAAGAAGTCAAGCTCAGTAATATTTTCCGAAAAAGCAGTAAACAGTATAAAGACTACTGGAACCAGACTTTTGTTGTCAAGAGCGACATGGATCGTTTAAAGAACGGTAACGATGTTTAGGCCGATGTTCGATAGTAGCCAAGATCCATCTTCCCCTACGTGTGTTATAGTGAAGCGGCAATAACCAACTATCATCAGAGTGGGGCGTTAGAAAGAGAAGATTGGTGAGTGTCGTAATAGTTTATGCTTGACGGGACCCTGGGAACGTTGACGAAATAAATTCATATATTCGAACAATTGAACTGGCGAATATGGCCCAATTGGAAGAATCTAGACGCTAGGCTGAGGAATTAGTCATTAAATATGAACTCAGTTTTACATGAACTGAAGGGATATATTCCTTATGGAATCCCATTTGTGTTTGAAAACTTAATTATTCTGTACTAATTAGAAATATATGTCTGAGTGTAAGGTGGCACAAGGGATCCGCTGTTGATAATTAAGTTGGAAATGGTATAGATGATATTGTTTGGCATTTTTAGCACTGGTCCAAGAAAAGAGTAGAAATAATAGGAATAGCGATTGTTGGTCTTACTTGACAGGAAGGGTTAATGTGGCCTCCCTTCTAATTGTTAAAAAAAAAAGGTGCACACGACGTGTTCATGTACGTCAAAAGTCCGGGATATGTCAAAGAGGACACAATCTCATTCCATTAATAGGCCCTGAGGTACCAGTGTTATGCATACACTAGTAATAACGATATCATCTATTTTACGAGCGACCCTTGCCAAGCCACAGGCAGATCAGTAGTGAAGGTGCACTGCCAAGGGGACGAGGACTGTATTAAGTATAGGTTACAGATTAATTTAGCAGGGGCCCCTAATAAATATAATGTCTGTTTTGTTGGTAGTAATATGGTAATAAATAAATAATGGCAACATAACTCTTCATGGAATTGGTATTTATTTCAAAATGTGTCGCGGCTAAATCCGCAACAGGTCCCAAGAACCCGTGATCGTGTCAAGGTGAGTGAGAAGGTTACATTTTGGAAACCCCATTATAATAGAACTTCCCCACCCCCCCTTGACACGTCACACAGCCAATCAAAACGATTTCTTGGCTTGAAGCAATTGTTTCATACAATAATTCGCAGGAAAAAAAATAAAAACAACCCATGACTGAACATTTGCAGTAAGGTTTCTTACTACCTTGCTTTACTTTTACAACATCATGCTCCATGATGGTGAGGCAGAGTATGGCAGAAGTAATCTTAGAAGACCAGTACTTTGTGATATTTGCATAAGGGATGCTTCATCGCTACCAGAATATTTTACTCAACGGTTTACCCCGCCGTAAGGGATAATGAATAAACTGATAATAAATAATGATAAAATAATAATAAATATAAATAATAAATAATAAAGATACTGAGAATAAACTGAGAGGAGATGCCACGCAGCCTCCAGATAATGTCTCCTCTCGCTTTAATGGTCTCGCTGCCTTGGCAAACGGAAAGACATTCTTCGTCTAATATGAAAAAAATAGTAGAGAACAAATAGGCAAGCAGATTTAAAAGAGCTCTTCCCGTCCATGTTGATGTGGTGGTTGGTTTAATTCTTACTTAATTCAGTCTTAACTACATTTAACTAAGATTTCGGTTTGCCTGAAAGCAAATGGAAAAAAGCAACCTCCCTTCAAGCTCTCCAATGACAACGTGACGACGTGGTGATGAAGTGGTGTTATAGTTATGGAAAATCTGTTCGTGAAATTTCTACGATATTACATGCGCCTCATTCCACCGCTCCACTACTTAAATGATATTGTTATAAAGTAAAGAACTGATCACCCACGCTCGCGAAAAATTCTTGGTGGGTCGTAGAAAATTTGATGGGTGATTAATTTTTCAATTATTTTATAAATTGACTAAATATATTCGTGTGGTCGCTGCTGCCCCCGCGACCCTAACGGATAAAACTACGGCAACACCGAGCGCGACGCGACGGATGCTACTATGTTCGCTCCGATTTGTATATAAATCTGTTTATTTGAAGATTTACGTAAAGAGAAGGCCAAATTTAAAGATCAATTTATATTTACAAGAAATAATGTTTATTACAATAATTAATATTTATACTGTACTTACTGTAATTAATTATAAATATTACGAGAAAATTATAATTATGCCTAATGTTTTTTATTCATAGCATTTCAAAATGATATGTACTGAAGCTTTACAATACCAAATATTAAAATAACAGAATAACTTGTCTTGATTTTTGTTCTTTGTATTTCGTTGAAATAAACGCTGAAACTAGTTTGTTTGCTATCTATGTAAAGCCACTATTTTTTATTCTTTTGTTTATACTTCCTTAATTCTGTTAATGAATTATACATGTTTTATTTTAGCTATGTAATTAGGCCCCCCCACCCGAATGGGTATTTATTTGCTCTAGAAACGCCATAATCGTAGCATATTCACATGACTGAAATCACCGAAAGCAAAAAATTAAGCTGCAGGCGATAAACGCATTGCTTGTCTACTGCGCATGCCCGTCCACGACAGTCGTTTTGGATGTCCAGAAAATATTTGCGCAACTAAAATGTCCAGAAGGTCGCGTCCGCAGCTGTGTGGCCTCACCTTAAGCGGATTTGAAAAGTACGGATAAAACATATTTGGACATGTTTAAGGGCACCTTTGGAATTTTTAAGTATGAAAGGGAGTCGCGAGCCAAAATATTAGTCTAGATAAGGGGACCGCCACGTAGTACCGGCGCAGATAAGACATTAGTCTTATATATGAGTTTTCCATCCAGAATGTTTGAAAATTCACGACTAATCTTTTCGGCCTTTTCAAATTACAAAAATTTATAACACAAAAAAAAGATATGTAATAAGTACGTCATGTGGTCTTGAATATTTATCGTAACTCAAAATGCTTTTTGTTTTTATTTTATTTTATTTTATTTTATTTTATTTTATTTTATTCGTGCTCAGCTTGTTACTTGTATTTCCACTGCCACCACAATTTCCTTGTCTTCAGAGTTTCAATTTCAGGAACTGTCAACAACGAATAAATTTATTCTTGCGTATTTCCATAAAAAGTCAAGAGTGAACGTAGAGGCTCCCCCTAGTTTTGAAAAGTTTGTCTTAAATCTATCCTATTGTGCTAGTGCATCATTTTGTTCGACGCTTCCCGTGACTAAAATTTCTTTTAATTGAAGTGCAACGGTAGATGTTTGCTGAAACGATGGACTCACTAAGAAGAAAGGACTAAATAACCTTCTTGAGAAGAAAAAAATCTGTCTATGTTTATATTGTTTATCTTAGCATAGTTTTTAATATTTGATTTTCTTAATCAGTGGGAGAATTTTGCTAGCATATAAAAAGTGGCTAAAAATAACAGGTAAAATACTTTGCAGTGTAAAAAAAATTCTGAAAAAGACTCGTTTTTTTCACGGATGTTTTGGACAAGCGCGTAGGATCTCTGCATAATATTTGTTTTAGCCCCCAGTGCGAAGAATGCATAAAAATGTTTTCTGCTTTACGCTTCGAGTAACCTCGAGGGGAAACGACATAACATGGCCCGTCGTCTTCAAGTGAAGTTTTTTTTATTTTATTTTACAGAGACCGAAAGGAAAAAAAAAATTAATGTAAAAGACCACGATGAGCAACTCGCTTATCTGAGACTTAATAAGTTTTTTCAACCTTTGAAGTTAATACTAGTATAAAATGAGTTCCAAAGAGCTTTTAAGAATAAACTGAATTTGTATGAAGTTCTTAAAAAAAAATCCAAGCAAATGAATGAGTTTCTTTATTCAGTATATTTTAATATATAAACGCCAAGTGCATATAAAATGAAATAAAATAATAAAAAATTTACAAAATATAAAGCTGAAAGTAAACATTACATCTTGTGGTTCAATAAGTATGCCTAATACATAAGACTACTTTATTCAGAAGCAATTCAGTAAATTCTATTTCGTTTCTTGACTATGGAATAAGGTGCGAATGACGGAGCTTGCAGGATTTTTGTCTTCTATCTTGGATGTCTATAACACTTTCTTCACGTGGGTATGCAATAGTAGGCTAATCTGTCTAAATTAAAAGCATAAGTGTTAACAGGATAATGTAAAATTGAATTAACATTTTCTTGAGGTTCCTTTGGATTTAGAAACAGTCGATTATCCGATGATAGCACGTCAGAGTTGTATGGCGGAAAGGGTGAAGATTCTTTAAATGGACCTTAAGGTGGTTCTTTGCACTAATGTACTGCCGATAAGTTCGCCAGCTTTACGATTACATGGCAGTAAGGAGGTAAGAGTTTTCAAATTTCATTTCATTGAACGGTTAGCAATGTTCAGTTCAATGTTCAATGGAAATAAATGCAACCCGGGAGATAAGCATTAAAATGAGCATCAGACAACTGAAAGTATGTGAATTATTCAATGTGCAAACTACTTCCAAATACGTGGGGTTCAAATATAAACAGAAAGTGTCATGCTTTGTTCATATAAATAATGCAAGACAGACTTGATTCCTTGGCTAAACACATTCATGTTTGAACGTTTAGTAATACTACCCGCTCTTTCTCCTTCCTGAAAGTTGTAATCAACTTTCTCACCATTAATGTTTTTACTCATATTTTATTGTGTACGCCACATTCAGACAGCCATTAATACTAAAGGTTAATGACTGTAGACATTTGTTTGAATTCTGTAATTCTGTAATTCATTCGTGGATTTCTGTTGTCATGGACCCTTCCACTCCAAATCAACGGCTTATATCTTGTTTGACGGTACGTCATCTTCAAAACTCGTTACATGGTACTGTCTGGAGCTGATTTGAACGTCAATTTATCTCAAAGTTTCATACGAAACTAGACCATATGATCGTTCTCATCTTTTACTGAATTATCTTTTTCTTGAATAATTGTGTTAATTCCTTTGTCGGCATTGTTGATTTGGAATAATATGCACAATGTCTACACTAAGAATGGTGCATTTTTTTCTAATTTCTCATAATAAAAGTTACATCGAATAAAAGAACTATCCATGATTATGTAACTTGTATTACAAATACTCAATTTTCGATCCCCGTGTGACACGCATATATTCGGTAGTCCATTTCCTGTCGCATCTCTTCTAATAACTGACCCACATCTCTCATACATATCAACAATAATTGGACTAACTAGTGAATTGTAATTTTTATTTATTTTATTTTGATATTAGCATTTTTAAAGGAGCATTTTCATAAATTAATTGTTAATATAATTTATTTCTCCTTTTCTGCTTAAGCTTTTCAAGATATAATCTGAAATAGCTCGGAAGATTTAATACCTGCCTAATATAATATCAGGTAGTCTAGTTTACTGGTATGATTATGATTGACGGAAACAAAATCAGAAATGGTTTTGTTATTTTTTACCTTATTTCATTAAGTAAATTGTGTGCTTACGAAACTAACCGGACGATCATAGAACCAATAACTGCTTCCTGTTAGAGTGGAGATAACCTCCAGAGAATGCAAATTTATCGATCATTCATTCTGTCACTCACAAATGACTCCTTAATGAAACATCCAAGCAACGATTTCATCAGCGAATTACACTTGGATCTTGCTATGAAAGAGAGGGCTGTAATAATGAGCGTGAAAAAAAATTTTTCCATCCACTCTGCCCAAATTCCTTCCCGCTCCCCTCTTCGAATTTGCAATTGGGACGCTTCCTCTTATTTATTGTCTGTTAATAAATGGCCATCGTTTTAATTTGCCATTTCTATATCGGCGCACGAGCGCTTTTAATTAAAAACTGAACCCAACCTGGAATTAAAGGCTTAAAAGGCGAGCATTTTGGAAGTAATTTTGACGTCAATTTTGATGAATTTTAGATCGGCGAATTAGATAGCAAAATTGGAAATTTCGAAATGCAACAAAATTTATTCTTTGTATTACGGAATCTGTTAAGGCAAATTGAATACATAGCAATAGATAAAAATTTTATGCAAATTTTAAATTCAACTGATGCACGATTGGTTTATTATCATTTTTTTTCCTGCTCCCTGTTGTTTTTTTATCCATCTTTAAGCAATCCAAGTTGATCTCACATCTTTCATTCCAGAAAGTATGGAATAAATTGCGAATAAATAAATTCTTTTCTATGCGAATAAATTATGATTAAAGATTGTGGCATCATCACTAATATAACTTCTGAGTGGATTTAAATGGAACAAAGGATGTTTAAAATCTGAACTACAATATGACCTGGAGTCCTTTTCCATAAACTAGCCTATAATGCGCTTATTATACTTCTGTAACATTCCAAGAGGGTAAAGTAGAGGATAATTTCCAAGAGGGGCACAATGAACACCACGTAGGGATAATGCTTTGACTATGTAGATGGAATTACCAATCTATGACCAACATTTCATCTTTTGGGGGAAAGTTAAAAAATATCTTTGATTTTTGCTGCTTTTTTTAGTTACAATTTATACTTAAATGTCCTGTTGAAACAATTTTTTGATAAATTTTGAGCATCATGTTACAAAAGAAAAAGCTACAAAATATTCGTATACACGAGAACATAAATCCGTGTACTGATATATTATATATGTACAAGTGTCGTATTTCGTCTGATGCCTTTGCTCTTGTGAGCAAAGGCATCAGACGAAGGAAGTATGTGGAACATTGGACGTTTGCAATTATTTCTTCTACATTACCATTGCGCCTTCTGATAGTCAGAAATTTAATTATTCTAGCAATTAACTTTTTCATTATCAACCAAAATCTGTGCTCCTTTGTACTATTTGAAGTACATTTTCTTGTTCTTCAACATTTTGCTGAACTCTTCGTCCAGATATAATGTAGGCACAGGAAAGCTGTTAAACACATTTGAAAACACGTAATGTAGGCATGCTTCGGTCTGGAAAACGGCGACGATATTCTTGCAGGAGAACTGTCAAAAGCATTACACATAAATCTTATCTGCATACACGACATTAGAGAAAACGTGCGGCAATTTTCAAATTTGTCAAAAACTGAGTTTAAAGTACCTTTTGCATTTAGAGCAATGTTTTCCAAACTGGGGTTCGCGAAACATCTTTCAAGGGGTTCGCCCAAAATTTTTCTGTAATGGCGGATTATTGTAGTCTATGCATGTATAAGTTAGTGATTCGCGCTACTCAGAGTAGAAAAACGTTTGGGAACCACTGATTTTGAGAAATCATGCAGCGCTACATTACGATGAACAAGAAATTAATCCTCCCGAGGAAGGTATAGGAAAGTAGCGGAAACGCTGAGGTCATCTATTTTTACCCTTTTATCTGCAATTTTTAACCACCATCCCCCATTTTTGTAATCGAAATATTGATTTTCTCGAACGTAGTATTTAGAAAATGAAAAAGAGCTCTATCTTCTTTCGTTTCTCATCATTTCCGAACGAATGATATATCACATGCCATATTTTGCCATAGTTTTAACGACCAAGTGACTGCCACCCCCACAACTCCGACCCTATTCGGACAATTTGGCCCAAATTTACAGTAATGTTGATCTTGCTTAGAGGAATCTGCATACCGAATTTCACTCCCTTATATGCATAAATAAGCGTAGACCTTTTGGTCCCCTCTAAATTCCGCCCCCGAAACTCCGACTCCAGAGGGCCATTCAAAACGAAACTAAATAGTGAAGGTGCACATGCCCATAGTAAGCTACATTCCGAATTACAACCTTCTACCTCAAAAAATGCAGAAATTACGAAGGGGACGGACGGACAGACAGACGGACATTGTGAAAACAATAAGTAGCTCCATTCTTCGGGTACTTAATAATGAAATCAATATGAAGCGCTACAATTAGATTATTAACTTTAAATTATTCAATACTTAACCAATAGCCATATCTCAGAAAACATTAATAAAAGACTACATGTTTATATACATTTTTTTGACTTGCAATAACTCATTCTATACCCACACGAAATATTGACCTTTCCTCCCGGGACACCCTGTATATATTTTAGCAGAGTGATATCATTTTCTTTGTTGAAAAAAAGTAGCGGGAAACAATACACATCTTCAAATGTATCATATCAAAACATTAAAGAAAACAAACTCAAATTTACATACAGTGGCCGCTCAGTACTTTAATTTTTTATCGTCAATAGCGATTTTCTTTAAGCCAGAATCTCATGCTTTTAGCCAAATTTAAAATTAAACGTTCGCAATAAATGACAAAACCTTTTAATCACATGATAATCTCATTTTCGAGGGTGAAAATAAAACCTTTCCATATAAATAGAATTAGCCAAGTATGTTCGCGATTTAGCGAGCGGACTGCGCGGATACTGGCATAGATTATAGAAAGGAAAGAATATATAGAACACCTAGTTTCATGTGAATGCGTCATATAAAGAGAGATAATAACAACTGATTTATAAACCTTAAGCTAAATTGTCGTACATAACAATCTTTTCCTTCTGTGAAAATATACCTTCGAGCATTTACACATTTACCATTGATCCTGTTATAGATCAAACATTTTTAACGATTTATTAAGTAATAACCTGACGGAGTTTTAATCAGATGTACGCCAAGAAATGCAGACATTGTAATTTATATTATTAGCACATGCGGCCATATACTCGAAGTGAAATCGATGAGTCAGTCCAAAGGGATTTCCTGCTTGTGATGTATATGAGAATTTCAACACTATTTTTATTCATTAATTAATGGTTATTATGATCGCCATCAACTCCTAACCTTTGATTAATTTTAATAAGTTACATTCAGTGCACTATTAACGAGATAATTGCGTATTTAACTCAATCGATACTAATTAACTCGAACATTTCTTCTCTTCAATTCCGTTTCAGGCGCATTCAGAGTGGTAATTTAGGCGCATATTGTGAAGTGGTGGGTCTATTTTGCTCCGTTATTTATTCATTAAGGGTTTTGTGCCCTGTTTTTTTCATTCTCTTATTTTCCTGGAAAAATGAACGAAACAACAAAACAAGCTTCTATTATGATTTAGAGTCCTTGCACTCCTTTATCTGCTGGCTCTCGAGTTTGCCTTCATTTGTTTAGGCTTGAAATTGTGTATTTGATAGAGCACAAAGGGGATGTCCACTGAATGCAATAGGGCTTGAGGGTTCCTTTTCATGCTACGTATTTAGAGTCTTTAATTGAAGATGTCCTCTCCATGAGGAATTATTCAAACTCATGACAAACAAGTAAGGCTGAGCAACTTCGAATAAGTGGAACAAACCATTTTTTCCCAGCACTGCTATTATTTTAAAAAATATCCTTTCAGTGAGGGACAAACAATAGTCTTTAATGAGGAACTCCTTTGGCTGGTTTAAGCAACAACACGGTCTTTGTTGGTACGAGTACAGTCCGTGCTGAAGAGAGCAAAAAAATTAACGAAGTCACGAGTTGAGGATTGCGCAACCTTTACCTTTGGTGAAATGTTGCCTTAAACATTTCGGCAACTTTCAATAATATACGGATTCTCAAAGACAAACTTGGTCTGAATTGTTAAAATTTAGTTGCGAGTTCCGCTATTTCACATTAAACGGCTTTACAGTTCCGCTATTTTAGATGACAACATTATTTTTGATGTTTTCGATGGGACTGTAATTTGAAAGAGACTGATTTTTCTCAAATTTAAAAGAGACTGATTACCTGCAGTAAATCAAAATGTAACCTTAACGATGCATTAAAAGTTATCACTTCGCAACTGTCCAGTAAGGTTGAGAGTGAGAGAACAAGGCTAGAGCGATAGCACAAAGCCAGAGCATTAGAACACTATTAGAACATTATTGTAAAGATGCGCATGCCACTTGCCCCAAAGAAAGGAATATACGTTTTAGAGCAATGAAAGAGGTATGTTTTTTTTTTTAGATTGATATTCATCTACAAATATGACTGCCGTTGCTCGCACTAACCAGCTTCAAACTGCGACTACGCTTAATATTGTGTGTGCAGTAGAACGAGTGTCAGAGCCGACAGGCGGATGACCACCAACGAAGTGGATGTTATAGTGTCAATTAATTATGGTTCAGCACATAAACATCATCAGCGAGGTGCTACAGTTTAACAACGTCCCGCTAGATGACCAGCTAACCACCAAAATGAAAGATCTTCGTGTTGATTGCTATTGAAACAGCTAATTGTTAGCGACGAATCATGTGTTCATTACTTACTTACTTACTTTTCAAACCCGCTTATCCGTTAGCGTCGCGGGGGCAGCAGCCCTATGGAGGATCTCCAGCGATCGCCATCTTCCGCCATCAGGCGCATGTCCTCCCTGGTAATATCCAAGCGACTCGAAGCCAGATTCTCCATGTAGTCTAGCCACCTGGATCTAGGCCGACCCCTTGGTCTCTTACCCACTGGCTTGGAAAATAACAACTGCCTAGGAAAACCAGTTTGCGGCATCCGTATCATGTGGCCATACCAGCGCAACTGAGATCTCTCAATGCGGAGAAGTAGCGGCTCAACACCTAAAGACTCCCTTATTCAGTGTTCATTACTTTCTACCGGAAACTAGAGCAAGCAAGGAATACGACATTCATGTTCATCAAATTCAAAAAAAAAATCGCGCATATCTAGAAAAGCGCCGCCTAAAAATACGGAATTAGGTTTACTGCACAACATCATGAGGAAAGATGCCATTTAAAAAATTATATCATCAACAATTACATTGACTGTTTCTAAATGATATTAGCTACGAAATAGTTTTAAAGACACACGACTAAGCTCGGAAACAATGGATCGTTCGTTCATAAATCCAAAATTTAGTATATTAGTGACATACATTGAAATAAATATTGACATTGAGATTGAAATTGTTGCTAAGAGTATGGTAGTTCCTATTTTTCAGGAGTGAATCTTCTACCTTGATTATAGTTAATAAACAAATTAATCATAAAAAACTTCTTATGATTTAAATGAAATTGTCTTATGAGTTTAGAAACTATAGCTTTTAGGTTTCATAATTTTCATTAGATGAATACCATTATTTCAAACGTTATTAGCATTACCGCCCTACTGGACCCTTTCCTGATATCTTACCCCGAGCTCAAAATGAGCTTAATTATTTATTTAATGAGGAAAATTGCCTCAACGACGAAGTAAAATAGAAGATGACTGAAGTTATCAGGTAACTTTATTTATTGTAAATTGTACACAGGTACAAAATTCAGCCAAATTGAGTCAAAAGTAGTGACCGACTAGGGAGGGGAGTTAGAGTTTGACGAATTCTGGGCGAAGACCATTTACCACAAGGGTATATCGCAGTTTATTAAGATAAAGAGTAGGAAGAAACGTCAGTGCGAATTTAAATGTCATAGACATTGTGCCACCTGCGTCAGCCAGTGGCAGAAAAATTGGTGATACGCAGCTCCTTCGTCACTATTGGAAAAAGGAGACCAGTGCGCGAGCAGCAGCCGCCGAAATTTGCAGGGTGGAAGGTTAGGGCGTGACCAATGAACGGACAGCACGACGGTGGTTCTCCCGCTTTTCGTCTGGAGACATGGCTCTGGAAGACGCACCAAGGAGCGAAGACCCAAAGAAGTGGATGACGCAGCCCTACGGCAACAAGTGGAAGCCAACCCAGGCAGCACCACCCGTGGACTAGCTGCGGACATCGGGACATCACAATCGAGTGTGGTTCGACATCTGCACGCCATGGGAAAGGTCAACAGGAGCTGCCGAGTTGTGCCCCACGAGCAGACCCCCGCGCTAGCACAACGAGTGAAGGTGTGTCGTCAACTGCTGGAAAAAATAGAGGTTCTGCCACATCCAGTACACAGCCCATCCTGGCACCTCCCGACTACATCTTCCGGTCCATGGCGCACTTCCTGCGTGGACGGCGTTTCGCCAGTATCAGTGACGTTGAAGACGCCGTGCGTGATTTTTTTCGCCCAGGAACCGGAGGAGTGGTTTCGCGAGGATATCCGCCAACTGGCTGATCGTTGGATGAAGACCATCGAGCATGATGGACTCTACTTTGAAGATCACCAATGAGTGGTTCCTGTCTGGTACCCATTTAAAAGTTTGCGTTGTGAAAGGCCACTACTTTTGACTCAACCTCCGTACATTGTAATCTTTTATTAAACTGAAGAATATTTTCGATCCTCTTCATGGATATCATCGACTACAACTATAGAATATGTCCAACACTTAAGGAAGGAAATTGCAGTGTTAAACAAGAGAAAAAAATCTTTGAGTAAAAGTTTTCTTTTTTATGCGAAAAAACCTTACACCTACGACGAAATTATTACATAATACATGAGACTTGTTACATTAACAGGAATATCGTTATCGTCAATAGCAATCTAAAACGTTATAAAAATCCATAATGTAAAAAAAAACATACAAAAAAAAAACCTCCTGTAAACAACACACAAATGATAGACGCATTTAACAATTACGGCTTAACAATTAAGTAAACTCAAAATTGAATATAATCATAAAATATACCGAAAATTTTATTAAGCTCTTAATGCCGTAAGAAAATGGCCGAAAGAAAATTTACTAATTACATGACTGCTATGCCTGTTTCAAATTGTCTTCGGCAATGCATCCCTCATTTCATCTTTGAATTTACTACACTCCAAGTAAAAACCCACCCCACCTGGAAATGAGCTGATATTGACATTGACATACATTGAAATAAATATTGACATTGAGATTGAAATTGTTACTAAAAGTATCGTAGTTCGTATTTTTTTAGGTGTGAATCTTCTACCTTGATTATAGTTGATAAACAAATTAATCATTACAAAATTTATGATTTCTATCGTAGTTTACTAAAGCTGTAGTTCTGCCAAAATATTCTTCGTTAGACGAAGGCCGTTTTTTCAAACGTTATTAGGGTCACTGCCCTCCGATTTGACAGCCCTTCAAAAAGGCAAACGTCTCTCAAGCCTGCTTTATTTGGAGTCCGTGCATGTGAGGAAAATATTTTGTTTCTTAAGCTCATTACCATTTCATGGAACAAATTTAGAATACGTTCTGATAACATATTTTCAGTGAATTTCTTTTAAATAAGGCTTTTAAGGATGGCATTACCTATAGCTAACTCATCTTTTATAATCGGAAGAATATAATCAAATATTTTGTGAAGCATATTCTCACAGAATGGACTGTATGCAACTTCTATCATACGACACAAGATTGAAGTAATATCTTAAAAATACTTTCCACTTATTTACAAAACAAGTTGGTAATAAAAAAAAATTGACAAACTAAATAACATATTTACTGTACATTAAAATGTCGCGATACTATTTTTTAATGAACAGAATATTAAAAACACGCTGACGGAAAACCGAATACAATTCAACTTCTTTAGGTATTTTTTTTTTTATAAACTGATAAGATTGCATAAATATAATCGCCAATAAAAGGCAAAACTGTGTAACATTATAAGCCACAGAGGAATAAGAAACAGAGGGGAAACTCCATATAGCTACAAGGGAAACTTTTCTGAGATCACGTGATGAAATTCATCCAATGAAATTTTCCTTAAAAACACTCCTGGCTTCGCGGCGCTTCTGTCGATTTCGTCATAATTACGTCATTCTCCCGCAAATGGATTGTTGGAGAGGCGAGCCATATATGACGTCAGATAAATACGTTGCTTAACGTTCTTTTCATCGGAATTATTTTAATAATTTAATTCAAGTTAATTAAAAATTTTGAAACCCGGTTACGATGCATGGTGGACTATCATTGGGATGAAAAGATGAAATTATTATTGCATTACCACGATTTGGATGGATGGATGGATTTCCAGGAGACTAGCTGATTGGGATGAAAGGATGATGGTGAAAATAGACAAACACAATCAACCATGCCCTTGGCGGGATTCGAACCCGCAACTCGCTGGTTACGAGAGCGACAAGACCTGTGCCTCAGCGCTCTCGGCCACCGAGCGGGCATTACCACGATTTCTTATTGATGGTCTCTGATCAACACGAGCAACCGCGAGCTTAACATGACTGATCACGTGACAAATCTACAAGACAATTTTTCGTTTATATAAAACATTTTTTTTTATTTTTGAATACAAATTTATGTTTTAACATTATATAAGAATTAATACATAAACTACATTATTACTTTATTTATTATTTTTAAAATTGTGTCCTCACTAACGCCACGAAAGTATTATTGAAAAATGACGTAGCGATTTCCAATCACGTGGTAGTTTCCCATCTGTTTCTCTTCATCCATCCATCAAGCGGTCACCGTTCATAAGATTCTCATTGGAAGATGGCGCCACTTAATCAAGTTTTTTACGTCTAGAAAAAATATTATTGTAGGAAATTGATATGGAAATTTTCTTATAACTAAAATAATAAATATTGATAATTAATTCATAGACAGCAGAAAACTAGAATATACTTCAATTTCTTCATGAATATATTTAATAAATTAAACTTCATCCGCTGAGAGCCTAACTCAAGTAATGAAAATTTCAAATCCTAAATTTTTGTTTTAGTATAATATAAGATCATTCAAACATGATAAGGAGAAAATAACAGTCTATCCCACGGCTCAATTACCTCCAGAGTATAATTAAATTATACTGAATTAGAGTTTTTGGAATGTCCTGCTGTTCATGCGGGACCATAAATTAAGCTAAAAATAGTTCAATAAATTGGAAGTCTTCAGTATTGTTTCTATCAATGAAATTGGTAGAGACTTTACAATCTAGGGAGAACAGAGTTTCCAACTAGTTTCATCGGCCTCTCGGTGGCTCAGTGGTTGAGTGATGGCCTCTAATGCCCATGGACGACGAGGATTTTTTCAGGGGGGAAATCCTGAGATCACGCACTTCCTTCGGAAGGGAAGTAAAGCCATTGGTCCCGTGTAGTCGTTTGCCGGCTGCACGTTAAAGAATCCTTGCGAGGTTAAATTTGCGGCCCCTATAACGCCGTCCTGAAATGACCATGGCAGTTGAAAAGGACGTTAATACCAAACAAACCAAACCAACTAGTTTCGCCATTTATTCCCGGCTTTATCTAAGAAATAGAGATAGATAGATATCAAAATTATATCAAAATTATGCCCTGCTACGCCTTTGTCTTTTTTTAATTTTATGAATTCTTATTTTAACGCGAGGCACCAAAAAACAATTTTTTTACTTGCAAAAATTTAAAGCAAAAAGGAATGAATACCTTTTTAAAGTAAAAACAAGAATGGATGAAGGGGGGGTAAAAATATAAAATAGTTTTTTTTTTACATGTATGTTTTATTTTATTTTTAGACAAACGAATATTAAAGTTAAAATAGAAAATTAACTGTTGTAGGCTATACTTAAAAAAACAACTGTTATTTGCTCTAAATTTTTGAAATTTGAAATTTATTCATCCAAAGGCCTAAATATGTATACTTTTGGGAATTCATTATTTCTTTTATTAGGAAAATTTCAAAACTTTTTTGGCATAGTTTAATTTCTTGTTTGCTCTAATGTCCGCCTGAGTGTACTCCGACGACTCAGAAATGGTCGGAAATGACTCAGTGTCCAACAATGCCTGTGCGACTAACTGGACGCGCATACCGCATTTTCCTTGAGAAGGTTTTACCAGAGCTTTTGGAGGACATACCTTTGGTAATTCGCCGGGATATGTTGTTTCAACATGATGGGGCACCTCCATATTTCACACTCGAGATTTTTGATAAATAAAATTAATTAGATACCATGTCTCTTCATTTGTGGCCTGCAAGGTGCTATTTCAGTGTGCTGGACACTGAGTCATTTCCGATCATGGGTTTATTGGCAAAAAGTGTTTTATACATTCCTTTACCTCCCTGTTAAGTTTGGTCAAAGAGTTCTGAGACAACCCGTATAAAGCTGTCCGTTGATAATATGATTCTTGATCACGTCACGCCTTCTGAAACCAAGAACAATTTGACGAAGTGATTTTCGCGTCCACTGCACAGTTTCCAAACTTAACTACAGAGATTGTTTTTTTCCTTTTGTCTCGTTCACGTAGCACTTGATTTTTTTTTAAGCGTAGTCATTTACATAATGCAAGTGTCTGAACTAGAGTAGAGAGATAGAAGCTCTACTCTCGTACAACTTTCTTGTTTGGTTACAAGAAGCTTAAAAGTTGTTTGTTTTTTTTTAAGATCAAAATCAACAAGAAATTTAGCCTCCCGAGGAAGGTATAGGAAAGTAGCGGAAGCCCTGAGTTCATCTATTTTTTTATTCCTTCATCTGCACTTTTTAACCCCCTATTTTTTAAATCAAAAATTGATTTTCTCTAAACTTATATTTAGAAAATATAAAAGAACCCTATCTTTCGTTTCTCATCATTTTTCGATCGAATGATATATGACACGCCATATGTTGCCATAGTTCTAAAGACCAAGTGATTGCTACTCCCATAACTCCGACCCTATTGTAACAACTTGGCCCAAACTTTACAGTAATGTTGATCTTGCTTAGAGGAACCTGTGCATACCGAATTTCACTCCTTTATATGCATAAATACGCGTAGACCTTTTGGTTCCCTCTAATTTCCGCCCCCGAAACTCCGACCCCAGTGGGTCAATCAAAACCAAAGCACATGCCCATAGTAACCTACATTCCGAATTTTAACCTTTTACCTCAAAAAATGCGGAAATTATGTCCCGGACGGACAGACAGACGGACATCGTGAAAACAATAAGTAGCTCCATTCTTCCGCTACTTAATAATAACTTTGGTTCTAAGGGGAGGAATATTAAAGACAAAGCTATTATAATTAATTCATTCATTAACTCGATTCATATTTTTATTTCCATTGTCAAGCGGATGCCGCTCGTTCTAAACAACTCTTTGATGATTCCATAAACACTTCCACGATCTGATGAAGCCAAATCTAAATAATAATCACTTTCAACACTACCTAGTTTTCTTTTCTGGATATTTCCTCATGGACATTATTACAGCAGTCCATTGTTTTTCGCAGCCGACGAGAAAGAAAGACCTGGGCACTCTAAAGTTACCTGACTATAGTAGTCTGATTGAGTGCCCAGGCCTGTCTTTCTCCTCGCTACGATTGTTTTTGATATACAATAATTTATATTAATTCCTAAAACTGGTAATTCCCTTTTTAAAAAAAAAATTATCTTGATATTAAAAATAGCATTAAGCACTAGAGAATGTTCAGAATATTCTGAATTCAGAAATACTATGTCACGATTGTGAGGGATTGCCCGTGATCATTCGGATAATTTCGGCAAGGTAATGGTGGGACGTCTTCTGGAAACATTCCTGTTCAGCAGTTTGGTTATTCCAGTGAATGACTATACATCAGTACAGATAGCACTAGTGTCTTCAAGAGATCTTCGTAAAATGGTACCAAAAAACCGAAAAGCTTTCCGCTTAATAGATTAGTTGTCAAAAGGATACCTAAATCTTTCATCTTGTTGACAGGCGATATTTTCTGACCACTGTGATTTTGTAGTTATGAAAAATTTGATGCTTGTTGATGCTTGTGAGCCGTGGTTAAAAATTTTCATGTCGTTTGAATGAGATACTTCATACCTCATCTGGTAGGTTAAAAGTCGCTCGTGTTTGAAAGTTTGGCAGGGGCTCCTGCTCGAATAATAGAGCGCATGCCATTATCCTGGAAGGGGAAACTGGTAAAGCGACAATGGGTTCGGGTGCTGTCAATCGCACATGGAATGTAGGCTACTCTCCATGATAGGGAAGAAATCTGAGTTACTGGAGGAAGCCAAACGATATTGTCTCATGGGGCTTCGGATAGAGAAACGGGCTCTTTGTTGTCTCATGGGCTTCGGATAAGGAAACGGGAATTAAATTCTATAATTCAGTCACAGAATATCCGCTCTTTCTAGATCAGTAGGAAAGGGAGTGCAGATTCCTAGTGGGCGACTTCGATGTACATATGCAGGAGGTGATAACCAAACGTGGAAAAGCGTGATTGGAAGGAGAATGGTGAGCCTGATTTAAATGCGAATGGGGAGGGCGTCTGTTGGATGTCCATGCAGTGTGGATCTGTGTTGGGCTTTTCATCTTGAAAAATTTCTTCAAGGATGTCCATAAATATACTTGGTACAAGGATGCAATGGGCCAGCAGTCACTGATTGATTTTGTAGCCACTGATTTTTGGATTGATTATTCCAATCAGTGTTGGATACTAGCATGAGGAGAGGGGCTGAAATATAAGCTGATCTCCACCTTGTTGTCTGCACTATGTGGTTCTCTGATACCTTATCAACCAAGCGAAATAGTAGATTGAGACCGACTTGGTGCATCAAATTGAAGGCTTTGGAGGAAAGAGATGTGAGAAAGGTTTGGTTGGTACTTTTTCACAAGCATTTAATACTTTTTCATAAACATTTAATCCACATATATAATAAACAGTGTAAATATACAGAACAATTACAGACATTGATCAAATATAAACCATCATTCATTCGTGAATTTCTCGTGAATCAGACACTCGTGAATCTCGTGAAGAGTTAGCGATTGGTCGGTCAGAAATCCCGGTGAGAAAACTGTGACGTCATTTTAACGCGGTCGAAAACGGCAGTTAGTGCCTAACCGGTTAGTCTATCTCGTGATGCAGTTATATCTCCATCGTGAGTATTCGAATTCGAGGTCTCGAACGCGTCGAGAACCCGTCGGCCACGCCAAGGCTAGATTAAATGGCTTCGCACAGTTTGAAGGTATTGGAGCAAATGTCGAGGTATTTCTTTGTTCAGTATTACTAGGAATTTTTATACTGGAGAGAAGCCGGGTTAGCTGGCTCCAAATGTCGAGAGAGCAGTGTGGTTTCCAAACTGTCCGAAGCACAACGGATCACATCTTTGCTCTTCGGTTGTGTTTACGCATGAGAAATCTCAGGCGTATGGAAAAGAAGTTTACGCTTGCTTTGTGGACTTCGAAGAAAATATGACGAGTTCCTCGGATGAAGCTGTGGAGAGTGTTGCAAGAGAACGGCGGAGTGGATGGACAAAAGCTCTGAGATGTGTATCCGAATAAATACAATTAAGTCAAGTCCGATTACCTTGAGTGATGGATTGCGCCTACGGTACGTACTGTCGCCCCTCTTGTTCATTATCTTTATGGACTGGATAGACAAGGGAGCCGAGGCGATGAGCGTTAAAGTGTGGATGACTTCTTGTTGGAGAAGTTGCTCTTTGCTGACGATCGTTTTCTCCTTGGGCCTTCTTGCACTGATCTTCAACGGTCATATCGTTGGCTGGGATGAAAATCAGTGTGGCTACGACTTTTGGTCCTTTCAAGACAGCCTGGTCAGTGTGCTCTCCATATTAGAGGATCCCCATTGAGACTGGAAATGTTCAAGTATCTCGGGACTGCATTCACAAGTGATGGGCGGCAGGACAGAAAATTGGATAGGTATGCAAGCTGTGCCATGCATACAAAACCCTATAGACCCTTACGGACTTGATCCGGGTTTGGCTCTTCCCAAACATAATACTAATATAATTGAAATTAAAAATGAAATAATTTCTAATAATTAATGAATAGTTAATGAGTCATCTTAGCTATTCACATTCTTTGAAAATATAGTACAGTCAGGTCTCCTTTTTTTTAGGTTTTGCGGTTTTCCCGTATTGTACAAAGAATACTTACGCGCTTAGCCAAGGGTATAAATACTTGATTAATGTTAATAATTACATGTATACAGGGAAACTTTAGATTTGGTATTGGCTTCATTCTGCAAAGATAAAGCTGGTATTTAGTAAACTTTTGCACGTAATTTTCTTATATATGTATTTGTATTGCCCCCCACCGCAGAACAAGTAGATATTCCGCTTACATAGATTCCGCTTACATATCACCCCTCCCCCGCTTACATAGATTCCGGCTACGTCCATGCAGTAGTGAAAGTATAGGCAAAGGAGCTTTCGAAATTCGGGGCCTTCCCGTTGTACAAATATGAACAGCGCGTTGATTACATAAAAGTCGTGAGCGTGTACGCAGTGAGCTTTCGGCAACGCATTCCTTGATGTCTTCCGATGAGATTCCTCAGAGCCAATCCATGTGTTGTCAAGGGAGATCGAAGCTACAACCACTTGTACCCCCTAGCACTGTTCCAAGAAAGGGCTGTGGAGCCTTCCCTTGACGAGTCTCTCGATTTCCTTTCGATTCTAAGGAATTCCATTTCGTTGCCATCTTTTGATACCTTCCTCGTAGAATATTTTATTAAATGTGACACGCAGAACATTCCAACTCTTGCATTATAAAGTGAGTGTAGGTAAAGTTCAATTTTGCATGTGAGGTGGATTTTGTCTTTGCGGAATTTATCTCTTCCAGCTATAAAAGCGATTTGGCAAACTGTGACAAACACTATCAGAGAACGACAGTAATTTTGATGAAAGAATGTAAAAACATTTGTTATTTTTCAATGAAACAAAATGAATAATGCTTGAAAACAAATGTATTAAAATTACTGTCTCACATCAACTAGTTTCAGATTTTCGAAGGAAATTGTAGGCATTTCTGTTTCAGTTTCAAGGATTTCTGTAAACTTTATGCGATTTTAGGTTATATATAGCCGGTCCGGTGTATATCGCCTGGACTGCGGAGTTTGTGAGAAGTTCTACAATCCAGTTAGTGTATTTCTATATTTTTTTATAATGTATGCAAGGTGGCTAGCGACCGGGAAAAGTCAGAGAATTTTACTTTTCATTCTTATCCAATCAATGTACACCTATGCTGTTTATTTTACTTCTACCTTCATTGTATCCAGATTATATTACTCTTTGCTTTTATCTTGCCATTCGTTGTATTTTACTCCACTGTACCATATTTTCTTTATATAAGGGCGAGAAGCCTCTAGTGTAGTTTGTGGAAGACCTCTGGAATGGGCTTCTTGCCATTATATACAGAAATTTGCTTCGGTAGCACTGCTTTCGTCCCACCCGATTTTACACTTCACTGTTCGATTGTCGATTGTCTAATTAGTTTTTATCCTTGATAAAGCCGGGAGTAAATGGCGAATCTAGTTGGAAACTGTTCTCCCTTTATTGTATTGTAAAGTCTCTACGAATTTCATTGATAGAAACAATACTAAGGAGACCCATTTTGTTGATTTTAGGTTAATCTTAACTCATTGTTTTGGTTTTGTGATTTTAGAAAATTATGAAACGTAACTTCTTCGTTAAAGCTTTGACGAAGTTTGTAATTTCAGAGTCTTCTCTCATTTTTAATTAACCATAGTGGTTTATTAGGGTTCCCTACCCAAAAGCCCAAAGGGTCAAAACGAGACCCTATTATTAAGCCTCCGCTGTCTGTCCGTTCGTCCGACCTTTTAAGGGCTGTATCTTTTCAACGGTAATAGGTAGCCAGTTGAAATTTTCACAGAATGTTATTATGGAGGATTGGCTAACACATAATAAAAAATGTAAAAAATAAAAACAAGAGGGGTTCCTATACAAGAAACGTTTTT
Source organism: Rhysida immarginata (assembly GCA_023313115.1). Taxonomy (NCBI): domain Eukaryota; kingdom Metazoa; phylum Arthropoda; class Chilopoda; order Scolopendromorpha; family Scolopendridae; genus Rhysida; species Rhysida immarginata. The sequence goes on from JAHWFO010031644.1 coordinate 3,712,380, forward strand.
TTTTTTTTTTTTCAAAGCTCTAAACGGTAGACAATAGAGTTGAATTTACCTGAACAAGACGCAAATGTCAAAAATGTCAAAATGCGGTGACGGAAAAAGCAGCACTTCACGTTGGCAAAACAAAATGGAGCATAAATATTTAATCTATGGAACACGCCAAACATAAAATCCTTTTTCAGGTGATCTGTTAACTTAATATTTGAAAACTTTTTTGTTCAAGGTGCTTAATACAAACTAAAAAAAAATCTAAGAAGTGCGCGAGTTTAATTTATGGTCATATATTTTTTATAAATTTCGACACTTAAACTATTATAAATTATATGTCTATAAAAGCCAAAATCGAGAACAGTGCGACACCCTCCAATATATTATATGGTAGTACGGAACCCTCGATGCGCGATTCCGACTCGCACTTGCCCGATTTTTTATAATTGTCAACTATATTATTGTATAAAGCTTTTACTGGCAACTACAGTACTTGGGTATTTTTATATATCGTCTGGACGGTGATAACAAAGATTTGACTGTAACTATTGTACATTATTAATTCTTGATTTATTACTGAATAATGTGCTTTTAGCGTTGTTAAATCTCTATATGAAATGATCGAAATTCATTATTGATGTTACGCTGATGTTTAATACTAAACATTATTCACTTAAGCGTGTTGTCCGGTTTCTCCCATCTGTTTTTTTCTTTTTGTTTGTTTGTTTTTTTCTTGTTTTTTTGGTTTTTACTATATGGTTCTTATTTCGATTTATCTGTTGCTTGTTTGTTACTAACTGTAATTTTGTATTGTTTGTTGATGTGCCCAATGGGACCTAACTCGTCGGTCTTTGACCATACTGGTCCCTGTTGGACACTTCTGAATTTTCCCTTTTACATTTAACTAAATAAATAAATTTATTTTTTGTGCGATTTTTTTTTATACGCGGTTTTGTGTGGAATGTATCTACCGCATAAAAAGAGAATTCAGTGTATTTCTGAAATTGCTTAACAGCATTTTCGAATGTGTATATAAAATTTAAAAAGTACTTACGAGAGAAAAAAAATCTTTGTATTGTTAACATGGTTTCATTCAGGACTCATTTCTGAACTATCTTGTTTATTTTATATACTAACTAGTTTACTCTCGTTTAGAAAAATAAATTCCATGTTTATTTGAATTTACCCATCATCCACCCGCTACGAAATTATTACTTCAATAAGTTTGTGTATTCAAATATTGAGAATAATTGAAGATTAAAGACTATATAATTTTTGGAAATATTATGACTCCTTTATTTAATTTAGCAAACCGGTATTATTTATTTGACTAGCTCGGTAGCCGAGAGCGCTTATTGTAAATTTCGAGTTCTGCTGGTCGCGGGTTCGAATCCCACTGAAAACATTAGGATGTTTGTCACTTTACTGACAAGCTTAAAGGTAAACTCCACACTCAAAACAACTTTGTTTAGAATGAAAGATGAAGGTCTCAATAATAATGTAGCATGTATAAAAATTTTCAATTCGAACTCAAAATTGATAAAATATATAAAAAAAAACTTTCATTTTACCCCCCCCCCCCCGATCGATACTGACGCCACGGTTCGGCACCTGTGACGTCAGAAGTTGCCGAGAGGTGCGAAGGAGTTTCGAAATCGTGACGGCATACATTGGACGCTATCGCAGGCGCCGCTATCAGTAAATTGTCAGGGCAGTGCAGGCATCGCTATGAGTTCTCCCGCTTCCCTGGTCAGGGCATCGCAGTGGTCTAGGCCTACAATGGACTACGAATATGAAAACAAGACCGACAGTGGCGATAGCGATTTTGATAACAGTGACAGCGCTGTACAAGGGCTGTTAACAGAACTAAATGCTGCGATATACAGCCCTATGTATTAAACCGTGAAACGGGATCTTCTGCTTGCCGTGTCGGCGTGTGCACATTACGGCGGCGTGTGCCCTACACAGCAGATATGCCTACCTTTCCTTCGGCGTTTAACAAACGCTGTTGCGGTCGTTGTTCTTGAAGAACACCAGGCCCGTTTAGAGTTGGAAGAGCATCTAGTTCCACCTAATACGTGATCTAGTTTCAGCGAATTTCTTGTTTGAATTGATACTAAATTTATAACGGCGGATGCGTAGACAAAGCAAGACGCTTCAAAATGAGTTGAACACACGATGCTGTTTGGAGTTGGATAGCAGTTCCCTCGCTGTCAAAAACTAATCCACTGTTTTTTAATCGCTTCTGATTGTGGAAATCTATGAAACGCGAAATTTCTATACGATTGTCTATTTACACATCCAAACAGAGAACAAATTGAAGGCATTCCGACATAAAACAGGTTAGCAAAATCTTAACGATATGTAGCATCGTTGAGAGCGACTAGAATCTCGGCGACGAAATTCCCCGAGGTTCTCGCGGCAGGAAATGACGCTTTGTTACGTCGTGCTCTCTGGAGAAGGGAATGGAAGATCCCACGCAAATTTTCAATTTTCCGAGGCATTTTTCTTAATAAAATATTAGGAAAAATCGAAAAATTTTGAATGATATATACTCTATTAACCTGGATTAATGTTATGATACAAAAAAAATAAACTCGATTTTTTCCGTGGAGTTTATCTCTAAAGATCGAGCAAAGCCTCAGTAGGCCAATCACCTGCTAGATTAAATTTCAAATAGATACAGTATTTATTTGACATCCTCGACACCAAAAAGATAGGAATAGATAGACTTTAATAATACTATCACACATTGTTTTTTGGTATTGTCATCTATAAGTAAATATCAAAGTAAATAATTAGAAAAATATTTTTGGACCAGATCATTGAGTTGCCACACAAACAGATGCTTTTTTTCTTTTTTTAATAATAATACAGTAGATATGTGATGAAGTAATGGTCAGTGTCAATCCCCAGATGAACAAAGGAGGTCATATCTGATGCAAATAGATACAAGCATAGACAAAATAATCTCGTATCATCATTACGGTGTCAACGTAACGTCAACACTGCTTGATCCTTTATTTAATGGTTCTTCAGTTTTTTAAATGAGCTCATTAAAAATATTTACAATGTGCTCGAGATTATTTTTAAACATGTATTATACTGTGCATTCAGTGAACTTTATCTATTGAAATAATTTGCATCGGTATTATTACGGCAATTGAACTTTTATCACACATTTTCCTGAAAACCTGATGCAAAAAAAATTTACTAGTAATGCAAACAAATTTTCTCATGCTATATTTTTTTAAAAAAAGAAAACACCTTAATTATATATAATATTTCACATTTGTAGCACGAAATATGTTCTTGTTTTATTTTTACCTCTAGGTCGGAGTCCTACATTAATTACGACCGCATAATATTTCAAAATTTTGCGGTTTATAATGTATAAGAGGATGAAAAATAGAAACGAAGTTATAATGTTAATGAGCAGTCGTCGCCAGTAAAAATGTAATCGTAGTAGTCTGAAACATCAAGTTTTTGAAATGCCACGGAGTTTTCCGTCCATCTGATCGATATTGAATACTTTATTGATTGTGCATAATGAAGGTAATTTATTTCAATACCTGTTTCGTGCATTGAAAGGGCGAGACAGTGGGGGAAAAAAAAGTACTATAAAGTAAAAAAAAAAAAAAGTATTCAAAGGTGTCATTTACCTTTACTAGACAATCGAAATAAAATAGGAGCACTATTCTTTCTTTATGAAATTTTAAAATAAAAATTAAAAATTATTTTGAAAATTAAATGAAAAATTTTGCAGTTTGTATACAGACATTGTTTAGTCTACATATTGAAAGTAATCAAGATTATATGTGACTTTCTATTTGCGCAATTACCAAGAGGATATTTCTGTGTCATCTAAAAGATAATAGAGTTCAACCGATGAAATTTGTATCATTCGATAAAACAGGCCCCTGCAAACATTTTAATAGCGACCTGTCCATCAAGCGCATCGCCATGGTGACGCCATCTTGGTTGCTAAGGACGCGTCACGGTCGTGTACAAATAATGATAAGCTCACTTCCTTATTGGAACGAATGGCATCTACGAAATGGGATTCTTAATTATTAATTGGAATTTCAATTTTTAAAACAAGGAACTGATTCGGGTTCATTAAATGCTAAGAGAGCCCTCTCTTTAAGCATTTTCATTAAGAGAGTTTTGAACATACTTTAAAGGGATTATACACTACCCGATTAGCAGTCGGTAGAATCGGCTGAAACGAAGGCACTCCACATTTTATAACGGAGTAGAGTGAATCGAACTGTCGATAAGATGATTAAGATAAAAGTTTGGTGTGATCCTTTGAATTTAACCTAAGTATAAAAGAAAAATAATAGCTTAGCCTCTAGTAGGGTATGTAGCGCCTTGACTGGCGCCTACCTATCTAAGAGGTTATCATAAGGATGTCTTTGCCTCTCTTCAATGAGGGCAGTTTTCATTTCGCAGTTGCTTGCCTACTTGCAGATGAGGACGAGCTTTATTGACTGAGAAAAAGAACAAATCAAAAATGAACGAATCCTACGGCATGAAAATAGATTTGAGAATGTCACATCTGTCTCTCGTGGTCAGATTGCCAGTTAAAAGCTTAAAATATTATTCCATGTATACACCATTGACAATATTATTTAGTTTTATATTTGTGGAAAGATATGGATCTATATAAAAGTTTTAGAACATTAAGTGCTCATAGCTGAAAAACGTAAACTTTCCGTTTGCATAAAAAGTAGAACCAATTAACGAATTTCATGGTTATATTAGAATTCAGCATTTGAAATTCATTAAGAAATGGCATATTTCATTCCCGAAACTGGAAAAAGTTGAAACTCTATAGAACAGTTTATTGGCCGTACAGTATCATGCGATGGCCACCCGGGTGAAAGAAATCGCGTACAGTTAACACTGTACACAACCGACATTCTCTTACCTTTTGATGCTGATAACAATAGATATCGGTTGTCCTTTGCTGTAGTTCCTCCCTGATGGCCAATTTAACTACTTTTGGATTCTACCAAGTCAGAGTCGAGAAATAATTTCTGATAGTCCACTGGTTTCTTTCACTTTCGAAGTCGCTTAAATCATTCCTCTTTCACAAATGACACCAATCCAACATTCATAATGCTTCCCGGCAACCTTCTTTACGCCACAATTTAACTATTGTGGGACCAATTAGTGAGACCAACATGTGTTCAATCGCCATTGAATTTTCATAATAAGTTGCGTGTTCATTGCAAATTACACACAAATTTATGACCTTTATGTTACATTAAAACATACATAAAAATCAAATGCCAGTCATGAAGCATCTTTAGATCTTTACGTCTTGCCAATTTGCTAAAAATATACTCACTATTGAAAGAAATCAAATCAACAATAATTTACGAATTTTTTATTGACACTTAGTCAGTACGTTTCATCAACAGACGCGTGCTTTTAGAGATCTCTCAGTTTCGGGTAAAAATATAAACGTCGTTCTCAAAATCATAGAAATTTGTTCCCATTCACATCGAAACGCGCCTAAGTAATGCGTACATTCTCAGAACTGACGATGATCTCATCAGATGGAGATTGCATTACTGAAAATTCGAGACATCTTTAGCTTAGGAACGGAATTTATTAGCAAACAAGGTTTTGTTAACTCCTGTCCGATCTCGCCACAATCTTTTCTGTGAAGTATTACAGAGGACTATTAAAGGGAATGAAACCTAAAAGTATAACTCTCTTCTGTTGGGCCGTGTAGCGTGTGACCTCAAGAGCGAGGACCTTACACTATCCAGACACGTCTGCGAAATTTTGACCATTAGCATAATCAGTTGAAAGGTGACGTATCGTTCCGTTACGATCGAATTAATACGAATTAAATGCTAACTGTAAATTCCATATAAATACTAAGACCATATGTCCTCTTACGTAAGTAGACTTGCTTTAAATCTGTTAGATTTATTAGTCTGGGGTTTGATTTTTTTAAATAATATCTACCTATTGACCTGTACGTGTATGTTTTAAAGTTTAAGTTATTAAATTATATACAAATATTGATTTTGCATTATTTTCAAAGTATCAATTCAAAAATCTGATTTCTTTGAACCACTTCATAGGGACCATTGCAGTTGAAAAGGACGTTAATACTAAACAAAACCAAACCAACCACTTCATAGGAATTCGCTCAAATGACTCGTAAGGGACTCTACGATAAAATTTAATTTATTAAGCTCTTTATGGTGGGTTTTTCATAAACCCACTTTACTTGGTAGCTTGCGATAGTAGAATGGCGCCGATGGGGTTCAAGTGTTGACAAAATGACCTTTAACCTCTTTGAAAATGAAAGATAAAATAGAGTGTGAAGTTCTTTGCATTTCAAATGAGGGTCGGCGAACGAACTAGACTGCGCTGCTATTTCACATTGGATCATGCTCGAGTGCCCTTCAGAATATTCCATCAGAATCTTTAAAAAAAAAAAAAAAGAAGAAGAAATGCGCCCAAGGAAAATAATCAATGGAATATCATGGAGCTGCATACCAAGGTCTTAGATGGTCAATAAAAAATTAGTCGGTCCCCGTTAAAGTAATTCCTTATCTTGCCCGCATCTCAAACATAGAATTCACAGGAGGTAAAATTCATTGTCTTAATGGTTTAGCAAATAGACGGTTTTCCCAGGAACTTTTAGAGGTTAATTTCGCCATTTACAGATGGGAATGAATGATTTTTTTTAGATAGAAATTTTATTGTTAGAACGAATTTTATTATAAATCTCCAGTGGTATTGATGAAGAAAAATTCTTAGATGTCTTCTCTCTTCCTTTTCATTTTTCTATACTTTCGCTGTATAGAATATTAAAATATAGGGTGGCACAAAAAATGAATTCACTCTTCATGATTAAATTAAAAATTATATAAAAGTTGTAACTCTAAATTCATACAGACATCAAGGGATGATTATGACTCCTCTTTGACTTCTACAGTTAAAAGTGTTTAAAGTGATTAATTAAATCTTAAGCGTCGAAATACTTTAGGTAATGTGGTCTTCTTCCATCGGGGTCGTCTTCATTCAAAGCATGTAAATAATCGTGGGATTACGCTTTCGATTTTGTTGTACGACAGAAGTATAGATAACATCTAGTAAAGTGTGTACGTATTTTTTCGGCCACCAGCCTGTAGATATTTTCAAAAATTCCTCTTATAAGTGAAAATTGTCAGAGCTAGAAGCAACCCAGGCACTTCTCTTTGCATATAAATTACTGCGCAGCCCCAGGAGGCATAGAATATTGGACATGGATGTTTTACTGGAGGCATATCTTGAGTGGTGTTATAGGTAAGAGACATGGATGCAAAAGTGCGCCCCTTTCTATACTAACTCTTTTAACAGTCAGAAGGGCATATTGTCCAAAAAGCAAATATTGGAGATATTAAAGGGACTTGTGGAAAGAAAATCAAAAATTAAATTGAAATTCCTACTTGAATAGATTTCATGTTGCTTTCTTTAGAATGGGCTAAGCAATACAAGAAAAACATAATGTTGTAAATATTTACCTTGTTTGTATGACTGAAAAAAAAGTTACAAATGTCAACCACCCTTTTGTGTTCAGTTGTTACTACACTGTTGGGGAATATTGCATGCACGAAAGGGTAGGGGGAGAGGTTGTGTTTTAAAACTGGCAGACGAGTAATCTCGCCTAACGGACGCTGAGCACGAACACGTGAATTTGTTTTATGACGAGTAAATGAGCGCGTTCCAGGGTCTCTGTTATGTGGGGACAGAGGAAAAGAGGAGGGTGAGTCTGGGGTTCGATTCGTCGGTTTATGACGACGCCGTTTCCGTGACGGCTCGAAAATTGCGCTTTCGTTATAACGAACACTCGATGTAAAGCTGCTCGTCGAACCGATGCTTTAAAGTGAAATGAAAATAAAAAGAAAAAAAAAAGAAATAATAATAAAAATATATTTTTTGATTTGTGATTCGTTTTTCGAGGAAGAAGAGGGAGGAAAACAAAAAAGAATTCAAGGAAATATGGCCACCGTCAACTCCGTTAATTAATTCGCATGAACGTCTCATAAATTTTTAAAGACAATATCAAACGAGGAAAAAACAGATCGCCTAAGGTGTTTTTCTGTACCAAAGCGCCTTTTAAAATGAAAAATTAATTCCGACAAATTTTGAGCACTCGATGATCTAATTTGTTTTTATTATTGATGTTTTTCGTTGTTTTTGGCAATCCGTATAAAATAAAGGAAACTCTGATCTTGTTTGCCTACTTTAATATCGATTTGTGTTTGAGAATTTCAAAATCCTAATCTTGATTGCATCCGAAGATCCGATTCCTTCTCCAGTTTCGTCGGCCAAATTAACTTTGAATTATTAACTTGTCTTTTTATGACAAATAAACGAGTGTTTTTAAAAATAAAACTGCATGAGAGAAACCTTGTTTGATTAATTTTTATTTTTAAACCTACTCAATCACGATTTCCAGAATAACCAAAATTTTGTTTAGAAGTTCTTCCTATTCATCTAATACGTGCACATTATCTTTAAGGATTTAGTCATTGATTTCTGCAATCTCTGCTCGCCATGACCATCAATATTAAATAGATTATGTGAATGAAGATAATAGTTTTGTATTATATTTTAATGACCTGAAACACTAAAATAATTATGTGAACTGAATTTTCCTCGTTCTATATCTGACAAATCGTATTAAAATTCTACGATTCTCTATATTCATGGAGAAAGCACGTATCAAGTAAAATAAAGTTCTTAATTAGGAGCTTTAGCATAAAGCTACTTATAAGAATGCGCGCATAGTCTGTACGTTTACCGTTTACACGATAGCTTAAAAACGGATTAACTATTTCAAATTCTGTTTTCGACAATATGATTATCAAGGTCTTAGCTCGGCTGTATCAACTTTTCAGACTTTGAATACACTCTTACTTTCTGCTTATCTTTTAATCATTGTTGACAAGCGCATGCGCACGTGACAATCGCTTTCACGCAGCAATACAGGGTGAGCCAAAAGTCGTTGGACACTTTCCTCACTTGGATACCAATATAGTTACGCAAATTCCAATACAGGGAATAAATAGGAACTTGAGGGTGCTCTGTCTGATGGAGCACCTGTCATCATCTCAGATATGCAAATTAGGACACATCCAAATTCTATCTCGAAAACCGTAAGAGATACACAAAAAATTCCAATTGCACATTTGTTCAACAGCAAATTTCAAACAAAAATATAAATTCACCAAAATCCGATGAGCGGATCATCCACAATTCTCATTGCAAGCTCTGCAACATTGGCTCTTCTAATTGTTTGTTGCTTACAAAGTAAGTCTTTCCGTCAATCCAAATATTGTTCAATGTGATGTCCACTTGCACCATAGCATAATTCCGCACGACATTTCAACGATGCCTGGTTGTTACATGATAATTTTGCCTCGCCTCACCAAAGCAGAGGACCATATTGATCATTTCCTGATTAGTGTATTGTGCCATCTTGCTTTTGTCTGATTTATTCTCAGCTTCAATCAATTGCACAGGAAACTGGGGACTTTATGGTAAATTGTGGAACTTTCCAACAGGATGAGGATGGTGCATGAAATAATTTGCAGAACTTGCAATGAGGATCCGCTCATCGGATTTTGGTGAAATTTTGTTTGTTTGGAATTTGCTGTTGAACAAATGTGCAATTGGAATTTTTTGCGTATCTCTTACAGTTTTCGAGATAGAATTTGGATGTGTCCTAATTTGCATATTTGAGATGATGAAAGGTGCTCCATCAGATAGAGCACCCTGAAGTTCGTATTCATTCCCTGTATTGGAATTTGCGTAACTACATTGTTATCCAAATTAGGAAGGTGTCCAACGACTTTTGACTCTCCCTGTATTTTATTGTCCTCTGTATCACTTTACTTGGAAATTTGTAATACTTAAATTCTTTTTTTTTTTAAGTTCTGTAGACAAAGTTTTTCTGAATTGCGAATTGCGAATACCGGCCTGAATTGCCCACTTAATTATTTATACTGAGCGTTTGATGGTTTGCAGTTCGACGGCTTGAATCTAACGGTGGCCTTTTTGAGCCATTTGCCTTGTTATACCGTAGAAATAAATCATACAGTTTGCAACTCCTATACGCTTTAACGTTAATTTCGTCTACTTGCAAAACACATTCAAACACAGTTCATGTGACATTTTCTGCTTGTTTTGGTCCCTAAAACATACCCTGAAAGTTTGTACAGACCATTCAGAAACGCCATATGTATATTGGATTTCGTTAAAATGTATGCAGGAAAAATGTTAATGACTTTGGTTTATCATGATTTTTTTTTAATAATTTATATTACATGATAAATTTTGTTTCTAAACCTATTTAAATATCATGTTAGAAACTTTTAAATATGCTCACAAAAGTTATCCTTTGATTCTTTTCTTAGGAATCACGGTATGGCCAAATAACCACAAAGTCTATATGAAAATTTTAAAAAGAAATCCCTTAATGTGTAACGGCGCAACATGGCTTTACATCAGGGAAGTCTTCGTCATGAATATAAAATTAAATTATTAAATAATTCCCTATGAATCATATATGATAATCATAACTGGTGATTTAAAAAAAAAAAATCCCGCATGACGGAAAGGCTGCAAAATGAAAAGACGCAAGACAATAAGAACTTCCTTCTAAGGCAAACTATGAAATAAAAATGAGATAATTAAGTCGAACCAATAATATACGCTATCCCTGTGAAAGATTAAAGGGATTAAGCGACTTCTGAAGAGCTTCCAAAGCCCAGCCATTCAATTAGAAAAGCGAAGAAAAGTAAAGCCCAGAGCCAAAGAGGGGGTTTAGCGGCGCCCCTGGTGTTGAGCAGATCGACTTGCAGCGGCTCCACCTTCTCTTGTTCGCCCGCTGTTAAAGACACCGACACAATGGGCGGATTACAGACGATATTGCATACGCCAAACCTGTTTGAAGCGTCTTTTTTCACGAAAAAGACGTAGATTGTTGCATAAATCGGAAATTTATGACAGAAACTTTATTTGGCACTAACTTCTTCCAACAATTTGAAGAAAATTACAGTTGTAAGAGAGCGAGCGCTTTCAAATATAAGCGTGAATTTATTAGAAAAGATACACAATCGAGAAGGCGAGGCATGAGAGACATTAAGCATCGATTGCCGTCATTATGAAAATTTATGAAGCCATCAAATTCTTCGAAATTAGTCATTAATAAAAGGAAACAATCTGTTGGATCATTCTGATGCAAGTAGCTGACTTTAGGGACAATGTTTAAGATGAAAAATGCGCACTTGGGAGATTTCGTTTTAATCTACGATCGATAAATCACCACGGTAATTTTCTTCTGGTTTCTGGAAATAATTTATTATAATGTAAGCGTAACTTAAATTTTTCCCCACGTAATTAACTCCGTGGTTTGGGGAGCATCTTTTAAAGATAATATTCTGTTGAGTAGCCTCTACAATGTCATTATATTCGCATTTAGATTCAGAATTAATAATGAGAATAGAGTTTACAGACTTTTGAAACTTTCTTAAAGACCCATTGTTCTCTTGTACGACCAAGTATTTAATTCTCGACTCTTGCGAGGGAATTTTCTTGATTATTAGAGCGAAAAAATGAAAATTACTTTAGAGAGAATTTACATGGTAACCAGCTTTAAAAATATAATTAGTTTGAGATTTTTGACCTTTTACAGCGTTTCTTTCTATATCCAATTTTATGAAATCTAATTTTGTTGATTTTTACAAGTTTTTTGTTTACAATCATTTCTTTAAAACTCGAAATATTTAAAGTAACTTTAATTATTAAATTTTCCAAGTTACAGAGGTAGCTTTCTCTAATATGTTATCTTGTTATTCATGGTTTAAGAATTTCATACTTGCATTTCATGGAGATATTTTATAGTCCTAAGGCCTAGGACGAAAGAAAAATTGACGTGCTCTATTAAATTTCCAACTTGATGTTGTTGCAAAGGTAAAATATCTAACAACAAAGGTCGTAAATTTAATTGCAAGTTTCCAGTTTCTTATTTTTTTTTCCGAGACGGATCGGAGTGTATAAGCTGTTCATAAACGTAATGTTAAACGTCCATGTTAAAAACGAGCATTATGCCAAAGGGAAAACACTTAAATTTGCTTTCCCTTAAATCCATACATATCGGACAGATTGTAAATGTCTCGTTTCACACTAAATGATAAGTGTACTTTCTTCGAGGGTAACATTATCCCTTCAAATTTCACCAAATAATTCGTTGTCGCTCGATATTAGAAGGGAGAATGATAGCTTTTGGATGTGTTATATCCCTAGAGTCATTAAATTTGTGGACTCGGCACATAGCGTTGCTGGCGATCTCCGTGTTGAAGGACAGTTGAACACAGTTTGAGATTGAGCAACAGGCGAACGTGAAGTTCTGCCAAAAAAATTAGGCAAATGAGCTAGTGAAACCTTTCAGATGATTAAACAACTGTTAGGCGGTCGGGGTTCAAGTGCACAACGGTCGGTGCTTATCCTAGAGGAATTGGCTGTCGTTTTGCCATACTTCATTTCAATCGGCTGAGGAGATCGTCAATGATAGAAGAACGCCATACGGGATATACTTGCCAATGCCTTTCAGAGGTGTTTCCAGCAGCTATGCTAACGTTTACATTTGTGATAGTGGACCAACATCGACTATTTAGAGGTAAAATGTGGATATGTGTGTGGCAATGGTGCGATAAAAATAACTACCCGCGAACTTAATGACAGTAGTATTATAATTATTAAGAGTTCAGCCTCATTCCAAAAATGTGAGTTTTTACGTATATTTTTCAAAATTTCATAAAGATCATCAAAAAGCATTTAGGACTCCAGCTTGTATATTAACTTCATAGCTGGGAAACCTTGTCTCATTTTTATCACATTTGGAATAATGATAAGTTCGTTATCGGTATTGTTGGTCATTCTATGGTTGCAAGTTTGAATGACGAATAATTAAACTGTAAGCAGCATCACTGGGAAACTGGTCTTCTAAAAGGCTTCGTAGAATGTCCAGAATCTAGGATACATCGAGACTACGATACGAAATTCGCCTTCCGCCTGTATGAAAAAGCATTAACAATTTCTTCTATTGATTTGTTAAGGTGTTGTATTATTATTTTCAACAATATCAAGATCCGTGTGATGTCTTTAATTTTAAGTAAGATGTTCAACAATCTTTAATAATTCTTGGGAGAGGTCAAAAATATTAACACAGTTGAACGTTAACAACAACAATACGTTAACAATCGTAGCAGTAATCAGTGCTTCCCCAACCCAACTCTTGAATGGGGAAGCAGTGATTATTGATTATCAGGTTGTTGCAAAAGTTTTTTCCGGATTTTTATTCCAACACAAAAACGATTGAACTTGAATGACAGATTCAGCTCATGCAGAAGCCGGGCAATGGTTGAAAAGTGAACCTTGAACTGTTCTGCGAGTTCCCTCGTTGTTACATTGTGATCTTCATCAATTGCTTGGCGTTGATCACAATCTGAAATCATGATTGGCCGACCAGAGAGGAGCATCTTGAAGAGTGCTATCTCCGCGTATGAACCGGCGATACCATTCTTCTATAGTACGTAAACTAACAGTGCCATCACCTAAACGTTGGCAAATGTTTCG
>JAHWFO010031644.1:3726886-3739277 GCA_023313115.1 Rhysida immarginata
ATTATTATTATTATTATTATTATTATTATTATTATTATTATTATTATTAAATGGCTGCTAGAAGTTAAATATCTGATAAATAGATAACCAGTTTTGGCGAAACGATTTTTTTTTCCTTTGAACTAATCTGGTTGTAGTGAAACTGGCCCTAAATAAATTTAAAAAATAATTTTAGGAATTTAAACTTGCACCCTATATATAGATATTTGTGAAATTGATTCCCATATTCCAAAAGGGGCCAACTTTATATTTTAGCTTTTTTGAGTTTACATGTGCACAATTTATTTTTTTATTCATGTTACATTTGAGTGAACTCAAACTTTTTGTAAGAGAAATTAAAACTTATAAAGTGGAATTCTCTATATGAAAGCAAACTTTCTACTACGTTTTCTTTGATTCTTCAACAAAAGTCGAGCGTAATGTTGAGCCCCTTTAGGAATTCTGGATTTAATTGGATTCACTTAATCGAATTACTGCAGCCTAAACTATTGTGCAACGATCGACTCGCTGACCTACCAGAAAAGAAGTATAGCTACAGATTTATACGTTAATGACAGATTATATAGAATCTCGTGTCTGCTGTCCTAACTAGCCGATTAGAAGATATCCAATAATACCTGTCGTTATTTCCAACCAATTGAATGCTGAAGTTATAGAATCGTTTTTCGCTTCAGAACCGCTTCAATTTCATAATGCTTAATTTGTTAAAAATTGTTTAAAAATTTTTGAAATTCAAATTGCGTATAACAAAACGTGGGCATCTGACTTGTTCACAACCTCTGAACGGATTCTAATTTAAGCAGTATTCAACAGAAATCGTTAAAACCTTAATCATTCGAAACGATTATTTTTCTAATAGCGCAAACTTTGTAATTAGCGGCCAACTACTACTCTGTCCAGTACAGTGGAATGCTCGTTAAATTGTAGTTGTCAGAAATGCATCACCATGAATACGTAAATTGATGGCATTAACAAAGTAAATAAGCACACGAGAAAGCCTATAATCGCCTCAATAACATTTTAATAATATTCATCGCAGCTGCGCTATTTCCCATTAAACATAGAATAGGATCAGTTTCGAAAAAGCGCGTATTTTGTCCGACAATTTTTATGATTAACGAGTGCATGCCTTTAGGCTAATTGTAAAGGTGTGATTTTTAAAAGTTTTGAAACCTCATTTCTAATTGAAACTGTCTGTCAAGGGATAAGGTAGATTTAGTATAGCCACGATGAGGGCGGGAGGTAGTTATTTCGTGAAATCGAACTTCGACGAACTTAACGGAATTGTCTGCAGCGGAATCCATTGAATTCCGATGACACTTTGATGGATGCACTGAATGCTTTGGTGAAGCTGTTAAGCAAATGAAAAACGCAAATATTCCTTTTTTAGCACGACTTCTGTATTTAATTCTAAATGATTTATATATTTAAAAATGCTTGTTTATTAAAGCCATATTTTATTTATTTATTTATTTATTTATTTATTTATTTATTTATTTATTATTAAAATCGCTTCAAATAGGCATTGAATACATATAATAATTTTACATAAAACTAAACAACACAGGACATAAAATATAAAAAAAATCGCCATTTAAGTTGATTTGGCAACATATAATGCAATAACTTATAATAAGAATGACGTATTAAATACTTTATTTTCACAGGTCAATCCAGAAATCAAAAGAAATGAAGGGAAAACATCTGCGGGGAAAAGTAGTTAATATTTCACCTACTTCAAATTTGTATCGTCCCGTACCACGTGCACGGGGATCAGCTTGGAAAAATGTCATGATCTTAAGAATGATTTCTAGTAATTACGGTAAGTCCAATTAACCGTTTCAAAGTAATCAATGTATCAAAATACAATACATTGTTAACAGAACAAAATTCGAAAATCGATATCTGAAGTTTCGATCTGAACAAACCCCGCAGTCTGATTTGAACTGTAAGCAACTTTAATTCGCTTTAGGAAATGATTGCATGTATTTCCCCAAATATTTATTCCATAACAAACAACAGATTGCAAAATTGATTTCCAGATAGTTTTAGCCTCGTGAATACCAAGCACTTTTGATAAAACTTTCATGAAATAATATAACCTAGTAGTTTTTTAACGATTAGATAAACATCAGGTGTCTAAATTTTGAATCAAATAGAAAATTGTCTCTATCCCATTTACAGCACCTAGAAATACTCTGTAATAGTAGTTTTCATTCATCCTGTATTTATGACTCTCATACCAGTTTCAAGACAATTGAAATCCTTGACCAATTGATTACTATCTACGTTAGGGTCAAACGGTTTTAGGTAATACACATCAACGTATGCGATGCATTGTTTCTAACTAGAAAATTATACAAGGAATAATATTTAATGTTTGTTTAGTCATTTCAGAAGTGTTCATCTAATCGCCTATATGCATTAACTCATTTGGATCGATTTAAAACTGATTTTCATGAAATTTTTATTTTTTAACTTTTACCATTGATTGAAAGAAATGGTAAATTGTCGACACTAAATCAATTCCAAGTTTTCTTTGTAAGTCGTGAAATGTTCGTTGCAAAGAAAACATCAGTTTTCGAGGACAACTAAAAGCTGACAAAAATTCAATTTATCTATGAGTATGAGTATGTGTATGAGTATGAGTATGTGTGAATCAAATTGCAACAACAGGGAAACGTTTTATCATTTCAATAAATTATTTTCCGTATATAATAAATAAACTAATGCGACATTATAGCGTAGATTTAAAAGCTTCAAGAAGATAAATGCGCGCAATATATAACCGCTTGTTTTTTTTTATTTTTATAACACAATGTATTTTTCTAAAGAAATAAATTCCGAGATATTAAAATGTTAAGAGAATTCACGAAAGAGCTAGGGATATTTTATTTTAAATCAGAAGTGGCTTTATACCAGAAGACGACGACTTCAAAGTTGGCTATGCTAACTTTGATTCCTGAGAATATTCCGGATGTGCTATTGAAAAATGAAAAAAAAATGTGTCATTCTAACGCTATTTCACATTTATGAACCCATCAAAAGCCAGAACGACACGTATTTCTGTCGTGGTTTGACGCTAAACTTCCCATCAAAGACGGACTTAAAATTTTCAGCATCACCTGATTTATTGATAATGTATCCCATAGCTAATCCATTGAGCTGTCATTAAATAGACGTTTATAATAATGCTGTTTCAGGTTTGTTTTTTTTTAAAAAAAAACCAACAAAACTTCAGAATATTCATGAAATCTTTTCTAGATTAGATTTTAATTTTCATTAATTTCAGCCCCGTTATCGGGAACTCATCATCTCTTCGTTCCCGGGAGACTGGGATTTGTAAAAATTGCATTCGCGTAATTTCGTTCCCCACTTAAAAATTTAATAATTTTCGTGGATTTTTCCTTTTGATTTCACTGACCCTTGAGGCATGAAGAAAACACATAGGAGCAATAACTGGGATAATCATAGATTCCAATCCAGCCCTTCGCTATTCCTATTTGCTACACTGTATAAATATTTCCAGTTTCTGTAATATAATTAAGTCTGCTCATTAGACGAAATGGAACCGTTTCAATCAATTTGAATGCACTCGAAATGATAATATGTTTAATAGTGCAATTTCGTATTCAAACATCATTGAATTCTGCAAGTAAATTTAGCTTTTTTTTTATTTATATTATTTTCATGTATGTCTTTTTGGAACTTTTAATTTTTGATACATAATTATAATTTTTGTAAAGAGTGTAAAAAAAAATAAATTATTATTTATAAATTTTAACAATTATAAAAGGTAAAGTAAGTCATAAAAATTATTTTTAAAAATATCTCTGACTCTATCTAGATTTTTATCTGACATTACCGCAGATTGAGTCTTTTAGAGCTAATAAAAATAGCTTTTATTTCTATAAATATAAACTTAGCATTAAATTCTTCAGGCATACGAACATAATAAAAACGATTGTACAGTCAACCAAAGGAAATAATCCACAAGAGTTTAATACTTAATGTTAGCCGGTCAGGTGGCCGAGAGGGCTAGGGCGTAGGCTTTCTAGTTCTCGAGTGCGCCTGGTCGTGGTTTCGAATCTCGCCGTGGGCATGGATGTTTGTGTTTGTCCTGGGCTGCGTACAGATATAACTTGTGTAAAAGGCGTAAAATGACCTTAGTAGTCGACGCCAAAATTTCTAATAAACCAACCAACCAATACTTAATATTACATTTCATGCTAATTAGCTTTTGTTGTTGTTTTAATAGCTTTTTTAATTATAATTATTTAAATTTAATAATCTTAATAATGTTAACTCTAAATGTAATATTAAATTATCAAAAATAATATTTAAACGGCAAAACTTAGAGTAAAATTCAAGTGTGGATTATTTCCCTTTGATGACTGTACATTAAAAAAGCTTAACCTTTTGCAAAAGAATTAATTTCTGATATCGTTATATAGTAATATAAATTTAAAATTTTATACAGCTTATAAGCTCTGCAAGAAATTTAATCATTGGCTTTTTAATTTTAACATAAAAACTTAGTATTATTAAGTAGGCTCTTAAAAACACAGGAAAATAATCAATATCTTGATTAAGTAAACAAGCAAATTAAAGAACTTTTTAATAGGGATAAGTAAAAATACTTCGAGTTAATTGTGAATCTATTTATATTTTTAAGTTTTGATAGTTTACGTTAAGTTAAGCGTAGAATTTTAAGTTTTCCTAAGTCGCGCATAATGCTAAGCTTTCTGTATTAAATTAGATAATACAGAGAACATGTTTGTTTTTATTTCACAAAACACGTTTTTAAATTTTACTGGTTTTATAAATAACGAAACAGCTTGGTGAATTGTTAAAAACTTCTCTTTTTGATGCAGAGAATTAACGGGGCATGTTACGCTCAAATTTTGATGTTAATGCACAATGTTATGAATTCAAAGCATTTTAGTTAAAACATGAAAACGGTTGCTATGAATTGAATTCGGAATGCATGCAAATGCTATTTTACTATTCTGCACACTTTAATGCTCCAAATAAAACCAATACAAACACTGGAGTGTAGAAAGTTACAAACGACGCGTGGAAATGACCTCGCGTCTGATTCGTTCTGAGCAAAGCAACAAGTTCCGTTGAAATGAGAACGGGACCCCTTTCGACACATCCTCACCAATTTCAGCTTTCATCAATTCATAGGAATGGTCCGCCTTCATGCAAGAATATTGAGTGATTTTTACCAGTATCCTCCCGCCTATTATATACTGCTCGCGTTTTAAGACCTCAGGAGATAAGCTTAAGGGAAGGGAAGCGGATAATGGGATCTTCAGATTAATCGGAAAGATAATGTTTATCTACTTACTTCACTCCAGCTTGGCTGCAGATACGCTCACGTACAGTGTGGGATATCTCGACCCTCTCGTGCAACCCGAAAATCATTTTGCCGTCGCTGTCAACTTTCTCTGTATGACTCTAGGAAGGAAAAGTTGCTTTATATAGTTTTCGCAGGTGCAGTCGTAGTAGTTGAGGCAGCGGCGGTGGTAGCAGTAGTGGAGCCCTTGTCAACTGATGATCGAATATTTAACCTATCGAACGATCTCGATCTAAACGAAGCTCGGCCGGTGATTGGCAGAACTGGTCTTGCACCCGCCCATCGACCACGCATTGTTGTCTCACCGGAAACTTTTTTTTCTCTCTCTTTCGTGCCTGTCACTAGTATAAAACGACGCGTTCGAGCTCAGTTGGGTCGACGGCGATGAGCCTTTGCAAACAAAACGTGAACCACGTGAAGTCTATCGAACACCCCTCTCTCTTTCTCTCTCACTCTCTCTCTCACTCTCACTCACACTCTTTCTGTGGCTCCTTCGTCTCCTTCCAACTCTTTTAACTGTCCTGCTCGCCCGTGGTTTTCATATAAAGAGAGCCGCTACCGCAAGCTGGTGGTGGGAAGTGGAACCTTGGGAAACCTACCTGTTAAAGGTAAACCCTCCACTGATATGACATCCCTAAATACACATTTGTCATTCTCTCTTCATAAAATAAATTTTTAAAAATTGACGAAATCATTTCACTAAGAGATTCTCTTGTTAGAATATATTTTGCAAATGTATTTTATTTCCCAACGCATTAAAGGAGCATAAATTGTTGAAATAAATGCGTGTGAATAAAGATTAATTATTAAATATATCAACAAGTTATAAAAATATCAGTTTATTAATAGAATCAAAGAAATGGGCCTACTATTAAATGGTCAGATAGAATTAGAACGTCTTTCCGTCAAAATAAAAGCGCAGATTTTCGTGTCCGTATTTATTATAATTTTATTGTATGTATATTAATTACCGTATATTCAATTGTTATGCTCTTAATTTTGAAAATATATTAATTTATTATTTTTAATATTTTGGTTATATAATTTATAATTAATTAACCCTTTCATCTCATGCTTTTATTTCTTAATCCATTTATTTCACCATCTAACCTAACTTGTCTATTAAATGCTAGGCAAATCTTAGCTTAAGTAACAACTAAGCCAGGAATCTATGCGTTTACATAGTCAGTTGATAGATTATAACAGTTTGTGACTACAACATTATTTATTTGAAATTTCTCTAGCAACAGGCTAGTAAAAGCCTAATAACAGCTTATAAAAAATAAAATTGTAAAGAATACATACTGTATAATATTTAAATATATACTGCTATTTAAATAATATTTTTATATAATTATAATTCATAAAATTTGAATCAATAAAAATTATAAAGAATATAGTAATAAAAATAATAAACATAATAATATTAAACAATAAAATAGGGAAAAAATGAGTTTAATATTTGCATTAACCGTTTATAATGGATATAACTCATAAGTTTTAAATCTATTAGATCAGACATGATGTCACAAAATTTAAACATTCTAAAGATTGCTAATAATTTTCCCCCCTTGAAATAGGTATCCTGTGTATAATACGTCATTTATCTGTAGAATTTGGCTTAGGTAAATTAACAGAATTAAGAAATTTAGAAAGGTAACGAAGATCACGTTTCGCCTGTTAATTAAAAATATTTCGGAGATAATTATTAGCCACATACATGTTGTTAAAAATGTAGGGTAAAAACCTGTAAAAATTGTAAGTAAGAAATCTCTTTATACTTCTTTTAAATATAATTGCATGTTAACATAAGAAACCCAAATAACATATTCTAATGTAGATCTGACTGGACATTGAAAATGAAACAGAAAAAGCTACATTATAACATAAAGAATTTATAATTATAAAATCATGCATACCATGAAGTACTCTTAAACCGAGTACTCTTAAAAATACAATTTTATTTTTCAAAAGTTATGAGTTAATTTCCTCGAAAATCCCGAAAGCCGAAACGCATGGAAATATTAGGGGAGACCAGGGCAGATTTACACACTTTTTGAATTATTATTTTTGTATTTTTAGTAATAAATTTATTTCACTCAATTTTAATATCCATTCATTAAAATTTGTTAAAGCTGCAGTATGGTGTCTTTAACTTGCCTTAAATTTATACTATTTTCAAATTAAGAATATTTTTTGAGGTAATCTCACCTGTGTAAACTTGGCCCGTAGCCGGGACAGGATTACACAATGCTTAGGGTATGTTTCCACACATTTAACATAATGAAATAAAATTCAAACAATTTGCAATAGTTATTACTTCGTTTAATTCAGTGAGTACAAATGAGTACAAATACACGCATTTCAAATACAGGATACAAAAACAAATATTACCAAATAAAAATTTACAGGATACAAAATATACTGAATTACCTGTTGTAATGCATTGATCATGTGCCCACTTCTTATACTCTGTGCATTGTACCCACTGTTCTCTAGGTTTTGACTTTGTATTTGGCCTCAAACAGTGTTTAAATTTGCCCCGTGTGTCCTGTGTAAACATCACCATGTTTTGATGCAAGTTCAAAACTCTTGTCCACAAAAGTTTAATGGGCGAATACGTATTTCGATCTCTTTGAAATTTGTGGACAAGAGATTTGTTTTCTTGCATCATGTCTTTATCCACAGTGTATTCCCTCTTCTCATCACCAAGTTTTGGTTAAAACTAAGCCTCTAAGTTCTGTTTATAATGTTAACAATCAACTTAATAGCTTAAAATAAACGCAAAAAAAACCCAGTCTAACAGGATATAGTAATAATGAGTTATGAGGATTTATCCTATAACTGCCAATACGAAAATTTGCATACCAGAAAAGAAATTAGAAAAAATTGTCTATTTCACTGTTCTTACAATCGCCATGTTTTGAGGGTACATGGCGATTGTAATGCTTCTCCTCGACTCAAAGGCTACTAAATGAACTATAGGATTGTGTAAACCTACCCCTGTACCAAATCTGCCCCGGTCTCCCCTATGTATAGTATTTTGCAAATTTTTATTTACTGACTAATAACACGATTAGTCTCCGTTAGAATGTCTTGTAAAGTAGAGTTGAAGTTGCTACAAGATTGCTATCTTGTAAATTAATTTGATTCTTAAATTAGATAAAAGATAATTCAAGTAATTGAATGCACGGAGTTCCAGAGGCCGCAGTACAGCCTTTTATTTCCAAAGCCGACAGGAATATTAAATTCTGAATACACTAATATGAAATAGATACAGCAGAGATATACACTTTAAGGTATATGGCGAACTTAGCCGCCATCTTGAATGGAGGTTGTTTTTTTTTTTCAAATGGAAAGTGGATCTTGTGACATGTTTAACAATAAAAATAATGCCAGAAATTCATTCCACTTGTTAGATTTGAACCTGTGTCATGGTTTGAAATCTATCGTCATTGAAAGTTTACATGGCAATGTAGGATATGAGGCAGTGGCGTGATTAGACCGATTTCATTGTAAGCACCCCTACTTAATATTGTATTTGGAATGACCGAAGATAGAAAAACTTCCCTTTTTCTTTCCTAGCGTGATAGTGCTCCGCTTAACAAGCATCTGGATTGGTGGGCGTAGTTCCGTGGAGTGGTCTCCGACGAGATCACCCGACTCATATCTATCGTTTACGAAGAGAAATTTCAAGATAAGGACCATCTGAAAAAGCGGTTCATCGAGGCGGCTGGAGCATGCAAAAAGTGGGGCGGGGGGGGGGGGGGGGACACACTGAACAGATGATGTAGCAGGCCATGCACAATTTCAGTAATGAAAGCGTGTTGAGATGTTTAATATTTCGCAATGTAGTTCCCCGTATCCATTTCACATTGGTGTACTCAGATTTTAATATTCCAATCCAATACAGGCTTTTTTTTTTTTTATTTCTCACTGCATACAGAAATATGGCGTTTTTTTCACAGAAAATAATAAATTTAAGGAAACAAATATTTATATCATGAGAGAAACGAAAGCTCAAAGGGGGTTTCATAAGATCTAATGTGAAAATTACGTATTGGTTGTTTGTTTGTATACCATAAGTTCAGTGTGGTAATATTTTAATCGATTACATAAAATTCCATGGCATCGATAGAAACTTTGCAGGTTTATTCATTAGACGAATCTGTTGAATGTTCCTAGAAAATTAAAAAAAAAGAAAAAAGTTTACTCTAACTCTAATAAATCGTCAAGCGAGTTTCGTTTTAATTAAATTGAAAAGTGATAAACAAAAATCTCATTGAGAGAGAGAGAGAGAGAGAGAGAGAGAGATAGGGTGGGAAGGCCTAATATCATTAAAGCATATTTTTTGACTTGAAAAAAACAGGCCCATACTTGATGTTTTTGCTTAAAGGGAAAATTTCAAAAAAAATATGTGGAGGAAAAACAGCAAAAGAATTTAATAAGATGAGAATGTTGCAAGCTATCTGTGATTTTTTATTGGAATATTTCAACACGCTACTTAAGGAAATTTTCTAAAATATTGCAGCAACTATAAAGTCGTATTTGATAGAAGAAAGAGGGGAAAAAACTATGAAACTTTTCTAATTATTGAAAACGCATGAGGATCAAAGATGCTTAAAATTCAGGAATAAAATTTAAAAGAAAGTTTCGAATGTTCTCAAACATGTGACTGGTAAATTAATTTTTTTCCTCCTTTACTTCTTTTGTTAATTGAAAATATCATGAAAGTTTTATGAATGAAAAATCCTGAGAGTTCGAGGTGCCTAAGCATGCAAGATTTAAAATTTATACATAATATATTAAGAACACGCAAAGAGTGCCGGCTAAATTACACTTAAGACTTTAATTTCTTTAAACAAATTCAGTCAAAGTTTTCTTTGACTCTTTCCAGCTGAACTCTGTTGACTTTAATGAGTACTCATAAAATATACATCATATTGAAAACTTTTTCACATAACAGCTGTAGCGGTAAAAAGAACATGATAATTTTTATGTCTGAGAAAATTTCTGCATAACTAATATATTTTGAGAAACTGAGACTGAATAATTCCAGAAAGTAGACCAGTAAAAATAGTGAAGGAAATAATTTAAACTAAAGTTGATTGAAAAAAATCCTTCGCTAAACTGAAAAGTCTTTATAAATGAAATAAAAATTAATAGCTAATGTATCCATTTATATCTAGCTAGTTTATGTTCTCAGATTAAATACTTGTTCAGTCACTGGAACTTTAACAATTTGCTTCCACTTTATAATCTTTTTTTTTTCCCTTAACGAGCTCTAAAAATGAATAGTCAAAATACCGATCGATTACATGTTTCGTTACTAATATAATGCAAATCGCAATTTGCTTCACGATAGTTCACGTGCGACCGAATTTGTTAGTTAGCATAAAAGCTTCGCCTGAAATGTATGAACGTCGGCTGCTCTGCACTGCACTGCACATTTGGTAGCTGCTGTTGCTTTGTCAATCTCGCTATTCAACGTTTTGTGAATGAGGGACCGGGTTACCATAGAAACGAGTTTGACTGGCAACTCACATTAATTCACTGACAACAAAGAAATATCCCCTTCATATCTAACCCCCTCCCCTATCAATAGTTTGATGTAGAACATAACAGCAAATAGAGGTAGGCTCTTATTTAATGAGACAAAAATTTAAGTTCGCATTTTGTTTCACATGAATGGATAATTCGTGTACTATTGGAAAATAAAAAAAGCAATAAAGATCATTATGCAAATTGACAAAGCAAGATAAAATCTCATCTATATCCTTAATTCGTTGGAATTAAAAATGACTAATGGCTCCGTCATGTGACATAGAAGATGAAATAATTTTTGACGCTTCATCTCACAAGATGAAAGTAATTGAGTCGATATAAAAGCGGGCTCCTCTCTCAAGTTTTGCTTAATTGCTTTACCGAAAATGAAAGATTTCGTGCCACAGTCAAGTTTAAATCGTTAAGTTGTTTACAAATCTCATTCGATAAAAAGTTTGAATCAATTCTAATACTGTCTCGTACTAAAGTTTGGCATTAAAAAAAAAGGCTAGATGCAAAAAAATTGGCATTCTAAAAACGTCTCTTATGAAGAAACACAAATTACAAAGTAATATTTGTTACCAGAATAGAATAGAATTTAGTATTTACCAATTTTGTTTCCCCTTGGCATGTATGCATAATTTTATGTTGTGGCATTTGTTGATCCCAAAATTTACAACTTATGCCACGCCAGATCCTTGAATCATGTCACTTATGCCACTCCAGACTCTCAAATCATCTTTAAATCATCATGTTTTACGCACAGTCTTACGAACTTTGTTGGAGATAAAAATAAAATAAATTTACTCCATCTCTCATACTTGTGTTCTTTGCACCAAGGTAGGCGGAAGCATGCTTATATGCCTCGGTTTAGCATAATTATACCACGATGAACCTGAAGGCTTCCTCTTAGTTTGCCAGTTCGCCAACTGTAGCGCTGAACCACATAGGGGGGCAGCAAGCAATTCCAGATCTCATACCATTGCAGTCAAACTTTCGGTTTCGCCTACTTCCAGGCTTCCGTTCGAGTCTTCTCCGCGTCTACGTTTGCTCATAATCTGTGCACAAGTTCGTATTATGAATGGAATGTTCGTCATTTTTATAAACTGATCGTGCATCTTGGATACCGCATTCGTTCTGGGTTTGCCTTTTCCATCACAGAATTGCTTTGGCGTTTTTGCGTACGAATAGCTCAAAAGTTATGCGGAAAATTACCACAGGGACCCAACCACGGAGAGATAGGGATCACAGGGATTTAAATATTTCATCATCTCTTTGCCGACTCATTCACGTAGACGAAACTTTTAGAGCTATCCAATTTTTTTTTCCAACATGCTATTGGCATAGCTCTAAATTATTTAACCAATAATTCTTCTAACTGGCATCAACATAAAAAACTAAGATCCATGAAAAGGTGCAAAATAAGTTGTTCATACTCTATAATTTGCAGTTTGATCCAGTTTTCTCTGGAAAAGTTAATCCGCC
>JAHWFO010031644.1:3739377-3754848 GCA_023313115.1 Rhysida immarginata
TTTTTTTTTTTTTTTAATAAGTTCAGACTGTGAAAATCTAAAAAGCTAAAGTTGCTGGGTTTCTATAATCAAGCGGTCTACTGAACGAAGAAAACGTGGACTGATAATTAAAACACTGGGACATTGATATACAAAATTTTTCCCTGATAAACAAAATTGGTTAAAAAGACTATACCAGATATATTCATGTTTTTTTTCTTTTGTATTATGAGGTTTAATTTAAAAGCATATGACAGAGTTCCTTGGGAGAAGCTTCGGCAAGTGTTGCAAGAGTAAGGAGTGGATGGGCAATTACTGGTTGCTATCATGTCTCTGTATGAAAGCTCTGAGATGTGTGTCCGGATAAATGGCATTAAGTCAAGACCGTTCACTGTGGGTGTTGGACTCCGTACCGTCGCCCCTCTTGTTCATTGTCTTTATGGACTGGATAGACAGGGGCAGCCGTGGCGATGAGCGTGTTTGTGTGGGCGACTGCTTGATGGCGACTCTTTGTTGAAGACCTTGTCTTCCTTGAGTCTTCTCGCACTAACTTTCAGCAAACACTAGACCGGTTTGCAGCCAAATGTGAAGAAGCTGGGATGAAGATCAATGTGGCTAAGACTGAGGTTCTGGTCCTTTCAAGACTCCCTGCTCAGTCTCCATGTTAAGGTAGCACCATAGAGACAGGTGAAGAAGTTCAGGTTGCTCGGATCGGTGCAGCAAGCTGTGTAAGACATGAACTGTGGCGATCCGTGGTAACGAAACGCGAGCTGGGAAACAAAGCCAAGCTCTCCGTCTTCAAATCTATCTTTGTCCCCATTCTCACCTATGGTCATGAGTCTTGGGTAATGACCGAAAGACTGCGATCGTGGGTACAAGCGGCCGAAATGAGATTTCTGATAGGTGTGGCAGGTGTTACCCTACTAGATAAAGTGCACAGCAGCGCAATAAGGGAGTCTTTAAGTGTTGAGCCGCTACTTCTCCGCATTGAGAGATCTCAGTTGCGCCGGTATGGCCACGTGATAAGGATGCCGCAAACTGCTCTTCCTAGGCAGTTGTTATTTTCCAAGGGGTCGGCTTAGAACCATGGAGAATCTGGGTTCGAGTCGTTTGGGTATTAACCGGGAGGACATGAGCCTGATGGCGAAAGATCGCGATCGCTGGAGATCCTCCATAGGGTTGTAGACATATTTATTGTACCTTTTTTGTTTTTGTTCTTTATCGTCGCATTGACTGGGTAATTAATTTTTTGCTAGGGCCGAGCGATGCCATCGATGTTGAGTAAATAATTGATGTTTTTTATCTTATACTATACCCGAAAAACGTGTCATCTAATCGCCTTAAATTTACTTGAACTGTACGAGTTGAACATTTTTTAATAACGATGCGTTTATGTTCTGAATTTTGCAGGTTTTTCTTTAAATGAACGACAATATATCTCAATCTTTATTATGTTATAGATTATATTATAAATTTATATCATAGTTTATTATGAATTTAAGTAAATTTTAAATCTTTATATTATAGTAACATCGATGTATAATCGATGGAATTTTAAAAAATTGAACTTTTACATGTATTTTGGTCGATGTTTCAGGCATCGCGCGGCCCCTACAAAAAATAATTAGTTGAGGATTGCTATTCGCTATTTTCAGTGAATATAGAGGGCGCTGTGTTTTGTTTTTTTTTAAATGGCTGCGAAAGTAGGATCCTTCCATTTTTAAACTAAAAACTAGATGACTGTTTTGGATAAAAATCTCGTTCTAATAACTATTATGAGAGAATGTTATCTGGGATTAGTGTTCTGTGTTATGAAAGCCATGTTTAAACTACTGCGAATCCTAACTTAGCTCAGTTCAAGTAAATGCCACAAAGCGGCGCCACTTAAAGTGAAAGTAGCGAATTTCTTAAAACTTGCTTTGTGTTTAAAAAAAAATTACCCTATAAAATATCAATGTTTTCTGTAGTAGTTATTCAGTATAAATTACGAGATTCGCAAATTAGGTCAACGATTTTATATATTAATACAATTGCTTTAAAATAAATTTACATGATTAAATTTATCGAATATTTTACTCGGTATTTCATTGAAGCATCGAATATTTGATATATCATGAAATATATATCGAATATTTGTAAATACAGATGTTTCATTCATGGAGGAAAATATTATTACGATATCGAATGTGCTTCAGCAATGAACGAAGTGTAGCCGATACAGGTGTTCAAATTTCCCAGGATTATTGTGCAAAGCTAATCAGATTCTGATTGGCTACTGCGTGCGCGGATTCGCCAAATATCTAGACTGTCTATAGCAGCCGCCACGTAAGTTGAACGATCTTTTTGGCATGCGCAGTAAGTCATCTCATCAATATGCTTTGTCTGGATTTTACCCATGATGCACTTGTTCTACTATAGTAATGATGGAGATATCGTTGAAGCCTGGAAAGCCTATTAAAAGTCATAATATAAAACAAATTGCATTCGAGTTGACTATTCTGCGTCGTTTTTTAATTTATTAATTTCATTTATCTATTTAAAAGAAAAAACGAAAATAGAAACTAAATATATATACGAAAACATGTTTCGAAAACGAAAGCGGATGTTTCATGGAATAGCTAAGCGATTTACTTCCCGTTAACATCTATTGGCTGGCGTTAGAAATGACGTCATCCTGTCGTTCAACTTATGTGGCGGCAGCTATAGATATGAGAAATCCGCCCGCAATCTGCTTGCGGGACGGAATCCGCGCGTCTTTATTTTTTTGTGAAATGACCGCGTGTGCAAAAAAACCTCTCTACACGTTGCGGAGTCCGCATCCGCCTATTTTCCGCACGCAAACCCTAATTGTGAAACAGGCTTAAGGGTGATATGTCCGGAGAACTTGGTGTTGGGAAACGTTGAATCAAGGAATTCACGAACTGTAATGCCCGATGTGGCGGGGCACCGACCTGTTGATAAATTACCCATGGTTAGAATACCTCTAATTGAGGCGCTACATAGCACTTTTACATGTCCAAATACAGAACGCATTGAACTTTCTCTCTCATAGACACAATTTTCAATATGACCGATGTTAGCGCCACCAACATCGCTTCGGCTCTTACCGTATAAGCAGTTTAAAAACCTGAGATGGAGATCATAATACCTTTAACCTCTTATTGTTCGAAAATACCATTTCTAGCCAAAATTAATTAATAATGATAACAGTCTTTTTTTTCCTTTATGTAAATCATTCAAGTTTAAAATGAGAATCTTCAAACTAACTTACTCCGGGCATTAAAGTCATTATTTTGATCATTAAATAATTGTTAAATCATATCATCATAATGTAAGCAATTTAATACTCCAATTCATCTTAATTAGACTTAATTACACTTAAATACTCCCTGGCTAGTTTTGGGATGGACATCGCATTAACATGTAAAGCTCATTGAAAATTAAGCATAAGCGAATTCTTGGCCATTTGCTTCGCTTACCCTTAAAGTTATCCTTAAAGACAATTCAGTTTAAAGCACATAATCCTAAGGCCTCAGAGATTTCAATCTCGGGACATTTAATTGCTAGTTTACGGAAACGTCGCAACAGATTTTTCAAATTAATGTCATTTCATTGCCAACATCGTTGTTATTTGATTTCCATTATTGGATTTCGCTTTTTTTTTCTGGTTTCTCTCAATTTTCAACATTTAATAACATTTTGCATTTCCATCTAACTTTTGCATGTAAACGATTTTTAAATGTAAATTAACAATTGACTTATGTCAAATTTGACAAATTAAGTCAATATTTACTGAAACACATAAACTTTAATAGTACAAAAAAGAGCTAATTAACCACTTCAGAATTGATTGTCATTTATAAATTGGTGAATACAAATTCAATTTCCGCCTGAGAAGCAGAATAATGGAAGTTTTCACGCATTTGAAAAATCAAAAGTGAATAGTCACTCTTTTTCTCTTCCGGAATAATCATTCTGAATTTTCATTTTTCATTCTTAAAATGCAAAATTGTCATCTTGAATTGTCATCATCATCAACCAAAAAGCGTTCTTTCAATGCTGGAAAAAAATTTATGTCGTCGAGAAATAAGTTGCCGACTGGGTCTTCCGTAATCCAATTGAATGGCTTTTAAAGCACTTCTGAAATTTGGTCAAAAAAAAAAAAAAGAAAAACAAAAAAACTAGAAGCAATCATGAAATACAACTTATTAAATTTCTATTCTGTCAAGACTGATGAAATCTTAACCAAAAGTTTGAAACAATTTTCCATAAACGGCATAGTCATAAGCTTTCAACGCAAATTATGACCTTATAACAATCAATCATAGACTTTTTGTGTAGAAAAGTAAAGAGCTGTGATGGTGAAGAATAAGGAAAAAAGAAATGGGAAAAGAAATTGACACCCCGAAAAATGCCTTATATAATAACCACGTGTTGAGTGTTATTCATTGGTGAATGTGTGATGGTCTGCCCTAGCTCATCATCGTTTGGTCTTGGACATAATTTATCATAGTGTCTGGAGTTGAACACCCAGTTGGACATCTTGGACCGAGTGATTTGAAGACATGAACAGAATTACGAACTAGCCAGCGAAAAGCCCTGACGTCTACTTTTCACAAACAAGATACTTTTTTATTCATCAAAATACGATACTTCAGCGGAAATAACTTTCTCCCACCGTCCAGGAAGTTCTTCAATTCTTGATTTTGCTTCCGGGAGGAGATGAAGAGAGGATAATAATGAGATTGGAGATTAGGGAATTCTTAAGATTAGGGAATTCTGATGATTAGAGGATTCTTTAAACATATCATAATTACAATGTGGAGATGGGAAGGAATAATTCCGCGAAGCAGGAACCATGCCGTTCGCTGGCGCCACTCTAACCAAACTGAGCTACCGCCAAGCTTAGATGATTAAACTTTTGGACGACATTCTGTGTTGTCTATCTATAAGCGGGCCTTCTTTATTCCAAAATAATAAACTTATGTAATAAGAATTTCACTTAATTACAAAATTACAGAGAGCCGATTAAATTGTTTTCGGAACTTCCAACTTCGAGATCCGCTGTATAATTCCTACAAGGATCTTTCGAAACGATCGATGTCAGACATGTTGATTTCACTCAATCAACAGCGAAAAAAACAGCCACGTGCGATTCACGCAACAGCTAATCATCACTGCCTGCCGCGCAACAATTCAAAGGATAGATGACACAAAAATTGCAAAAAAATATGAAAGGCGGCCAGAAACAGGTCATCCACGGTCGAATCTTTGAAAAACGAGTTGGTAAATACATCTCGGCACTCTGGCGTTGGTGGAAAGTATTATGGCGTCTGTAGGCTATCATTACGGCATTACGGCAATATTACTACAGCTAAATATTAAACATAGGATATGAAAATATATTCATCATCACAAGAGTCAAGTATACAAAAAAATCTGATCTGATATTTTGAATAAAGGTCAGATTAAGATCAATGACGGTTTATGTGGCTGATAATAAATCTATATGACTCGTCTAACTTTACAAACTAACCAAGTGACATAATTATAATGCTTTTTAAAAGTTTAATAACAGCGTTATTCATTGTACTTAGTGAAATAGAACTGTTTTACTTGTTCTTGAAGCGAATAAACGTCAACATAGATCTATTTATAAAAGGTACTAATATTATATGCTGTTCCGCTCTTGCCCTTCTGTGTATGTATCATTCAATGTTCCGAAAAGCCTTATTTAATGTAAATGAAACGTCCACGACATTAAAACTGCTTCGGAACAACTTCGGAAATGTTATAAACGAGCCGTATGGCACGGGGCATTGTCCTGCTATGACAGATAGGGAGCTTCCAGGAAACACTGCAAAAATGTGTAATCCTTTTTTTTATCTATATGAGTTAAACCTGACCGTAGCTACATAAGAAAAAGGAATTCTTGACAATTTTATTTTTGTCAATTTAGCCGAAATGGACTTGCTCAGTAGCACTCACCGAAATCAACTACAATTCTTTAGTTTAAATGGACGAGAAAATGGATAGTTTCTTTTGATTTTCTTTTCAAATGGAGGTTACAAATAATACGAACAAGATAAAGGAAAACGATAGCAGTAGATTAGCTGAACAAAGCGCTTATACTTCCCAATCAAAAATTGCAATTGCCTACTGCTATCGACTATCCGATAGATGTTTCTCTCTTCTGAATATCTCGAAGGAGACATGGAAGTCGAATGACGCACATACATGGTTTAAATTTTTTTTAAATTATTTTAATCAAATGTGTTGAATTGCATTGTTAAAGTTGTTGAAAAAAGGATAAGTAGATGAAATATGCATATATGTAGCATATTAAACTTCTTGTGGAAAGTGATTCGGCCTTGTTCTTTTACATAAAAAGCAATACTCTCAGGTTTTCATTGTCAACAATGGATATCGCGCTTTTGAAGAAAATTCTTACAGACATAGCGCCATTATTTATTCAGAGGAAGACTTTTTCATCAATAATGTAAGAAAGAAAATATTGCATGAACTGGAAAAAAAAATACCAAACAACATATAGAAAATCAATAATTCACAGCATAGACATCTGTAAAAAATTTGCCTTTATTGCATTTAGATTTAAGATATCTAATTCAAAACATCACTATAACTCATTATTTTATAAATGCTGTAATTAATAATCATTACAATAATCGAAAAGCTAAACGAACTAAAATAAACATGCGCAACTTTCTTTTATTGCGCCACACAAAATAAACCAAAGACAATAAAAAAAACTGCATTTTCAAAGCAAAAGATATTGATTTGTTTAAAGAAATACCGCCTTTAGCGTGTAAAAAATTTAAAGAACTTGTTTTTAAATGTATTTTACTTGCAGTTTTCTAGTTCATTTCTAACTAAAGATGAAATTTGGATAAGTAGTATTGTATTTTTGAATATACAAATTCGTAGATTCGTTCAGAGCTTTGTGTGTACCATGCATACGGAAAACTCAAATTAACCGCCTCGAGAGCAAAATAAAATTTTAATCAGTTTTTTTTATAGAAGCTGATGTTGATTTTTATGTAATTTTAATGATTTGAACGAGCTTTAAGGAGCATAAAACTACGCAACTATGGTCTAGGTTTATTAATTTTTAACTTTTTGCTGCCTATATTGTACCACAACCTTATGGCATCTATAAACAGTTTTTGTAACTAATTTAGAGCATGCGGAGGAACTCGGTGAAGCAGAAACAACGGCGAGAGCTCCATCTAACATTTCTCGCTTACTGATAAGCAGATATCTCACGGAAGGTAAGCATCTAAGGCTTTCGGATCTTATTAGCTATAAAACAAGTAGTTGGTTTACAGATGGAACTTTTGTTAATGTTAATGAATATAGTGCACTACTTTTTGATGGTAATCTTGCCATTTTTTTTCTTATAGTACAACTTAGGACACGGATGGTTGCCTAAATCGTACCATTAGACAACGTTTGACATTTTATATTTTTATATTTATTAATGCATTTCCAGATTGCTTTTTTTTCAGTAAAGCCAAGTAAATTGGCTACCAAGTATAATATTGATTTTTCCATTATTGTTTATACTAATGGATTTAATGCAATAAATCTAAACTGGTACAATATCGGCAACCTTTCCCTAAGGTTAATTTTCATTGGTTGTTATCTTTTAGTAACTTAATTATGCGACTACTGTCCAGAAAGTAATTTCAGTTTTTAAATATTGCCGCTGTAGCGCTGCAGTCGTGATTATGTACATGCGTACTGGGTCTAGAGATTTGTTGTCATGACATTCGTCTGCTTCGTGGTAAGTGTTTACAATATCTCAGAAAATCATAATACACGCCACGTGTGAAATTCGTTCTAAATCGTTTTCTGAACTGTGAAGAATATTAATTCGGTCGAAATCTACCGTCAAATTTGATTCACGACAATGCACTGTTGCTGCAACTCAAAATCCCGTCAAAGTCTTCTATGCTGGAAACCATTCAATGATCCCCCCCCCCTCTCCAAATCTTGCACCAAGTAATTTCCTTGCCCAGGTCGATAGAACACCTGAAATCCTTCTTGGGTGGACAGCTACAATGAAGTCCAGTTCAAACGAGCCATTGGTATGTGATTTGCGGCACCTTTCTATGACCACCTGGTGCAACGCTACGACAAGTGCCTTAACAATGGTGGAAACTACGTAGAAATAGTGCAAGATCTGTTCTTTGAATAGCAGCATGCATATTCGCTGATGATTTTTTTTTAAAGTTCCGTTGGAACTTGGATAACCCTCGTATTTTGCATCCATAGCGTGACGATGATTCAAGCAACTACTGTTAATTATGTTCGTTGAATAAAATGTAGTCTTAGCTAATTTTCTTCAAAATGTAATAAAAGTCTGTGCCTGATAAGCATAATCTTGTCGCTGCATTATATTCGTTTGGAGAGAATCGATCCTCAAACAAATTTCATTAATGCCATTCGTCTCCTAAGCAGTTTCAGTAAGCCTTTCCGTATGAATCGTCATGGTTTATGTCTGCGACTGCTTCGATTTCTTTTGGAAATCTCTTGAAGTTGAACGACAACAAAAGAGAGTTTAAAGGATTTTTCTTCCTCTTTGATTGGACAAGAAAGAAGTGAAAGAATACGCATTCTCCCAAAAAATGCGGATGAAGAAATAAAAAAAAAAAAGCGAGGAGGGATGAAGGACTGATGAGGGGGGTCGTTGAGTTCATCCTGTTACAGGTCCTGTTTCTCAACTGATACCGGCTTCATCTCGAATCACAAGAAAAAGGAACAACATTCAACTTCAGAGAAACGAAGAATGAAAGAAAACGTGTTCGGATTAGAAAAAAAATGTTAGAGATAAAAAAAAAAAAGGAAACTATACAAGTAAAACAAGAACTTCACAAAGTAGAAATCTTTTCAGCCCAAAGGTATAAACAGACAGAAGAGCTGGAGGGGTCATCAAATCTAATCAAACGACATAGGGACAAGGAAAAGCATTCGAAATCTAATTTGTTTTGGTCTTTTCATCATTACTATTAATTTTTTGCTTCAGTAGTATTAAACTCTAAATGCGGGCAGTACCTAATAATTGCAACTAGCATTCAACGGGCACCAAATTAGCTAAATAATTAACGTTATTGCTTTGATTTGTGAAATGGCGGAATTGTAACAAAAAACGAAACGTCATGGATCAATAGTTTCCAAGTGACTTAAGTAAAAAAAAAAATATCAGAATTAAAATAGTTGACATTAAGTCATTAGAAAACAGTTAATGGTTGCATTTATTATTTACGGCCGCAACCGTTTCGCAATCTATAGAAATAGTAATTTTAGTTTTTAATTATTTTCAATGTAATTTACTAAACCAATAGGGGCAAACATCCGGGGTGATTCCTCACAAGAAAAGTAACAAAAGAGCTCATATGCCCGGAAATGGCAATAGACGAAATCTGCGATAGCACGAGCGCATACCCCGCAGGTTTTCTGCCATCTAATGGCAAAAAATTGAAATGCTAAGGTATGAAGAAAACCATGGAAAACACAGCAACAGTACGCGGTTTGCATCAAATCAAAGACATTGTTCGGACCACAGATTTAAAAAAATACAACAACGATCGATACAAGACACCTGCAAACAAATTCAAAGAAAAGACAAATACGTGTATGTGGTAGACGGTTATGGTCAGAACTTATGTATAGATCAGAACTTGCGAGTAACCAAGTACAAATCTACACACATGGCAGTAAAAAGCCATCCTCTAAACCCAGCTTTTATCACGATATCGTTATATTAGGAGCTTGTAAGTATTCATTTAATTAATGATTATGCACGCCCTTGAATATTGTTCAAAGGAGTATATATTAATCTATTCACAAGACGGATACCAAGTTAAATTTCTTTGTACAGTGAACTGAATCATTGGATGTTGATGTACAGAGCTGTACAGACACTTTGTGCTCCTGGAACCACCCAAAGCAAAAAATGTGAGGGGAAAAACACTTGCTTGTAATGTACTTGGAACAGATGAGGTTTGCAAATCTTCTCTGTATTCAAAGGAGTTGACCGATTTGTTCCTGTAATTTCTCATTTCTACATCGAATGGCAAAAACTTGATTATGACCTATATCATTTCAGTACGATCTACGCGCTAAGCCGATAGAATGCAGTAAAGATCGAAAGATGGTTAAAAGCTGATCGATTCACGTGAAGTGAAGTGAAGTGAGCAGAGCAGACCTCGCTTGATGCAGTTATCTTAAATTTTGGACCCGTACCCCGCCTAATCTTTATAATCCAGGCTTTCTTTAAGGCTTCTGCTTTTGGAAACTTACGCTAGGTTATTCCAGGACCACTTTTCCCACATAATTTAGACAACTAGTCACACTGCACCGGATACGATCCATGTTTTCTTCATGCCTATAAGGTTTCCCTGTTCTTCCCTAGGTGGCGACAATGCATCGCGGATTGATAATACATAATACTACGTGTGCATTGGAAATAGGATGGTTTTTAATAACCAACGCAGTTGACGCATCCATGAATTTATCTTTCATAACACTTAAAATATGGTTCTTTAAAATAAAGCCTTTACATTTTTCTGTTCTCCATTTTCTCAATGAATATCATATGAAAAACCAGTATCATAAATTCAATATAATAATATTAATAATAATAATAATAATGATAACCACTTGAGTATTTTTTTTTAACAGTGGTATAGTTAAACAAGTGGTATAGTTAACAGTGGTATAGCTAGAGCGCTGAGTGAAATGATCGATTATCAAAAGAAGGGAAGTAACAAACTAAAAAAAACGGCAAGTCACTTCTCGGACATGGCTTAATATCATACTTCCCCCTGCAGGAATTATCACCCGTACTCCACTTTTTTTTGTTAATCGATCATTTCACTCAGAGCTCTAGATCTTACGAGATCTGTTTAAAAAATAATGAGACTGTTTCAATAAAACTCTTTATTTAATTCTTATGTACAAATTAACCTTATCACCTTCAAAATAGTTTCCTTGAGAGGACATATAGCGACAGAGACGTTGCTCCCACCCCTCATAGCAGTGCTGGAAGTCGTGAGGTCCGTCAGCTGGTCTTCTGTCACGGCCTTCTGAATCACGTTACGCTCCTTTCATATTTATACGGTTTTGCCCGTGCGGAAATAAATCGTATGGGCAAATTCTTTTAGTCGAGTGGAAAGAGCATGAGGTCCTTCACATTGCACGGTTGTAACACGGACACGATATTTGGTCGCGTTGCAGCCGTCCAGTGCACTGGAATAGAACGGCTCCCGTATCGTTCCTCTGACTCAGTGGCGTACGTGACTAAATGCACGTTTTCAATCGTACGGGAGTTGCCTCCGAGTCTGCGTCGTAGCTTGGTTCTGAACGCTTTGTTTTATTTCTTTTTGTTATCGTTTGATATCGTTGATTTTTATTGTTCAAATGGTAGAAATTGACGCTAAAGTTTTAATTTCGATTTTCGCGTTATACTTTTTAAATAGAACTCTTATATCTCTCTGTATCCGATTATGTATTAAATATTAGTTCTTTTATTATCATCTAAGCAAAACAAGATTAAACAGAGTATTAAAAAACCCGACTTTTAATGAAACTTTCACTATCGCCTAGCTATATCAGTCCATATCTTGAAAACTTCTGAACCGATTTTGATGAAACTTGGATTTATCCCTAAGATGAAAGATACTTAATCCAATAAAAAAGAATTATTGCAATTCGATTTCTAGTTTCTGAGAAATACGTGGACAAACATACATACATACATACATACATACATACATACATACATACATACATACTGTAACGTTTCAAACGATTGGACGTTATAGGTCTCCCTCCTCCTACGCATCTCATGTTCCCTGCTGAAGACATGGGAAAAAATAAAATTGTTTGAGGTGACGTCATTCACCTATAGCTCCTCATCCAAGAATAAGGCGATGAAGATTGTGCTTTTGAAGAGCGGGTAAACAATTAGAAAAACAACAATAGGAAATACGTGAGCAACAATCGTCGCGTTATAAGGTTTTTCTGTTCTTTTAACGACAAAAAAGTAATAATAATAATAGAAGAGGACAATGAGAAGTCAGTTGTAGTAGCAGAGAAAAAATTGAAATCCGCCATAATGGGGAAAAGTTTGGAGCTAGATGAAAACGGTCGAAAGTCGGAAAAACAGAACGCTCCCCACGAACAAATATGAAGTTCCTCCGCTTTACTATTAAAGGAGATGTAGAAGCGAGAAGGATTGTCCAAAAATTTGGTAAATAATCGAGGAACGACGGAATGAAGATATTTCACACATCCGAATTTAAACCAAAGACATTGGAAACGGCCTATCTGGTACTGAAAACTGTAAACGGACCATGAAGACCGTAGGTGACTCCTGTTGATGATTTTTTTAATATATATATTTAGAATTCTTAGCGGCCAACGTGACGCCAAGCATGTCGGAATAAGCCAGCAGAACTCCGCAGCCACGTTCGTCAGACGCAAGAAGTATTAGATGAGTCGTAGAACAGATGTTTGTTGAAGACTGGACACAATCGAGCCCATAGGTCGTCCATGAAGGTTATAAATGAAGGAAAATTCAGTGCTGTAAGTTTTCCCCCTCCTCCAACTAACACCCTCAGAAACGTTGCATTCCCATGAACTGTTTTGAGGTCCCTACCTTGTCCCATGTTATTATTAGCGCAGATTTTAGAATTTCCCTTCCCTAAAACTTACTTGTATCAATTTCATGCGTCCGGAACGAAGGAACAGTAATTTGCGAGAGCATACTTACCAGATTTAAGAAGACTTACCTAAAGAAAGAAAAGAAAAAAAAAAGATTAATGGTATATTAAGTTATAATCTTTAAAAGAAAATAAGTGCAAGCACTTAGGATATTCACGGCACTGATCGTTAGTTAGACGAGATAGAAAGGATATAAAGTTCCAATTGCTTACTTTGTTTTGATATGTAGTTGACGCATGACGTGAGAATTGTGTGTAACTGTATTTGGTTTAAAGACTATACCTGCATGAACCTGTAGGAGAGAAAGAGATGATTAAAGAAAGATATGTAGTGTTAAAGAAGAAAAGGAGATAAAAGGAACCATACTTACCTAGAAATTAAACCCTATAATATGCTAATGGATCTCAATGCTTAGATGTTTAATGTGAAACCAGATGGACACGTATCATTTTAACAATTTGTCGTTATGTTACTGGCCAGGATATAATTAATCGTCTATTGTTAATTAAATAAGTTTTTTTTTTTAATTTTCTGACACCGTGAGCGATAAACTATATAAACGCTTCAAGTTCAAAATACGTAAATAGATCGAAGATTACTGTTGATTTGTAATTATAGTCAATATCGAAAGAGAAATTTGAAAAATAAAGCCACGGTTATTTTTGTTAGAATTCTTGTGGTTATGGTTAAGTCTTATTTAAATGTCTTTTTTATGTCCGTTTTTGATTAGTAGACTGCACACTCTAAAGGGACGACGCCGCAGGACTGAAAGGAGCCACGACTGGAATCCTAGATTGCAGATAAGTTGTTAATTGACAACCTCTCATTGGAATTTGACGTCCACTGATGGCTGAATTCATATTTCACCTCATAGTAGTCGTTAGCAGAAAAGCTGCCTTCGTTAACTGAAGATGTTGGAGTAATGGAATGTCTTTGTTGACCCCGTACCTTCCTCTATCTATTAAGTCGTTACTATACATACATACACTCACACACACATATGGAATTTGGCATACTTGTTTAGAAGCTCACATAGACTAACATATATGAATACTGCGCAATTCCAACAATATTACATACATACGCATCGAATTGATAACCTCCATTTTTTGAAGTCGGTTAAAAATCCCAACTAACTCTGATAGTCTTGATTTTTGAAGTGATTCATGGGCCTAGGGAAGAGGAGGAGATTGCCTCTCCCTAAATTAAACTAATATAAAAAAGTAATATTCAAGTAAATTTATATACAAAATACTGGGAAGGAGGACATTTTGGACACCTTCAGAGAACTGTTTTGTATAAGGCAAGGATCATTACACATAGTTGATCATCCTGTATGTGAGATAACGTTTAAGCGTAAAATTCTTCCAGGAAAATTTATGTCGTTTAAGATTTTATTTTCCAGGAAAATTCATGGGAGACCTTTAAGACAATTAAAAGCAAAATAATTATATAACAATGTCGCTTGATGCTGCTTGAGTTTGAGCTTGCAAATTAAAAGCTATTCAAAAATCTTCAAACTTGTCTCAATCACAAGAAAAATGTGAAGTTAGCTAAACTGCTTATTTTACGATCTGTGTCAATTCCCTTATATGCAATAACAATTTTAATGAGATCTTTTACATCTATTCTAATTACAGTTCGTATCTAAATGTATGTTTAAGGTCAGCTCAACAGCCCGTATTCTTCTATATTGCACATCGTAGATTATTGCCGTACAAAAGGAATTCATTAAAAAATTTACAACAGATTTTATGTTAGGCACTGTATTCCGCTTAAGGAAATGGCCCCGCTAAGACCTTTGCGGAAACAAAATAATCCAGTAGAACATTTATGAATTTCATAGGTTGAAAATTAGAATGTGCGCTTTAAAAAATTTATTAGCATTGGTAGCGCTGTGCAGTTGCTTTCCTCCCCATTTCCCTCTTTTGCCGAGGGAATTAAACAAAGGGCATGTTAAGGTTGAATGCGATTAAT
Organism: Rhysida immarginata; assembly: GCA_023313115.1. Lineage (NCBI taxonomy): Eukaryota > Metazoa > Arthropoda > Chilopoda > Scolopendromorpha > Scolopendridae > Rhysida > Rhysida immarginata. The sequence continues at coordinate 3,754,081 of JAHWFO010031644.1, forward strand.
TTCAGTCAAAATTCCGCCATACTTTCTCAAAGGGAATCATTATAGTTGCATGCGCCAAAAACAATAAAACGTAAGGGAAAAGAGGAAAATTCCGAAGCTCTAATGTTGCAACGTTTGATTTGCGTTGGTCGCCCATTATTCCAACGCTTCTGATTTGGCTGCTGCTTTCTCCCGATGTAACGACCTCTAATTAATTAATAGATTAATGGTGGGATAATAAGTTGTTAATGGAGGAAGCGATGTAAAGAGGCATTTTCAAGGCGAATTCGTTTTCAAGGGGACGTGGCAAAATGCTATGAGCGCTTACTACAGCAGATGGACTTCAATTAAGAAAAATATATCCAGTAATACTATGTATAGTTTCAATAAGCGCTTGAAAATTTTTGTTGTATTTTAAGTCCTATTCGGTTTGAAGGAGGTCGATGTTAATTAAAAATTATTAAACGACTGTGCATATAACTTCTTTTGACGTTGATATTAAATTTTGAATTTTTGCATTGAAACTACGAATCTGAATTAAAAGAAAACAAAAAAGTCAATTTTATGCTAGTATAACTGAAAAATCTACATCCCTTATCATGCATTTATAAGAAACATTTAAAATTTGCATTAAGTACTTCATAGATTCTTTACATTTTCCATGTACATTTTCCATGGGTTACATTTCTTCAATTCATTCTAAATGGTAAAGAGCGATATATTTAATGCGGTAACCGGACAATTCAGAACATGACAAATCAGAACATGACAATTCAGAACATGACAATT
>JAHWFO010031644.1:3764848-3812957 GCA_023313115.1 Rhysida immarginata
TATGTCTGATATATATGACCCGTATGCATTAAGAATTTGACAAATTCAAGTTTCAGATTATGAAATTAGTCGATGTAAACTGTAAATAATTTTCCTCTAATATTGTTAAAAAATATAATTCGGTGATAAATGTAATTACGAAATTTTAACAGAAAATGGGCCCCATATTTAATACGCACAAGGTTAGGGAAAATGTGTATGGTGCTTTCACCTGAAATTTTGTTTACATTAATTGAAGTATTCTGAAATTGACATTCATAAGAATCGACACAAGTATTTTACGTCCGCAAAATCATTCCGTAAACTTAGCGTTTATTAATTTCAAGTATCGTGATCAATGCTAAATTCCCTTTTCCACCCCATATATGATTTAAACAAATTTGCTCAAACTTTTCTTGTAAAATGAATGAGGTCTTAAATTGAAAGCGGCCTTATACGTAAGATCAGTTTTTGTAGAAAGTTTAAATATTTAATTACGCAAAATTTGTTTAGTGGGAGTAGGCTTTTCATGCGGTTCCATGAATAAGTCAAAGATAATGAGAGGGCTTACGACATCCTTAATAAAGACAAAGGCAATGGAAAACGAGTCTACGCTTTTATAATCTGCTTTTATTATAATGAAGATAAAGTTTTTAAAGAAAGTTTACTAAATTACGAATGCGGTATTCACCACTGGCTGAAATGTCGAGTTTACTCAGTGGCTTTCATACTGGCAGTTTATTTTCGTATTACAGAATTCTGAAAAAAAAAACCCACATTTTATATAAAATCTTCAACTTGCTTTTCATTTGGAATAAATTTCGAAAAAATCGACCCTTTTACTCCTGTCAAATAACTTTCTGCACTACCATCGGTAAACTTTACGACTTTCTTATTTGACAGTGAGAAGACTGCTTCTGTATCCAGAAGCAAATACTCGGCTCATATCAAGAAGCAAATACTTTAATTAATACTCTTCTCAGAAAAAATTCCAGCAAGTCGTTGAAAACATGTTTTGTTCTGTGTTGACGTATTTATTGGAAAACTTTTTGTTGCGAATGCTTGTAATCTAGAAAATTAAATAATTTTCATAAAGGACCATTTGAAGGTTATGTTTAAATATTTCTCTTCTTTCTTTCTTTCTTTCTTTCTTTCTGTGTATGTATATTTGCATGTTGAGATGGTAATCTAATAATTTCAAATTTAGTAAACTTTCGTAGCAACTACGTTCGAGTCAACTTTGTATATTGCGACTTGGAGAAAGTTTTGAAATTGTTAAAGATGGCCTTAAAATGGTTTCCGAATTATTGGAAATTTTAGCGATGCAGGGTACAATATTTTTTATTTATATATATCTCGCAATTTATTTCAAAGGACCACTTTATATAGGTAGCCGTTTTTCAAAACCTAATGTATCAAATAAATCAGCTCTTCTCCGTTGACTAAGCTTCATTTCTTAAGTTGCTAAGTTAGTAGAAACGGCCGAAAACAAATGTTTCAACCGAGTATAAATACCGAGCCTCGCCTTTTGAATTCCACAAAGGCATTAGATATTGTTTACCCGAAGCCATTACTGAAAAACTGTCATCCTCTTTTATGTCACCTGATATTAGATCGCGGGGAGGAGGAGTACGGGGCGAGTTGCCACTGGCAACGAACGAAGCAACTGCAATATTAATGCCCGGATTTCTAGCGTTTATAAAAGTCGACATTGCCATCCCGAGGTAGTTACCATGGCGACCCAACATCTCCCGCATCACCGGAGAATAGAGTCGCCCCGCACACCATCTGCTCGTGATAGGAGAAATGACCGACTGGACGTTACAGAAACTATTCCAATGCCTTTCATTTATTAGGCTGGACATTGGAGGCTATCAATCAATTTCACGCACCACTTAGTCGACTTTAAAACATTTCTTCTTTTTTTTTTTAATCTTCAAACACGGACTTTGTTTTTAGAATCCGGCAATTTTTCATGAAATCACAACCAAAAATGACATTTTTAAATATTCTTTTAAAAAGAAAAATTGTAATCGTTTGTAAAAGTATGAATAAACTTAATGTGATTTCCAGCCTATATTTGAAGACTACGACTGCTTTACACAGAATTTATAACCGAAGTCTTTTCATATATCGTTTTTGAATCCACAAATATCCGATGAATTCTTTCGATTTATTACTGTAATGAACTATTGAAACATTTCTTATTTGGCAAATCGTAAAGCGAAATTGGTTAAATAAATTTGATGTTTCGGTATTTGAAGTCTTCTGAAAATTAGTGAAGACAATTTAGCCTTCAGGATATAAAAAGGAAAACATAAAATTTTGTTTCTTCCTTATTATTTATTGCTTCTCTACACATTTTTTCCAGCGTTCTGGAAGCATCTGGATATCGGTTCTGTAAAAATCTTCAGGCTGAAGTCGAAACCACGTCAGGAAAGCCTTTTTAACTTCCTCATTGGAACCGAACCTCTGCCCTCCCAAGAACCTTTCAATGGTCCAAAAAAGTGATAGTAGCAAGGGAAGAGATCCGGGATGTATGGAGGATATGGTAAGATGTTCCATTTGAGTTCCGTCAATGTGTCCATAGTCAGTTTGGCTGTGTGTGGTCTGGCATTGTCTTGCAGAAAACAACCCTACTGGTAAGGAGTCCTGGTCGCTTCTTCCTTAGTGCCGGCTTCAGGGACGTCCTCAAAATGTCACAGTAGTAGGGTGCATTTATGGTTCGACGTTCTTCCAGAAAATCGACATGAATGATACCCTTAATGTCCCAGAATACAGTCGCCATCACTTTCGTTGCCGACAAGCGGTGTAATGTTGAATTTCTTAGGTCGTGGTAAGTCAGTGTATCGCCACTCCATGCTCGCACGCTTGCTTTCAGGAGTATGGTGATGAATCCATGTCTCGTCGGTGGTCACAACCTTCCCTGTCATATCGATGAAGTAGCATGGAACAGATTTCCACCCGGGTGGTTTTGTGATCCTTGGAGAGTTGCTTAAGGACCCATCTGTCACAGATCTTGTTGAATTTCAGCGTGTCGATGATGCTCTCCACACTGCCAGTGCTGATGTTCAGTATTGAAGCGAATTCTCGGACATGAATCCGCCTGTTGTCCCTTATCAGCTCATTTGTTCGTGCGATGATGCCATCATTGACAGCAGTTGCTGGCCTTGCCTTATGAGATTTATTGCCGGTGGATTCTCACCCGCCTTCAAACTTTTGGCACCAAACAAAGACGGATGATTGAGACAAGCATGACTCGGTGAACTGTCTTTGAAGTCTCTGATGAATTTCAGATGCTTTCACACCTGATTATTCGTTGTTTCACTATGGTCGACACATCGCTGTCCGCCATTTTGTTTTGTCATAGCAACCGGATGAGTGGTGCTGCTTTAGCATGGCAGGCGGTCGGTCGTTGCCATCCCAACAATAAAATTTAGATTTTTACAACAATGAATTTTACAAAAAATAAAGTCCAGGTTAAAGTTGAACGACCCTCGTATTACATAGGTCATTTCGGGTAATCCAGACCTTTCTTTATGTATGCTTTGTTCTTGTAAACTTCTTGTTCAAGAATAGAATTTAATGGGTGGTACTTTAAAAGAAAGAACCCCAAAACTTAAGAGTAAACATGGCTCGTTAAAAGACTTTTATTTTGGTTTAAAAATTGCGATATTTATTTATAAAATACAAAAATTCTGTACAAAATAATGTTCTATACAATATGATTTAATTGAGAAATAGGCATTGCGATCTCAATTACAAAAGAAAATATTTCTCGGAATAAAATAAAGAAATACTTAAATGTACGTTAAATACAGCAAAACACTGTAACGAAAAATATTAATCGCTACACTGAGCGAATTGAGATTAAATATAAAAAAAAATCGAGACAGACCAATTCCTTATAAAGAATAAGGAAAAGAAATTTCAAAATTCCCATTTAATGTCTAAAGAAAGACTACGAAATCATAATTAATTATTAATGGGGAATAAGAATTGAAATGTGCAGCCTGCAAGGCGTCCCTTATGCGCGTTATTGTTGAAATAGCATTAAAAGAAATTTCATTATTACCTTATGGGTAAACCCGCAAAACAATGCTGCTCGGTAAAGAATCATGGCTGCCGCGAGAAAGTGAGAAATTCAATAAGAAACTAAACATCGAACGGCAGGGTAGGAGTAATTTGCAGAGCATTGGAATGAAAATGATAAATGGAAGTTGAACGCCATGCTGCAGGTTAGTGAGGACGTGGAGGACCTGAAGGAAGGACGATTGGTCAAGCCAGAAGCTGGAAGTGGTCTGTCTGAAATAAAATAAAAAAACAGTAACTACGGAAAGAACATCAACAATAGTGGGACAACTAGCTGCAGACAGTGATAATCACGTGGAGATTTTTGAATTAACATTTATTAAAACAATATATACTCAACAATCACTGTCTGCAAAACAGTAAAAAAAACTTAAAGAATAGAAAAAATAGAATAATTAATTACAAATAAAATTATATCTATTTTTACATAAAAAAATCTGAGTTTTCCCGAACACTTCTCAAACCGGCAAACACTTAAATTTTATTGTACTTTTATATACAGAAGAAACTTATGAATATTGTCAGTACGTGATCCCAATACGTACATATGCTGTAATGGTTGAATAATTACGCAGTGCTTCTACTTCGAGAAGCCTCGACAAGAAGACAGTTTCTGTAAGGAGAGAGGGAAGGGTGCAGTGCCGGCTCTATAGATTTGTGTCTCGAGCGAAAATTCCTGTTGTGCCATCCTTAAACATCCGCCCTGAACCACTCCCCTCGATCGTATCCCAGCCGGTTCTGAACCGGAGTTGACGAAGACGAAGAACAATAATTCTAGCGAGAATTTACTCTCTGTAAATCACTTTTCTAATTATCAGCGAAGGATTATTGTTCAGCCTCATAAGTATTTGCCTTGACTTTAAGCCAAACTTTAAGCAACCATAAAACTGTTTAGAATAATGACTTAGCACCCCACACTAGAAGAAACTTTGTAATAAAATTCTGAAATCACTAAAAACAAATGAACGAATTTTTTCACGTAACAAAACTTGATATTAGAATATTCTTTGGACGGGCAGTTCCGAGCAGAAGTGGGAAGGGGGGGGGGGGGGGAGGTAAACTTGACAAAAATTTTCTTTTAACTGGGGAAGAAAGATACTTTTTAGTTTCAACGTTAATGATCAGCTGAGAGACAGTTCAGTTCTCCTCAGTTTTCATTGACTAGACGAACACAATTGTTTACTAGGGGTTTAACGATAGCAGACTTACGATGGGAGACTAATGGAGAAAGTACGCTACTATGAGGGGGAAATAATTCGATGGATGGGGGAGGAAAGCAGAAAGAGAGAAAAGGCAAATAAGGGGAAAGTTATTAAGATCGGGGCCTCGCTTGCGCTCGCATATTTACTCGAGATATGGTGAGAGCATCTTTTGGGTATGATCGGCACGTCGAGCTTCGGGTGACGTCAACTGGCTTGCAAAACGAATATCAACCACTTCATCATCAGGTTGGGCGTCGGATTAAGATTGGAACTAGATCATTCAGCGATTTCGAACCCATGGAAAGTCGATCTTGAAGCTTTTTGCTTCCTGGTAGTCGGCTTCACCGCAGACGTCACTGGTGAAGCCGCTTTTAAATCAATCGCTTGTCAAATCAGTCGCTTTTCATCTCGCGAATTCTTAATTTTGCCATCAGTGACAAGCTACAAACGTGCAACTGATTTCATGGACTCGACACTTTCTTCACAATTAAAAGAGTAAACAATCAGCAAGAGTCGTTGTCATGATTTTCCCTGCTCTTTAGCGCATTATTAAATTACAGTGCCCGGCACGAAAAAAAAAGGAAATGGCGCATGCGTAAATGAAAAAAAAAACAACTCGTACAACCAATCAGAAATGAAGCTTTACTTATTTCTGGCATTCCCTTAGTGAATTCGCAGCTGAAACGAAACCGAAACAAATCTGGCACTCGATTAATCGGTTGAATACGATACTCCGATTAATCGGTTCTTCTTTATTATTGTATCATTACTATATCCTTTGAATAGTTAAGAACATTATAAATTCTGTTTTAACACGACTTTTTATAGGTATTCTTGAACAAACAGACTTATAGGCGAGATGGAGGCTGCCGTGTTTCAGAAACTCTGAATAAGGCAGACATCTACAATATGTACACGTATCGTTTATTTATCGTGCGGGGCAAAAGATTAAGAAATAAATTCTATTCAGCAGGTATACTAATATTGAAGGGAAAAAAAATTGGTATGTCTGCAAACAAACCGTTACAATGCGTACAAGTGATTATTTCAAGTAAGAGTTTTTCAAATTTAATCGAGTTTTTAAATCCCCAATTCTGTCATTTCGTTGTAATGAAGACCATTTACAATCATATGTGATTCTCAACACTAGCTCATTTACAACCATATGGATTCCGACAACAACTACAGACGACTCCCGATCTGGCACCGGAGGATGGGGAGAAGTGCAAAACCTTAATAAAAGAGTAAAACAAAAAGAAAACAAATAAGACGGCTGTAAACCCCTGGTGGATTGAGTTCATTTCGCCCAGGAACGATAGCAAAGGGATGTTTTGGGGAGCGGAAAACTTGGGGGGGGGGGGGGGGGAGGCTTGGAGGAGAGAGCCGAAATACAAGGGATAAGAATGAGCGAACCGAATCGCCGGATTGCTTAGGGTTTCTTTTGATAGCAGCACAACGTCAACATCATAAAAGTTTCCCATTTCTTTTCCTGCAAGGAATCTTTACTTCCTTGTCTTGCTTCATCCAATAAAAACACATCGGACAAACGATATAAGCAAGAAATCTCTCAGATAAATCACGGTTTTATATAGATTTCCGCCTAATATAACCCATAACAGAGATATTTACATGGCTTGTCTTTATCCTCTCTCTATCTGTGTTGCCATTTCTGAGCAATTGAGGTCCAAGACACGCAGTGTAATTATTTGGAGGGTGTTATTATAATCCATTTAGTTCGTCTACAGAAAATATTTTATTAATAAATTCCAAAACAAATACTCTAGTTCTTAATCCCTGAAGGCAATTAACTGCGGTTTTCACGCCTTCTCGTCGGAACATTTAGCTATATCTATAAACCGAGTTATCATAATGCATGTGCGGCTTAATGCTACCCCGCGCCACGGGGAAAATGCATACCAACAAAATACATAAATTATTGTCACATTTTATTCCGTTATACAGCAGTCGTGTTCAACTTCTGTTATAGTAGAAAAAGAATTTAGGAATATAGATGGGCCTGCCTATGAAATACTATCACGCAATTAAAATTTCTCATTGGTCATTATATTTAAAGATTTTCATTATCTCCATTTTTATTTGCACTTGAAATACATTTCTCCATTTGTTGTATCATAAATTAATTGATTAAGTCGGTCAAGATCGTCATTTTCAGGAGTCAATGTAGTCTCCACCCTTCTCAATGTATTTGCGCCACCTGACTGGAATTGCCTAGAGTCCAGTAGAATACAAGATTTTGTCTTGTCCTCGCAACCACTCGTGCGCAACTTTTACACGTCATCATCTGTTGAATCGATGACCACCCAGATGTTTATTTTATTTTCTTTTTTTTTTGCCAAATCAGATCACGCTTCAGTGTTTTCTGGCGTTACAGCTGCCTTCTCTCTTTCAGGTCGGTCTGCAAGCGACCCCTTTCTTGAATTTATCAGCTCGGCCTTGATATCGTTGTTCGGGCCACAAAAGCAAAGTTATTGAGGAACATTAGCTATTTTGTATTTATTTTAGACATAAGGGATTGGGAAAATGCACTTTGAACCCAGGAATAGAGAAAAATTTCAAAATTGTTACATAGTTACCATTGAAGCTCTGACACTTGCATGCACTGTTGGGCGGATACCGCCTCAAAATATACGAGAACTGAATTCGATGCTTCGCAGTGGCTACTGCAATAATGTAATTGCTCTTAGGTGTAGCTCATTTAACGAGTTCATGTTTTTTTGTAAACAATATTCAAAGAAAAATAGCATTTTTAAAAAGTATACATCAACCTTGATGACAAAAAAACAAGTAAAACTTATTCGAGAATAGATAAGTTTAAACTTTCTACTTTCAAAATTCTCACAATATCAGAAAATTGTAACAACGTGGAGAATATAAAGCATGTGCGTATAAGCGTCCACTTGATGGCTTATTTGTTGAACAGAATATATCTATCACGTAATTCACTAGAAATTGTCAGCTTCTTCCCGTAGCTCAAGTTTAAGTTCTATGTCTGTAGGGCAATGATGGGTAATTCGTTTACCGTGCGGAGTTGCGAACGAGAGGTGAGCGTGCTTTCCTGATAAGGCGGCGCCCCTTTTAGGCTTTTAAATTTGTCGACACTTACAATCTTCAATAAAATTCTGTTGTAATATCTTTTTCCTATTCCCTTCATACGCCTACCTTGGGGCTTATTTTGCCCTCCCCTGACGTCGGCTCACCTGAAAATAAATTTTATGCCTGCTGTTTTAAATTACTTTCTCCTAAACTTATGTATGATATTTTACGGAATCAACAAAAACACACTTTTAAGTTTCGAAAATTTTCTTATTAAAGAGAAACTTAAAATTTGGTCCATAGATATTAAATAATTCTAACAAAATTTGCATGGCATCATGTAGCCCACCTCGTCTTTACAAAAAGGGCTGAGAGTTTGATTTTTTAATATCAGATTCTTTAACCTTTATACTTGCTATCCAATATTTACCTCAGGACACAGGAGAAGCCGATTTCTTGTCCCATCCATGTTTCTGCAATGGAAAATATCTTGTGAAAAATTATTAATTCTGTGTTGCTGTTAAAACACATTTATTCAGCGATATAAATATTTATCAGCATATTAGAAATTCACTGCGTTTATTCAACTGCTTATTTTCCAAGTAAAAGTCTCTTTATACAGGGTGACCCAAAAAAACGGGAATTTTTGAAATGCGTAGTGGCAGCCTCGAGCAGGTGGCAGCACTGTGGGACAGTGACCTTGAGCAAGTAAACACTTTGCCATTATAGACTGCTTCTAAAAACTCTCTCCAGTCGCGATCGAGCGTAAGCGTTCATGATCAACGCGAGCACTGCATCTAAAAATGACAGAGCGCTCGTCACTGGCGCCTCTAAAAACTCCCCGATCTCATCGTCGTGTTGGGAACGCTCAGGATCAAAGTGATCTTATTTCCATTGTGATCACTTCGCGTTGCCTCGCTCACTTTCACTACTTTCGCTTTCATTACTTTCGCAATAATGGCCGACAATGAAAGCCTATCCCACCTCAAAGTCCGTTTCCAATGCGGTTTATAGTTTTGCAATCTGAAGGCACAGGTTTATAGTTTTGAATCTGAAGGCACAGAACAGGTCAAGATACACGGCAGGGGCGAATGAGCTGAAGATAATATTTTAATTTTTTAATTTTTCTCTTAGGTTTTGAATTTTCTTTAAAGTTTAGTTTTATCGTACGTGCACTCTCGTACGTAGATTTTTTAACACTCTCGTATTTATTGTCATAAAAGAATAAATGCATTGAAAGCTAATAAATCCCCATCAGATTATAATAATGGACAATAAAAATAAATAATTACACTTAAAACAGAAAGTTTGAAAACTTAACGAGTTTCTGTGACAGTTACCTATTATTTACTGATCGGGCTGTTATCTCGTTGCCCTTGGCGCTGTCAAAAAACTTCATGAGTGGGTGAATAGAGCGGGCGCGATCAGGGGTAAATGATCACGTGATTGAAAATGAGCGCTCGAGAGTTTTTAGAAGCACCCTTAGTAACCATGGATCAGTGGAACGGGCAACAGCGTGCGTTAGCCATAAAAATGTTTTTAACCGTGTGATCTCAAGATTCGGTAAGCTGAGATGTTACAGGGGTCAGTGAGGAATCTCAATAGCAGATTTCAAGAATCCATTCGTACAGGAGGACGCCATAAAAAATGATAAATTCCATCACTCTTGGTTACAGGTTTTTAATTACTATGAATAAAATGTTTTTCTTCCATCACTCTTGGTTTTATTGGATTGTTAAAAAGTTCCTGTTTTTTTGTGTCGCCCTGTATTTTTTAAATTCGGAATAAAGTTATGCATCAAGCGATAAAGCTAGATTGATTTTAAAAAATTTTCATGAAAAACTATATTTTAAGCGATCCGTTTTTCGTTTGGTGCTTCGCATTCTTGCTTTGCATCTAATACTCTGTCCAAGGTCAAAAATACTAACACCGAGTTGAGTTAGTGAAGAACATCATTGTTGTTAAGATAGTCAACAATACGTTAACAATTGAGCAATAATCATTGCTTCACCAACCCAACTCGGTGTTCGCATTTTTGACCTCGCCCTATAATTCTCTTAAGGGTTGGAATCCGAAAACCCGCGCCGTTATCGGCTCTAACCCGCTTTCCGCCGCGAATTCGCTGAATGTGAAACTGCTCCGGCAACCAAAATTGCGTCCAATGCGCCAGATACGGCGAATTTGACGCGAAATCGCTGAATGTGAACCGCCCTTTATCCGTCCGAAGCCAGGGATTGTTGTGGTTTAAGACAATACTCAGTCATTTTTATTAATTAAATAAATAAACTGAAAAATGTTTTATGCAGATGAACAGTATATTGTTGAAAACCATTGATGCTCCACTTTCATTTCTTTACTCTTCAACCTGTACGGTTGACACCCGTCATGTGACGGGTGGAATTCTAGTAGCAATATAAAAACCAACATTGCTTTGCGAATAGGCTCTGCAAATCTATATGTAATCTCGTTGAATTGAACCAAATCTTCTATATGTAAGTAGGAGTACCATTCTAAGTTGCCATTAGGAAGTAGAACTGCTTTTAAGCTAATCTTTGATGAATCACTAAAGAGGTTCTGCTCATTTGGATCATAAAATATGCAGACATTCGTGTTTCTCGTTCCAAGAATTGTAATGTTAGTAATTTCTGCTATAGGAGACTTCACTGTTGCAGTCTGGATTCAAGAAGTTCAGTATAACTTTGCACGTATATGTTAAAATCTGATTATATTGCCTGCATATTGCCACTCAAACATTAAATCAGTTTCCTATTATTGTATGTTTTTTTTATAAGATATTTCTCAAAAGTTTCAAAAGTTTTTAAATATAATGTAAAGTATAAAATGATTTGGAATGAAAACAGAACCCAAATTTACACTAAAAATAAACTTTCGGTTGTTTTTTTCATCTAAAAGGGAACTGAAACTTCAATGGATAAAATAAGTCAGCTGACAATTTAGTTGTTATAGAGTAAACCTGAAGCTAAATGTGTTAAAATTTATAGGATAGGATATTTTGAAATACTATAACGTTCAAACGAAAAACTTTTGACTTTTTCTAATGTCCAGAGGGACTTCAATTTCAACCGGCATGGTGTTTTTTCTCGGTGAAGGTTAGGTTAGCTTAGAATTTCTTGATGCATTATCGATCACTATTCTAACTTGATTGGCAACCACCTACAACTCATGACAGGAAACAGAAGATTAGGCCTAAAGGCAATTTTCATCTTTCTTTTCCCATGACAGTGTCTTGCTAACGTTGTTAGAGAGTCAATTTTTTTAACAATTGCTAATAAAATGGAAGTGACAAAACCGGTATACAACGATGCTGTCGACTGATTGGTTGATTGGATTTTGTCTTCATTGTAATGTTGTTAAGCAAGAAAGTGACAAGAGAGTAAAACAAGTGACATGTGAAAGAAAAACCGAAATAACAAAGGTGGCAACTTAAAAAGTTTGCAAATACTATATAGATTATACTCACGTATGTTACACTTACTGAATTATTTTAACTCCTCCATATAAAAATTTTTTAAAACCGTTTAGTCTTTTCAGTTATTGGTTTATGTAAAAAAAATTACATATATATGAATGACATAATCTCTGCCAAGACTCACTAATATTCTTTATTTAAAACTAGAACAATTCCTGGAAAGTTAATATAGCTTTTGTACAGCTTGGTTTTTATTTCTCCACGAATTAGTAGGAATGGCACGAAATTCTATTTAAAAGCATTTCACATCTTGCTTGTATCATTATTTATTTAAGTTTTACATCATTAAATTATAGGAAGTTATTGATTAAATTCCATGTTCATTTTAATTTATAAATTGCGTTTGAATGCATTTTTTTTCGACAAAAACTAAGTTTAATCAAACTCGACTCTTGTATACACTTATAGTCCTTAGAATCTTGAAATTGGATATAACACTCGTTTAATAGATAAAAGTTTTCATTAATTTCTTTAAGCTATATGTTTTATTCACTATCTGACAACTTTGGAAAACCCCAGGTTAAAAAATTCTCACAACTTTGGAAAACCCGCAGCAACGTTGCCTTCATATGTCTGTAGTGCCTTCAGATATCGATCATAAACTGTCAAGTTGCAGGCAACTCATTTTTATTTCTTCTGAATATTTTTCAGTGCAAAAAAAAATATGCAATGACCAGTAAAAACTTAAGATTTGTTTTTTCTCGTTAGAAAAGATATTTATTTCTTCTAGGTTGCAGGCAACTCTGCTTTACCTGTTTTTGGGTGTTTTTTAGTATTTAATGGGCAATATTGAACGGCAGTAATATTTTATCAAGAAATGGTTGATCTTTTTTCTTAATTTTCTTAACTTGTTAATTCTTTGAGAATATAGTTTTTAGAAGGGGAAAAATTTTAATGTCTTTTTTTTCCGTTTATTGTCTCATGAGTTTTTAACGATTAAATTAAATATTCGTTTTTAAAATTTTCTATTTATAAATAACCACTGAAGATCATTTCGGTTATTTTGCCATTTTCTATTTATGCTACCTAAAGATTAGGACTCTTTGTTACAGATGTTTTACAATTGAGACCAGAGATTTGGTTGCTTTCAATTGAGCCAATTATGTATGTTTCATTATATTGCCCAAATGGGCTCAATTTTTTTTTTTTTTTTTTTTTATGCCCTTGAATCGAAGCGTTTGCATGCACGAATGGGTCACTCTGGTACAGGGTCACTGTCGTCATTTCCCAGCCTCCCGTATCCATAGCAACGCCAAGGGCGAAATTCCAGCACGCGTTGACCGACATTCCTTTCCCTGAGAGAAACACGAACGACTATATTGGCGAGAGAACAGACCGAGGAATTCTCATCAAAAATCGATGATAAGAGGGGAGGGATGGACGAGTTGCCTATGAAAAACAAAGAAAAATCATCAGGCGTCGAACCCTCGATGTTGTTGAGGAAATGAACTCATCCCATTCAACTTGATATCTCGCTTCGTGTTGGCTAAACGTTTCTTCGCATTTATTTCTGGGCAGCAGTATTGAAGAGAAAAGTAGTGAATAAAATTTTTAACGAATCATTTGTACTTGCAATAAAGAAAACAAAAGTGTTTATAAAAAATTTAAGATTATTGTAATCAAAACTTTCAGGAGTTCAAATATGTCCGCAAATGATACACTGTTGGCTTTTTTTTCTTATCCCATCGTTACGAGATTGCAGAATGTAAGTGATGTTTTTGCCAAAGAACATCAAAAGGCGGCGACATTTTCAGGATAGTTACAAGATCATAAACCAGAATGTAGCAAGAAAGACTCCTCAAGAGTTACTTTGAAACAACGCAATAAAAATGTTTACACCTCAATTCTTTTTGATAATGTAATAAAAGGAAACCCAAAATTTTTATCTTCAAAAGTGAGGTCGAGAAAGAAAGCAATTTTATTTTCCGTAATATCAAATGTTCAAAATTTATATTACAGAAAATAATAAAAGATCCGTTACTTCTGCTGCGTCAACTTTTTTGATTAAATGAAACGCGTTGCTTAAAAAGTCCATAAATAAAATATGAAAAGAAAAACTGGTGGTTTAGTCAGAACGTAGATATTGTTCATGAGTTTCTGTTCGCATATAAACTGTTTTGAATAATCAACAGCTTCACGTCTAGTTTAGCCTAATCGGGCTTAAACCATTGTTAAAATATGACTGCTCTCCTCCGGAATAGATGAATTTTGTATGTCAGAAATGAAATACAAACCAGTTTTAAGTGATGATATAACACTCCCTAATTTATTTAAAAGTGACCTGACGCATTGCGAAGGGCTTAAATGGCTCTTGTTCACGATGTTCAAGATGAGTGTAGGACATTTGCCACTCCGGACATTTGCCACACCTTCTTGTTCAGAATGTAATTAATAACTATAAAAGAAATACAACTGACTATTCACATACAGGAAATAAAATTTTTTTATTAGGTAAAAGGTTAACAATAATACTAGAGTGTAAAAATTAAATAATAACTTAAATACTTATGTAAATAATAACTATAAAAGAAATACGACAAACTGATCACGTACTGGAAATTAAATATTTATTAAGTAAAAGGTAAACAACAATATTAAATAATAAAGAAATACGATTGTGTTGGCCCACCTTCGTAAAAGTAAGCTGTTCCTGTAAATCATACTGAAGACTCATAGATACAGTATAAAGGCGAACATACAGTCCGTCCCAAAAGTTTATAGACATCAATGTTTTGCTGATTACATCACTATGACGTCAATGATGTCATGGAAAGTTTTGGGGTTTTGAATGAAAGCATATGCAAGTTGATAATACGCAAACCAGATAAAAATTTTACTTTTCAGAAAAGCATTTAAAATGTTTATGATAAACCATTGAAAATGCCGTGTCCCAAAAGTTTATAGAACAACATAATTTTATGCAATATGTAAATATTTAGTGATGATGCAAGGTTTGAGGCGTTTAAATATGCTGTGAAATGGCTCAAGAGCAACATTTTACTCATCAACGAATTGCCTAGAGCTTCCTAGCTAACAGCTTAAAATCGCAGGGTGAATCTACTCATGACATTTCCAATGCGTTAACCCGTTCTAAAAGTATTATTTACCGAGTTCTAGCTCATAGAGAGCCACACCAACCAAAACATCGTTCAGGAAGACCACGCGTGACAAGCTCTCGTGATGATAGACAGATACTGAGAATGGCTTCCTCCCAGAAAATGTCCATACGTAACATCACTGTTAGTTCACATTTGCATATATCAAAGAATACGCTTCACAGACGTATTAAAGAAGCTGGTTACCTTATTCACAAGAAAATGAGACGTAAACCGCCATTCACAAAGCTTCACCAAAGGAAGAGGTCGCAGTGAGCTCGTCAGCACATATCATATGGTGATAAATGGCTGAGTGTGCTGTTCAGTGATGAAAAGAAATGGAATCTGGATGGTCCTGATGGATATGCAAGCTACTGGCATGATTTAAGGAAAGATCCCCGAACATTTTTTAGCAGACAACAAGGTGGTGGATCGGTGATGATATGGGCGGCCTTTTCATATAATCGTCAAGCGTCGTTAGCATTTTTAGATGGACGACAAAACTCAGAAAAGTATATAGAGACACTACAAAGTCATTTGATTCCGTTCAGTGAAATTTTGGGAGGAAAGAATTGGATTTTTCAGCACGATAACGCATCCATCCATCCATACATCCAATGCTACAAAAGACTATCTAAACAGAAAAAATGTATCTGTTCTTGACTGGCCACCGATGAGTCCTGACCTGAATCCCACTGAGAACATGTGGGGCATTTTATCTCGGGAAGTATGGCAATGGACGTCAATATTCGTCTATCAATGAACTCAAGACATCAATCGAGTATGCTTGGTACAATTTAGATCCTAAAACGTTAAAACTTTGATTCTTTCTATGGAAAATTGTATATATGATGTCATACGAAACAACGGAAAATCGATATGCTTTTGAGAACCAAGTGTTTTCTTGTAAATTTGAGATTTCCATGCATTCTATATATTTTTGGGACAGTGCTCTTTTCGTTTATTTGCTATAACAATACGCTAATGTAAGTTTATTGTCATTTCCGTTTTGGTTAAATACAAGTTGTATGTGTTTAATAATAAACCTATTTGAACTCAGTCATATTTCTTTTTGTTCCTTTGATACATGCATTATATTGATGTCTATAAACTTTTGGGACGGACTGTAGAAAGGATCTAAGCAACTTCATTCTCAGACAAGTTTACATTACATGTAATATTATTATTTTTTTAATTTTTAACCGATGAAAGATGACTTGTTGAACGACGGGTTTGAAATGTAAACATGTAGGCCTATTTTTTAAAATCCAGCTCTTTGTGTTTAATTCGATGAAATAATAGAAATAATAATAATAATAATATATTTAAAAATATATTTAATAATAAAGCATGCCTTTACAGACTATGACGAATATGTATCTTGTCATGCCTGCTGGATAAATATTTTTGACGATTATCTGAATTAATAGGAATCAACATCGACCGCTCTTTATAAAAAAGTTTCACAAAGAAATATTATGACACTCGATTATAAAAGTGTAAAATATGGCATACAATTTTACAAAATAAATGAAGCTCTATAAAAATCTTTATTTTAAATTAAAATAAATAAAATAAAGATTTTTATAAAGGATGCGCAGCGTGCTGCTTTCGATGTTTCCATTCACTAGTAGAAACTGCCAGTTTGAGCAGAAATGGGACCCGGGATGAAACCTTTATCACCATGCCGTCCACAATCGTAAATCTTTATTATCTAATATTTATCTTCGGCTTCGTTTACCCTGACGCATTATGACGCATTGATTATGGTTCCGATTGAATTGAAAGTCCTACACCATCATATTTGTTATTGTTTACCTTCTACTTAATAAATATTTAATTTCCAGTATGTGATCAGTTTGTCGTATTTCTTTTATAGTTATTATTCACATAAGTATTTATGTTATTATTTAATTTTTACACTCTAGTATTATTGTTTACCTTTTACTTAATAAAAAATTTTTATTTCCTCTATGTGAATAGTTAGTTGTATTTCTTTTATAGTTATTAATTACATTCTGAACAAGGTGTGGCAAATGTCCGGTTCCCGTTCAGGATACGCTTTTTGATCGCATGAATAAATTGTTCGATACCTCGCTCAACCAAATTTGATGACCATTTGAATAGGCATTATATATTAGGGTTATTTAATTAAAATTTCGATGCTAAGAGAGGCCTGGAATATTAAACAAAGGAAATGAAATTTGTAGAGAAGCCATGCAAGAGAAGAATTGCCTAGGAAAACTATTTGCTTAGAACTCAGTGCCAGTATCGAATTGGAGAAATAAATCTGTGCACGTTGAGAACTGCTATTTACAGAAGAATTCAACTATCTTAAAAGATTCTTGAAATTTATAACTGTGCGTCTGTCCGCAAAAAAATCTGGGCTTTTGAAATGTTTGAGTGATCATTTCATCCGATTATGATGCGTATTTTTTATTGTCTTCGTAATTGAATGCGGAACAAGTTTGTACTTGTAAATTGGTTCCTATCTGTTACGGTTTAGAAGATAAATTTTGTATATGCCCTAATTTTCCTAATCTGGTCAACAGATATATCGGGCCCTAACTTGCACTCAACACCCGATGCATTTTCTTAGCAAGTGGATACTGACACCCAGAAAACACGGCAAACTCGGAAATTCAAAATCTCCACCCCCCCCTTCCTCCATGAGAATTTCTAATTTTTTAAAGCAGATTCTTCCCGTATAACGATAGCTATCTGGAACGCTCTTGAATTTAACATTTGTAACCAAATTTTATTTTGCTTGAAGGACCGATGTTCCAATCATAAAGAACATGCTTTTGAATTGTTATCGCAAATAGCACATAATAACATTGAACTTTAATGATCTCTACTTTACTTATTCCGCATCGGAATGAAAATTACAATAATAATAATAATAATAATAATAATAATAATAATAATAATAATAACAACAACAACAACTCGCCAACGATTTCCTATTTGTTGGGTGCAACAGATATGGGATATCTTCATTTTTTGGATAGGTTAAAGAGGGGTGCAGTAGAGTTTTAGTCGTCCTAAATATAGAAAACGTTGGAGTAGAAAATAAATCTGACGAAATTTTAAAAAATCGGGAAGTCTGTGCTCGAGAATAATCATATTAGAATATTCGTCAAGATCCCACTTTGAGAAAAGAAACCTCATCATCATCATCAAAATCCTTTCAGGGGTTTAGGCCTAGTGGCCTGTTTCGGTCTTATGCCATCTTTTCCTGGGGCGACTCAAACTTCTCTTTCTACTGGGATATATTTAAAAATTTTCTTCGGTAATCTTGCAGATTCCATCCTCTGAATGTGGATGACCGAGTTATTTCTATAACGGTACAGTCTAACTACTATTGAATCAATTTTAAGTTCTTTCCATAATTTCGAACTTTTTTGTTTATTTATTTTAATATCTAATGGCGGAAGAATATACTATTGAGTACTATGCCACCAAAAGTTGTCTTTTCGTGATATTACTATCTTCGCAAAGAAGGATAAGGTGTAGATGTTGGCGCGCTCAGAAAACCTAACTAGCCAACCATTTATTTGTTATATTGTATTCGTTGTCTTATTTACGCTTTTCTGCGACTTTTCCACCTTTATATCATTTTTATGAACCTTAAGCCACAGCGTGAATTCAATCATTCATGAAAGATGGTCATTTTGAAAGCAAACTTCATGAAGTAGCCTAGGAACAACGATTTTTAATCGTATCAAGTGGTAGATTTTTTACAAGTGACAAGTTTTTGAAATCAAAAACGGCATCCGTCTAGAAAACCTAACATTTTATGCAAAAATATGAATTATGCAATGATTTATTTTAACTTTATATAAAGTTTGTTTTCTTTATTTTCTATATCTTATTTTACTTTTCTTTATTGTTTTCTTTCTGTTTGATTTTTGTTTTATTTTTTCTGACTTTGCTTGACATTTATTTGTTACCTTTAATTGTTTGTATTCAAAATTTATTATTTAAGATTCGTTATAAAATACTTTTGTTCATTTTTCTATTTAATTTGTTTATTCTCTCTCTCTGGATACCTTTTCCTTTTTACGTTGCGGTTTTTTATGTATTCGTTATTGTTTATATACAGTGTTACAAACGAATCCATCGTTAAGGATGTCAGTTAAGTTGAACAGGCTTAACCAAATATCGAATATCGCTATTGGTGAATATAGAGGACGCTGTTTTTTTTGTTTTTTTTTAAGTATGGCTGCGAAAGTAGGATCCTTCCATTTTTAAACTAAAAATAGATGACTGTTTAGGATAAAAATTCGTTCTAATAACTATTATGAGAGAATGTTATCTGGGATTGGTGTTCTGTGTTATAAAAGCCTTGTTTAAACTACTGCGAATCCTACTTAGCTCAGTTCAAGTAAATGCCACAAGGAGGCGCCACTTAAAATGAAAGTACTGTCCAGTTCCCACGAAAATGCCCCTGAGTTTTTGAAAGTGCTCACTGCGCGCGCTGCAGTCGTGGACGAGTCCACAGCACTGATAGGGATGGACACGTGCAGCAGGTTGCAACTGCTCAACCACATTGAAAATTATAAAGTTCATCAATTGATTACTTTATAACTCTACATTGATGGAATCATCTAATTCGAAGAGAAAGCGTGGTGAAACTTTGCGCACCACCCTCCATGCATGTGACAAGGTTCCCTATCAGTGCTGTGCACTCGTCCACGATTGCAGCGCGCGCAGTGAGCACTTTAAAAAACTCAGGGGCATTTTCGTGGGAACTGGACAGTAGCGAATAGTGCCCGGCACGAAAGAAAAAGGAAATGGCGCAGGCATAAATGAAAAAACTCATTCAACCATTCAGAAACGGATAGGAAAATGGGCATAACTTATTCCCTTGGTGAAATCGCAGCTGAAACGAAACTGAAACATACGCGGCACTCAGTTAATCGACTGGTTGAATACGAAATTCCGATTGCATTGCTGGTCTCTTTTTATTATTGTATCATTACTATATTCTTTAGATAGTTAAAAACATTATAAATTCTGGTTCTAGTTGACTATATATTTTTTTATTGAGCAAAGAGGAGGCCGCCATGTTTCAGAAACTCTGAATAAAGCTGACATCAACAGTCGATAAGCCTTATACGCATGCACCAGTTTCCTTTTTCTTTCGTACCCAGTTTGCTTTTTCTTTCCACTAAATGGAATCTCATGACAAATAAAGAGACTCAAAATTTAGATACAGAGCTAGATACTAAACCGTCATCACGATTGTTTTCCTAGTAGTTCGAAGCTTACAACGAACTTTTCCTTCAGTACGCTCAGCAAAACTTTAACTTGGTTTGCATTTTCATTTTTAAAACATTTTGCTAATTGCCTTTCATTCCCGTGAGATTTCACTAGATAATTTTTGAAGTGATAAAGGCAGTATTCTTTATGATGCCGATATTTTAAAAGAAATGATAGTAGCATCTAAAAAAAAAAAACAACCCTTATTGGCTTCATTCCAAACCCCCTAGAGGTAAATAAAATGAAGTTAATTTTCCATTATCCTTTCCTCTCTTCTATAGAGCATCTGATCTTACCTTCGAAAACCAAACGAAACTAATTGTTACCTTGGGATTAAAAATAATAACAAAAAACACACGAAATTGTGTTAGCAACTTTATCAGATAACCCCTACATCTAAACATCTTACTCTTTTCTCTTAACCCGTCTCTATTTTCCTGGAGGTAATTGGTAAGAGAACAATGCTTCGGAAACTGATTACGCTCGGTGACCGAGCAGAGTTTCCGTCTCTCTCCCTTCTGCGTCTCGGATGTAACACCAATTAAGGGTTGTCGGGAGACCCGGTTGAATGGACAGCGTGACTTTCCTTTCTCGTCTTGGGGGTAATCGGCACGCAGCAGGTTTCATCCCTCCGGATCACTTTTGCTTTACTTTTATGACTAGGGAAGACGTGACCTGGATGACCAAGGCGGAGACGGGAGATTGAAGCAGTTGCTATGGCGACGCCTTAAGCCTTTCCTCCCCCGCCTCCCTCTCCTCCTCGCGCCGATCTCACGAACCAGTGAAGCGGGGGAAAACTGTTTGCTATAACTGTTTCCATTTTATAAATGGGAGGAAAAGAATATTTCGGCTTTAGCTTTTTTTCCCTCTTTTCGTGAACGGAATATTCAGATTATTTTAACGTTCTTTTTAAATCTCTTGAATTTTTTGAGCTGAAAATTTTTAAACAAGTGAAGAGTCTCAATACTGTCCGTTATTATTAATAGGGAATATTTAAGAGAATTATTAGAAAAGGAGCTATTTTGCAATTCCAGAAAATTTACTTTCTGGAATCTTTATGAAATGCCTTGCGTGAATTGAAACTGACAATCATATGTATGAAATTTAATTATACAGTAAAGAGAATTTAAACCAATCGAGATGTTAGTTTTATTAGAGGTTTCAAATCTTAGTTAATTTTAAATAAGAATAATAATTTTTAAGTGCACCTGATTAATTTCCATTTCTTTTACAATTAAAAACGAATAAAGCGAATAAATATCGACTTACCATCTTCGGTACACTTTTTCGTACAGATTAAAGCTTTGAATAGCCTGCAAGCTAAAATACGCAAAAAACAAAAAAAACAAAACAAACAAAACAAACGGTATAGTAAGTTTCAAAAGTTTGGGATATCCTAAGCTAAATGCATTCTAAGCAAATTAAAAAATTCACACTACAACCCTGACTAAGATGGTTCTTTCTTCATAAAATATCAAAATATAATATACACTACATTCAAGGAAATAAATTTTTAAAATTATTCTTATTAAAACACTTATTTCAAAAGTTTTAGGATAATATAAAATTTATCAATTAAAACTCCAAGTATGCAAATTTTCGAGCACGATTCAATTATCATATCCAGTTATCATTACTATCAATATGGATATTGCATTTTTCATCAATGGAAATAATTAAATGAATGCTCATACATACTTGAGCGTTATGGACAATCAAAAGCAATTTACAAAAATAAGTAAAACTCCACAAGTCTCGGAAAAAGATCAAGTTTTAATCATTGAGTTAAGTGCAAAAAAATTGACACAAGCTGAAATAGCAAAGCATTCCTATACCATCAGCTTTAAAAGGTATTTTACTTCTCTGTTGACAGTTGAGAGAGTAGCGGCATCTTTCATATCTCTCTACACACGATTTCTTTTGTTGAAATTTAAATAAAACAGGGGGTCGTCACTAAAGATGAGCTGTGATCATATTTCGGGGTTCCAGTTCTCAATTTTTTTTTGGCCCTGCAAAGACTTTTTTCTTCTGAGTGGGTATTCGAAGAGGTTTTATGATGGCAACAGGATATTGACTATTCATTGCATTTCAGTGAATATAGAGGGCGCTGTTTTTTTGGTTTTTTTTTTTTTGGAAAAAATGGCAGCGAAAGTAGGATCCATTTTTAAACTAAAAAATAGATGACTGTTTAGGATAAAAATTCGTTCTAATAACTATTATGAGAGAATGCTATCTGGGATTAGTGTTCTGTGTTATAAAAGCCATGTTTAAACTACTGCGAATCCTACTTAGCTCAGTTCAGTAAATGCCACAAGAGCGGCACCACTTCAACTGAAAGCAGCTTCAGTTTGATCGTCTCTCCATCTTTTTAAAATTCTGCTAACAGTGTTTTAATTTTTTCATATTTAAAAAGAAATGGACAAGGTAATGAAAGTATTAGAACTGCTGGTTCCCGCCTTATACCGTGTAGTCTTTAAGGACACCTAGTGACGGCCCAAATGGTCGAGACAACGTGTGATACTCGAAATTCCTGGTTCGAATCCAGGTCGTGGAATTTTTTCTTCCATTATTTTTCCCTAATAATATCATTAACTTGGAGCATTATCTCCAGTTTCCAATTAATAATTTTTTAAATAGGAAGAAGTTAAAACACTGTTAGCAGAATTTTAAAAAGATGGAGAGAAGATCAAACTGTTACGGCAAGAAATCGAAGTGGTCGACCAAAAGCACTCAATAATCGTGATCAAAGAAGACTAAGGCATATAGTGAAAAATATGCACATTCTGCTATTCGTGAGATCTCATCTGACCTATCGGCATTCCTAAGGTGAATTTACAAAGTGGTAAAATCAATTATCGCAAACTTTTGAAGTAAGTGTTTTCACAAGAATAATTTCAACATTTATTTTCTTCAATGTACTGTAGTGTATATTACATTTTGATAAGAAGAGAGAATAAATTTCATTATTTATTTTGGTCAAGGTTGTTGTGTGAATTTTTTAATTTGCTTAGAATGCATTTAACTTGGGATATCCTAAACTTTTGAAACGGACTGTATTATTACAAAAATAACAGGTGGATCATTTAAAATTCCATTTTTTACAGAGAACTACATTATACAGGGTGTTTCATAATTGGTGTCCCGTCTTTAGGTCCAAATAACGACTCAAGGGGAACAGATTGGGGGAAAATGAATATTGATTATTTGGTTTTAATGTCCCCTGATTCAGAATAAAAACATTTCGCGTCCCTGGGGGTGAAGGGGTAAATTTTGAAAATTTTAATTTTGTAGGGGTAGGAGTTAGGCCCCATGTGTTATTTAGAAAGTTGTAGACCATCATGTAAAATGTGGGTTTAGCAAAAAACTCGGTGAAAAAATCTCATCCCCTGCCCTTTATCGAGTGGGTAAAGTGAAAGGTTTCTAATGAGTTTTTCTGTTTTTGTCTACATTAGCTAGCCATACCTTTCACAATGTTGCTACATTGTGTCGAAATTATGACAATCTTCATTTTTTACTTCTTTTCCTTAAGTAAAGCGTCATAAGGTAATTTCATTATCTGCAGACAAGGATATATCTTACATTATCTGCTTATTTTGTCGTTATTATTATCCAGAAGGTCCGACCGAATCCGTTCCACTTGTGAACAAATAGCGTGGAATTTGATGCCTGGATTTTTTTAAAATTTAAAACTAAATCAGCAATGCGAAGCATGTTCAATCGTGAACGTATCATTTGATTCGTCATCGGTCGGACTTAGACACAACCAACATATTTTTACGCAGCAGATTTTACATAAAGTTTAAAGGGCAGATAAACATCTGAATGCGGGGTCATAATGAGACATGATGATGTTTCATTATTTGTTATTTCATTTTATAAGATTTAAATTTCGAGAAAAAATGTTTACAAATATCAACCACTTTCATTAGATTTACTCCTCCCCCTTCCCCCTACAGTGTAATCTGTTTATATGGTATATGTAGAATTTGTTTACATTAAATATTTAGTATATTGTAAAACGTTTTCGGAATGACAAGCGGTATGAGCATTTAAATTGAAGTGGTAACTCGTAGACAGGAGTGAAGTGCGCGTTTTCCTCGATCAAAGTGACAAGTTTTACTTGCTATTGCAAATATAGCTATAATCCTGCTTAGTAGTTGTAGGTGGGACGGTTTCCTTGTTTCTACTTCTAAATGCATCGTAGAACATTCGATATACTGGGCCATTAATATTTTACTCACGGCAGTTCATATAGCATTCATAACCAATCCTATTTGTTTTTCTTTTTAAAGCTGTACAATCCTATGTTCATTTTTTTCTTTTTTTTTCTTCTTTTTTTCAGTTGAAGATTTAGCACATTTCATAACGAAATTTCGTACAGTTCTTAACAACATGGATGAACACGAATATCGAAGATACATAATGTTAAAGAACATTGCATCAGAAAAAAAAATTGTTTTTAGAGGGAGAAAAGAAAACAGCATTATTAAATTTTTATTTTATGGGCGTTTTCTAAGAACTACTATGTGTTTTTAAATGGAAATATTTTTTAAAAGATTCTTTATTTAAACACCGTCGACTTCATTTAAAAGATCTCGGGATAATAAAAACCACTTTTCATTTCCTCGAATTCCCCACCCTCTATTTTATGTATTATTTGACTCTGAATAATAGAGCTTTCAGCTTATAAGAACCCTATTTTGACGCCGGATATAAGAATGAATTATGATTTTAATCAAAACAGTATTTACTTGCTTTTTCCTAAACGTCATTTTTAATTCAGATTCATGTTTGAATATAATTACAAACTAGAAAAGACTCACGTTTGATTGGGCATAAACATTGGGGCAAAGATATAAAATTTTTTTGAAATATTTTTCTCTAAAATTATTCATCTTCGAGGTATGTAAGTCTTAGGAACCAAAACAAGCAGAAAACATCATTATGTACATGGGGTCAAAACTCCTCTTTCTAGAACTATAACGGTTTGAAAGTATCCTGTAGTAGAAGAAGAGTTACGACAATTCAAAGAATCGTCTGAAGAAAATTGTACTTTCTTCAATATCAGATTCGAAACGTTATATACCAGATGTTGCAATTCTTCAGGTTATAGACCCTGGAAGACCGCGACATCATCCGTCGTCATGCACGTGGTATTTCCCAATGGGTTCGCCAACCCATGCGGCGACGTGCATACAGTCCGTCCAAAAAGTTTATAATATTGAAATAAATTAGATGTGTTTTCATTTAAACAAAATAATTATAAATAAACTAACTGCTCAAAACCTGGTTTTATCAGCTTTATAGAAACAGTTTCATAAATAGTAATACTTTTAAAAATATATAGCTATCCAGAATGTTTATAATATTGAAAAAACTGTCCGTTAAGTTTATAATACATGAAATTAATATTTTGTTACATCGCCTCGATGTTTTAGCAATGCACAAATTCTTTTTAGCATACTTTCTACTAACTTTTTCCACACATTTTTTACGTCATCAATTAACTGTTTTTTGTTGTAGGTCGCATTTTTTCGATTTGAATTTTCATTAAATGCCACAGATTTTCAATTAGATTCATATCTAGTGAATTACCCGGCCAAGTCATTGCTTCTGTTGCATGCTATTCCATCCATTCTTTAACTGTATTTGCTGTATGGCAAGGAGCATTGTCTTGTTGAAGGATGTAATCTTCATCTTCAAATTGATCTTCGGCAGTGAGAATTAAAAAATATTCCAAGATTTCTTTATAAACAACTGCATTGACATTTCCTGTAATATGCAAAGTTTTTCCACACCTTTATGAGAAAACCATTCCCAGATCACGGGTTTCTGCAGATGCTTTACAGTTCGCTGTAGCAGCTCGTGTATATTAGTTTCCGTATTTCGTTTCCACACGGTTCTTCCACTTTCATTGACAGAGATAGTAACAGTTGTCTCATCAGTGAAGATTACTTTTTTCCAATCGTCCATCCCAGGTTTTTTAAAGTAATTATGGACGGTTGTCTTGCAAATAGTTTTTTTCGTAGCATGAGAAAAAGCTGCTGATCGTCTGCTTTTTGTTACCAGTCGTTTTAAAATGTTCATGTCTCTTTTGGTAGCTTTTTTGGGCCTTCCACTTCTCCTGAACCACATTGTTTAAATCTTCTGATAACATTATACCCAGTTCCTTGACAACTTGACATTTTATGAGCAATTTGGGTTTGTCATTCCAGCTTCATAAAAAACTATGGTTTTGTTTTTTGATCAGAAGATAGCTGATTTTTTTTAACCAAGGATAACTTTTTAAACAAACTTATACGGTCACACTTTTAAAAATAATAACATAAAATAAATTCCACTTTTATTTAAACTATGTTACCGGTTTGACAAAGAACATGCTCATTGTAATAATGGGGATGAGAATTACTATTATTATTAACTTTACGGACAGTTTTTTCAATATTATAAACATTCTGGGCACATTTTTTTTTATGGATAACTGTTTATTTTTACAAGTATTACTATTTATGAAACTTGTAGCAGTATTTCTATAAAGCTAATAAAATCCAATTTTGAGTTGTTAGTTTATTTATAATTATTTTATTTAAATGAAAACACAACTAACTCATTTCAATATTATAAACATTTTGGACGGACGAACATTATAGAAATAGCATGTATAGGCCTATAATTAATTGTTAATTTATTTTCTTGGACCTAAAAAATATTCTTAAGGCTGAAATTTTCATTCTTCGGAGTGTAAAGCAGTAATGGTCACATTACATGAATCCTATCCAATTAGAAAACTAATTTGAAAATTCAAATACAGTAGTAGGATGGTTCAAGATGTAAATCCTTGTTTACCGTAAATGCTGAATTCAAAAAAGTTATTTTTATTAAAAATGAACCTATGTATCAATAGTGAAGTAAAATAATTACCTAACTTAGCGGGTTTAATCTTTTAAAGTGCGTACGCTGATCAGTTGATATTTAACATAATTAACGGTTAAGTAGATTGTGTTAAAAGTATTAAGTACTTTGTAATTTTCAAAATAGAATTTTCATTCATTAAGAAAGAATTTGGTTCTTGTTTATGTTGTTACACACCGGGCTGCTGTATTACGGCGTTTACTGTTAGAGTACGGACTTCAACAAACGCTATTTTATTCTTATATCGAAATAAGTTATGAAGTTCCAGCTATCTAATCTTGACAGCCATTAATTACTGTACTTATCTAATCAAACCAGGTTCCATCCTGAACTTTAACTTCTCATAATTAATTTGCCAATAACCTTTGATGTCGCCACTTTATAATAAAGCATCTCGCTAGTTAAAATATGAAATTTGTTTTTCAGCCGATAATTCTTAAGATGTTTATTGAAATTATAAGGGGTTAGTCAAAATATTCGGTGGATACGTTCCTTTTTGACATAAATGGAAATTGTTGACGCGAACCTCTTTAAGCATAAGTTTTAAAATTAGTATTGGATTATTTTTTTTTAATATATAATTTAACACTGAATGATCTGCTTAAAAGATGACATGGCTTATTAATAACAGAAGTAACTGAACAAACTTTTCGCAGTGAAATCTGTTTTTTTCCCCCCCAATAAGTCGTCGTTCTTTTCTGTTGAGATTTAATCTCAATTTTTTGCGGGCCATCCTTCTGTGAGGGAATAAAAATCAATTCCCATCCTTTCAAAAGCATCAAATGGAAATAGGAAGAGTAGCAAACATTTCATGGTCAATAAGGAAGATAAGGTCTTCTGTTGTACTCTTTTAGCGGATCCTTGGTTCATTCCCCGGAGGGAGAAAGTCAGCTGGTGCAGGAAAAAGATTGGACGGAGAATCGGGGATTTCAGGGTAAATTCTACGGGTTAATGAGCAAAACTTTGAGAAAGGATTTAATATGGGGTTATAAATTATAAGTTACTCTATGAATAAATAAAGTTTTAATCTTTTAATTCAATTAAAATTAAGCAAATTCCTGGCATTAGACTGTATAGAGAAAAAGCTAATGATTAAAGTTAAAATTTTAAAGAGAAAAGAGTGTTTCACAAAAACGAAATATTGTGTTGAACTATGTTCAATTCAGTGTATTATTGAGTTAATAAATAAATTCATTTAAAATGCGAAATTGATTGATGTTCAGGCAAACCAGAAATATTTTTTTTCGAATTTATGAAATTTTTGGCTTATTACTATACACATAGGCCACTGAATTAGAAACATATGCTTAATATTTTATTGGACCCCCTTTGGCTCAAATTACAGCATATATGCCAATTGGTATAGAACAATGTTGCCAGATGTAGCATTTTTGAGGCCTAAAAAGAGGCCGTAGCATAATTGAAATGGTAGCACTTTTGACAAAATCCAGATACCAGATACATAATACGTCATCATGAGTCCCCAATAGTACTACACTTGCATATAACAAAGCACTTAAGCCAGGGCTCTTATAGACAGCAGGGTTTGCTGTGATTGGTTAGTGGTGATAATAGCATATACAAGTATAAACCCTGAAATCTCTGCATGGAGACTCGACCTAAACTTTTGACAAATGCAAGGCGATGTTCATT
This sequence comes from Rhysida immarginata, assembly GCA_023313115.1. Taxonomy (NCBI): domain Eukaryota; kingdom Metazoa; phylum Arthropoda; class Chilopoda; order Scolopendromorpha; family Scolopendridae; genus Rhysida; species Rhysida immarginata. Next base: position 3,793,591 of record JAHWFO010031644.1, read on the forward strand.
ACGAAGAAACTTCAAAAACCCCCGAGTCCTCTCTTCCTTTCAGGTAAAACTTACAAGTACCTCGGAGTGGTGGTAGATGCCAGCCTAAATTGGGGTGACCACGTCTCCTATGCGATCAATAAAGCTAGGAAGGCAAAGTTCAGTCTAGTTACTCTTCTGGGGCGAAACAGCGCACTTGGAATGGATAGCAAACTTTTGCTTTACAAGGTGGTCATCATTCTTCTTTATGGTATGCCTGCCTGAGCAAGTCTAGATGGAAGGACCTCCAAACCTTCCAAGACGTTACCCTGAGGACTATCGCCCAACTTGACAGGAGAGTCGCAACAAATATTTCTATTGTTGAAGATTTCTATATACCTCCAATTGATAACTTATGTCCAGGAGTCGCTGAAGAAGTTGCTTCTGAAGATAAAGGACCATCCCAATCCTCTGGTTGCAGATGTTCTGGAGCATCCACTCACCTTTAGAAGTTTTCTCAGGCATCGCAGGCCTCGTCACATCCTGGACATCAATTTCGACGATACCCAAAAGGCCATCTTTCCCGAATACTGGATCTCCTAGCTCCTCGTGTCCCTCGTCAATCAACAATCAACTCTATCGTCCTGATAGGAAAGGACTCCATCTTATCCTCTGGATGACTTAACTAGGTTTCATCTGGCTTCTTGCTTAGTTCAGTCATGGTTATTAGAAGTTAGTGGTTGGTCAACTCCTTTGTTCTCGACGCTAAAAACGTAATTGGGGAAAACTGCTCCTACCAGGTGGCTTCAATGTGTCAGTAGTCTATTGACCACCATACATTAAGCTTAGTTTCAATGGAGACCTTCGCCAGTGCTCATTTCTTTTGCTTATTTTTTAATTTTTAAGCAGGGTTAGTTTTTTAATTTTGGTATTATTTAATGTTGGGTATTTGTTCTATTTTTTTTCTTTCTGTTTTATGAAAAGTTTTTGTATTGCATGGTGTTTGAATACCTTTTAATTTGGTTATTTTGTGTATGTTTTTTGGGTCGTTTTATTCTTAATATTTCTATGAATGAGTCGTCTATTAATTTTATTGTGTAATTTGTTACTGAGAACTTCTATTTTTATTATTATATAAATAATAAAAATAACTTCTATTTTTATTATATAAATAACTAATTATTTTGTGTATATATTATGGTGAGGTTAGATTTTTTTATTCATTGAAATTATTTGATAATATTAATTTTTGGTGTACAGACTTTAATGATAGATAATGTGGGCCTTATTTGGGTTTATCTTATACCTCAAATATTAACTTTAATATTTTATTATTTTTTGTGATTTTATTATTCTCCATGTAGTTGATTGTAAAAGTTAATGGGTGTTTGTATAGAGTTAAAATGTCATGTCAATATTTTAATTAAATTTAATTAAATTAGATATTTTGCTTATGTTGTGAGGTATTTAATTATTAGTATTCCATATGATTTATATAAATATTTGTGATGATAGGTGATATTGAACTACCCATAGATTCACCTGTTTGGGTATAATTTTTTTTAATGAAACATAAATTGATAGTTTTTATGATTTATAATATTTTACTAAATGTAAATGTTTTTTAAATTCTTCTTTATGTTGTCTAATGTTGGCATAATTGGAATGTTTTCATGTTTGGCATATATATATTTGGTATGTCTATTGTAAAAATTTGGTCATGATATCAGGTTTGGTTGTTTGCATTATTCTTTATACCGATGCTGAATTTTTTTATGATTTAATTAAAAAAATTTTATGATGTTTATTAAAATATCTAGAAATTTTACTAATTTGGTGATGATTCTATTGGTGTTAATTGTTTTTGTTATTCAATATCTATTTTATTTACTTTTTTAATTCTTTTATTTTATTGATTAAGTTAAAAATTATTATTCAATAATTACAATTTTTTATAATTTTAAAAAATATATTTATTATTAATTAAATATAAGATGTTTTATCTAATTTGTAATGACAAAAAAAGATGTTTTTGGACATTAAAAAATACTTTTAGAAATTATTCTGAATTCCAAGATTGTCTTTTGTATTTTATATTCCCTACATTTAATTTTTTGATTATGTAAAATGAAATAAAATTTTTAAAAAATAAAAAAAATTGCTTTAATTCACTGAATTAGTAGCTGAATCAGCTACAACGTATAGTAAAAATGGACTACTGGTCTCATTCAATGCCACCTGGTGGTCTCCTTTGGCGCTAATAGCCTTTTGAGGAGTTGACCAACCACTAACTTCTAATAACCATGGTTCAGTATACTTTCCCTGATTACTTCCTGGACGAGTATGGCAGTGAAAGCGTTGCTTTCGGACCGCTCGTTTCGTTTTCCCTGCGCTGTTCGATTGTCGATTATCGCATGGAATTCAATCGGGACCCACTGCCACCATGTGATTATTTATTTATTAATTTTTTAAGGGTTAAATTCATGCACATCATCAACTGAAATGTTATCGCGTTTTAATATGTATCAAAATTTTAGTAAAAATGAAACTTCTAAATGTATGAATACAAATATTTGAAACTTTGTTATTAATAAAAGGTTTAAATTATAAGTAGTGGTTTATTTCTTTTGTGTTTGGCAATCACAGTTGTAATTTATAACAGGCGTATATGTAACATAAATCATAGGATAGAATCAAGCATTTGTAAGTCAATGGAAGATCAGGCGATCATTAGATTAATTGTCTTAGTTCTCGCATATTTGTTAGAAGAGGGCATGTCGTTCTACCATGATGAAGCCTTCATCTGCAGGATAAAATCGCAACATTGTAGGATGGATTTGGTCAGCAACGATGTTCAATGAATATCAGGGGATCAATTCCATACCAGCAGAGGAAGCTCCATAAGGTTACTAGAATAATAAGATTCCGACCTGGGTGTCAACGTTATCCAGAGGCGAAATGGAGCGTTCGTCCGTAGCCAACGAGATAGAAAGGCCCCGGCGCGGAAAACTCCCATGATCAAGTAGTGCGGCCAACAATTCAACCTTCATTGTTTCCAACAAACGAAAAAAATATTGATTTGATTTTGAAGCATCGTGGAACTCATGAAAGTTATTTTGCAATAAAATTGTCGCCTGATACTGCCTACATCCTGATGAAATAAATATATAGGGTTCTGTACCTCCCCTTAAAGTTCCTCCCCTCTATTTATGATGGACACCACTGTAGACGAACCGTTCTTTGTAGAAACAGGGATTTCTCTAGTCTTCGATTTGAATTTCCGGGATGTGGGTCAGGAACATTCTTGGTTAAAATCAGTTTCTTCGTACAAGTCGTTCTAAACGACAACTAACTTTGAGCTACAGTTATCCTTTTAGAATAAGACTGTGGATGAGGACATCGCACCATTCGAGGATCCAGCCAGTTGCTTCGTTGTTTTAATCGTGGCTCGCGCTAGACGAGGACCAACAAGGAGTCCCTTTTCGAAGTCAGTTAGGTCCTTCTTTTTTACCCATACCGATCAAATTCTTTGATTACTCATCCAAATCCTTTTTAAATAGATGATAAGTAAACGTTTGAATCACATGACCTCAAACTATTTTGCATGTAATTAGATGCTGAGAAACTGGAAAGGACTGTGGATAACGACATGACCAACTGACAACAACCTCTTGTCCACAAAAAATGAGAAAATTTGAAGCCAAGCTTGCTTCCTCCGGACAATACTTCCCAAAGATTTGGTACCGTTACGTCGATGATGTGTTCGCTGTCATCGATACCAACGAGATAGAGGTACAAACCTTCCTCGAGCACATCAACAGCTTCTACCCATCAATAAAGTTCACTGTGGAAATGGAGGAGAATTGCTCTATACCCTTTCTTCACCTTAGAATCATACGAAATAACAATAAGCTCGAATATGACATTTATCGAAAACCCACCCATACTGATGTGTACATTCACCGTGATTGAAATCACTGCTGGAGCTAGAAGCTAGCAGCGTTCGTTTTTATGGTGGACAGAGCACTAAACATCCCTCTATCCAAGACCAGATTTGCTAAAGAAATAAAACTCATACGGACTACAGCGCAAAACAACGGATACGACGCCAAACTCGTACACGATTTGGTACGCAGAAGGAGTTTTGTAAAGCTGGTTAGAGAATCGACCACCCTCAACAACACCACGACACCCAAGTTTAGAGTATCGATTCCATACAACAAGACCCTCACGGCAGGATTACGCACGATCTTCAAAGAAGCGGATATAGACCTGACGTACAAAAACCCCAATGTCCTGAGGAATCTTTTGGGGAATCCTAAGGACCAAACACCTCCTCTATCACAATCTGGAATATACGAAATCGCCTGCAGTGTATGCCAGAAAGTTTACCGAGGGGTGACTTGCAGGAATGTCCGGACTAGATTCGGAGAGCATTTTGCCCACGCCAGTTTCGGCCGCCCGAATAGATCAGCGGTGGCCAAGCATATGCTTGACACCGGACACGACATACTTCTACAAGACTGCCGTTTGTTGAGACAGGTCAGAAACAGGAACGCTTTGGACGCCTATGAGACGTTGGAGATTTCCAAGAAGGACCCCGACCTGTTACTGAACGGAGACGCAGGCCCGATAGGAGATTCAACACTTATAAAATTGCTTAAAGAGTAAAGTTAATTTTCTGTATTTCTTAATTTTGTATCTTTGTTTACCTTTAACTTTTTTGATTTTATTCATTGTAAATTTCAATATCGAATATCGATTGTAACGATTGTTCGCGACCAGGAGGAAGTATCTCTACTAGGTCCGCGCTTCTGATGTTTAGAGTTTGCTTTTCCCCCATTGGTCTTTTTTATTTTGTAATTTACTTTGTACCTTTTTATTGGATAATGGCCACTCCAGCCCTTATATATATTCTCTGTAATTCAACCAAACTCTGTATCGGCATTGAATAATGAACTCAATGAGTTCGAAATACGTATATGCTTAATAAAATTCTTTTGTGGACAAGAGGTTGTTGTCAGTTGGTAATTAGATGCTATTGAAAAGATGATTTTTAAAAATGCAAAGAAACAAAACTCAAATATACTTTGGCAAATGCTGTTATATGCAAATTCTTTGGTATCCAAGAGCTCATTGATATGTAATAATAGTTAAAATAGTTTCATTAACGAGCTACACGTTAGACTTTCTCTCTTATTAGGATGACTTAAAATGCGACTTATATAAGAATTCTTGCAGCGGATTTATTGTATTTGACATATTTCACTATTAAATTTAGAATTGTTTATAGAACGAACAGAGATTTATAACTCTGAATAAAGCAAGCTGCCTTTAAATAAATTGGGTTAAATTTAGGTGTTTACGAGACTGTTTTTCCTTTCTCTCTTTTTGTTGCGAGAGTCATTAGAGATAAAGACGGAAACCTGGTGGGATAATGTGTTGTTTTCTAGGACCGTATTTTTTTTTAAATTTTCTATTCAGTACTTCGTAAAGTGTAAACTAATCCCTTGCTATTTTTCTCCCTTAAATCTAAATAAAGCCGATCCTGCATTTCCAACATTATATTTGAAATTTTTTTTTCCACGACTTAATAAAGCATCTTGAAACTCAAAAACGATTTTCCTTCCATTAACAAGAAAAGTCTATTAAAGAGTTTAAGATCGATGATATTTATGCGTGTCCTCCCTATTATCTTAATTGCGTTTTACATTAACCCTCGACTTTGCGTCCCCGCTCTCTTGAGAAGACACCGTTCGCGTTCAAGGGCCAATCAGAAACTATTATTATGCGCCAATGATGGTCGCCAATTGCCGATTTGCTTTCCCAGTCCCCCGGAGTTAATTCCCGTCGAAATCGTTACTCCCTTGTTTCATGAGCCCATCAAAACAAACGAACTATTCGACCGCAAGCCGGCAACAGCGCCATCAGGCGGCAAAGGCTGCTGGAGACATTCCATTACGGGAAACGCAATTAGAGAAGGAAGAAGGTTCTTGTAAGCTGTTGATAGTTGTTGCCAACAAATACAAATAGCAATTTAAGGAAATCAGGATAATACGCGTTTTATCGTCTCATTCAATATACAATCGAGCTTAGTTTTTCAGGGGAATTCGTTTTTTTTTTTTTTACACAACATATTGCCTGACTACAGGCATCTTTCGAGAACACGGCGACGGATAGAGCAGCAAGAAATATAAAACGCTGTTTAATGAGATTGTAAAATAGTTGGTTAGACGTTATCAAAGGCTTAAAAATCTTAACAAGGACTCCTCTCTAGATTCCTAGGTAACCAAAACCTGATTTCTGCTATCGCCAGTCCGTTAAGCTTCTATTCGAGATACCATTTCTCCACCATCGAGTATGTTCATTGTGATGTCCCTTGTTATGAACAGTGGCCCGACATTGCATTTCCATGGTAACAAACTTCTGCGAAGCATTGCAAGGGGGATGGATGTTGCTCCACACTTATTCGCTTACTTTCCATAAGCCTCTCACCGTTGTAGGTCGACGGTGTCCAAGCCACAGAAATCTGAGGGTGAGGTGTCTGGGAACTTATCATGGATGGATAAAAATGCGATCAACTAGATTCCTGTTTCTTTTTCTGCATAGTAGACCAATGAAGAACATGAGGAGTCACTTGGCGCCTTATCCATGTGGATATGTACACTGTTGATGGTAAATTTGTTCCATTACCTTCTGTTGGAAGTAGGCCGAGATGACTTTGATGTTTTTAGCCACTTTGTGCAATGTTAACTTACCGCGGGCAAAATATACAGCGGCAACCATAAACCCTTTGGGAAATTTCTTGCATTGGTTGATGAAAGTAGCCCGTTCTTTGCTATATTTGTGACGGTAATGAATAGCGCGCGATTTTGTCATCTCAGTGTCATCGAGGTATATCCAACCTTCATTTAGGCTGATTACCCATTGCCATCCGTTATGTGCAAGGTACCATTCGTAAAGTTTGCTGGCTTTGGCGAAACGTTCACGGATGTGCCGTTCTGTCAGACAATGACCAAGTGCCCAGACTGCAGTGTTTGGTTTTCTTGAATGATGCGTCTGACACTTCTTTGGCGCTGTGTAGGTGGTTTTGCACAGCACCTTCACTCAAGAACCCCGGTCTCTTTTGTCGAATGGCGAATCTTAGTTTGGTGAGGGTGTCGCAGTAGCGTGCCGCATTGATGGTCCCTTGATGGAGAAAATCAATGAGAATCCCACTTTTCGCGTCCCAGAACACAGTTGCCGTAATCTTTCCTGCGGAGGGTGACACTTGGAATTTTTTTTCCTCACTGGTGAATTGGGATGCGACCACGTTGTCAATACACGTCTGTCTGCCATCGTGATTTGTACTCGGGCACGCCTGTCTGCTGCTTCTCTTTCTTCAAACTGATTGCACGCTACGACAAATGTCTCAGTGTTGGTGGCGACTATATCGAAAAATAGTGCAAGGTGTATAGTTCATGATGCCATGTTGTATTTTTTTTGTCAATACTGTTTCCGTGTGAAAAAATGACGAAACTTACTTTCGGAAAAACCCTCGTAAGAGTGAGAACATTGAATAATCTTACCTTACCTTGCCTATGATTTCTTATTAATTAGAGAAAATTCCCATGCTGTGTTTTCGTCATTTTTATGACAGCTTGGGAAATAAGTCTCACAAGGAGACTCCACGTACTCTGACTCACCGATTTTGATAAAAAAAAATATTCTACGAGTAGCTTTTACTAAATTAAAGACCCATGCAAAGCCATTTGGCGCACTTCTCAAAAATTTCCGAGAAAAAAATTCATGAAGTTTGTTATTATTGTAGTGGAATGGTCATAGTATTGTACTTCTTAACGAAAAAATAGAGGCTTTACAATACTGCATTATAAAAACGACGACTAGTTTCGGCTTTATTACCTGCCTTTCTCAAGTCTGCATAAGAGAGGGGTTACAATGCTTTATATACACAATCTCTGGTACACGATTGGCTCGTAAAATACAACATAAAAGGGGGAACAAAGCAAAGAAACAAATTAAAGGGCTAAATATTTGTGATTGGTCGAACATTACAAGATATTCCAAGAGTCATAACATACGGAAGGGCAAAATTTCGTGATTGGTGGAACATTACAGGTTGCGATTGGATAAATTACAAAGTCTTTCAGCTGGCGTAAGAGATGGTAGCATATAGTTCGCATAACTGTACAACGTTTACCAATGATTTGTGGATAAAGAAAAGTTAATAATTTTCTTGTCAGAGTTATCCATTAGGGACAAATACTCAACCAGTTTTGAAAACGCCCCGTGTAGAAAAAACAGCACTAAATGTCTGTTGAATGCACTCAGGAGTAAATATTTAATGAATTCTCCAAACAAACGTAGAGAAAAATAATGATAAACTTAAAGGATGAAACATAACTTATTTTTAATTGTTTGTTTCTCGAATTTTGTCATATTTATGAGCATTTACAATTTTTTTTTAAGTTTTTAGAATTCATTTTTGAGGGCCCTTGAAAATGCTGATTTTTTTTTTTCTTTCAAGTGCCATAACAATATAAATATTTAAAAAGTTAGCAATTTCTAACACATGAAATCTCTTGCCTTGTCACGTTGCTGACAAGCATAAATAATGCAGCAGTGCTCGTTTAGATTTAATTAACTTGGAAAAATATCAGATGTAAATATGTACATTTCAGTATATGTCAGAAGTATTAAAAATGAGGGGGGGTGGTGGATTCAAGAACACTTTTAAAAAGAGAGACTGAAATCTCATACATCTTTAAGGCGACGAAATGAAATTGCAAAATTTTTTTTCGTTGCATAAACATTAATTAGATTTCACGTAGTTGATTAATTCAAGGACATCATTTGCTTAATGAAAAATTAAATGCTTCAACGTGAAAAGCGAGGAAGTTGAATATAACGCATATTAAATCGCTGAAGCACTTAGAAAGGAAATCTGTGATTAATGGAAGTATGATTCGATTTAAAAACTTATATGGAGCAGGTTTTATCGAATTTATTTTAACGTAAAACTCAATTTCGACGAATCCTTTTCAATCAGAAGGACTAACGTCACTTTCTGAGCCTAACGAGAATAGGAGAAAGGCAAAAGGACTTGGATTTTCTGTCTCTGCTATCATCAGCCCTTCCTTCCACTGGAGTGAATTAATTTAATTTCTCACGAGAGCGCTTGGGTTCGTTAAACTCACGTGCTAATTGGAACACCGGAAGCAGAAAGAGGGCGAATCGTGATTGGACACGTTAAAACAGATTAAAGAGCGTTTGACTACCCAATCCCCTTGTCTCTGCGCTCGACCTTGTTTACTCTGGTTGAAAAATTTCCGAGAACCAAACAGTCACGTGACCTTTAATCCTCCGCCGAACGAATCCCGAGGGAAAGGTTTGCAGGGATCATTTCCTCTAGACCGTATATCGGTGGTAATCTCACGGGGCTCCTTTGTCGTCCTGGCGGGTTTACACTCGGTTCAGACACGTTTGCATTTCACTCACGGACGACCTTAATAATTGTGTCAACTTATTATTTTGTGATTGCTTCCAACTAATTTGGGTCGTGGTCATCTTTTGTTAACTTTTAAAGTTGAGGTTGTTTTATAAAGCTTTGTTTAAGCTCTTGGTTTAGAAGAAAGTGAACTTTTTAATTAAACGATGACCATAAGGTACTCCGCAATGCGCTGCCAATATTGAGATACTTAGTTTCTAAACTTTTTAAAAATCATGTTAAGATATGTTGTACGAGCGTAATATTGAAGCACTTACGGAGGAGAATAAAATAAATTCCAGCACTTGCTGCAAGTTTGGCGATTAAACCACGAGACTGGTTCGTTAATGTTTAAAATTCCGGAAGAAATATTTTTGTTTCGATCCACCAAGGTCTTGGATCCAGTGCATTTGTTGCCACTTTTGGCGGAAAAATCCTAAGCGTGACGCGAAATGCATGTCACGAGTCAAAATCAAATTTTGTGTCAAGCTTTAAAAATAGTGCCTAAGAAACGGGTTAAAACGGATCAGCATGTGTACAGATACGAATCCTTAACTGGTGGTAAGATTTTCCGGGGTATGCTCAGAGGGCGGGTCAAAAAGAATTGGAAAACGAGCAAAGGGCAGGTCGTCCAATGTCGGGACGAAGCTGGAACTCATTAAGATTCAGGACGAAGCGGAACAGGTTAAAACTGATCACTGTGCTACACTAAGAATGTTTGCAGAGAATGTTGCTGCTGTTGATAAGGAGACAATTTTCAAAAAAGGTTTGTGTCGGTTTAGTCTCGCATAACCTGTTGAAGGAACAATGACACGACCGCGTGAAGCATGTAACTTGGCGTTTTCAATATGACTGGTGCTGAAATGAACCACGGTCTTCTAAAAACTACCAGGCATGAGCATGGAAAAGATAAAACATTGTTACGCTGTTCTGGTGACGCTATTACAGAAGTTAGTTCAACGTCACAATCTTAGTGCTTCAACAATACGTTATTGATGCATGTTCAGGCAACACCACCTAAAGACAAGGCCTGGGTGCTGAAACGTTATTACATTTTTACATCACCTCAGTAGAGAATTGTTATTCGTATTTCCACCAATAATAAGCCCTGAATTTTCCCTACTGAGATGATGTAACAATGTAACTCTTGATTTGATATTATTTAAAAAAAAATTGCATATTTCCTAATGTATAAATGTTTTCTGTCTAAAATCGTGAATTAATTTATGATTTGATATTAATTAGCTCTTAAAATACATTTATGTGATATTACAGAGTATACAAGTTCCAATTTCGAGCCGACGCCATTTGCAAGGAAAACGTTTTAAATGCGACGGATTTTTTTGTTTTGATTTTAAATGGACAGGAAAAGTAAATGCGCTGAAAGTTTTTATAGAAAATGCATCATTTGTGGAAAAACAAAAAGATTTTGCAATAAAGAAAGAAAAGTAAACTAAAGCGATAAAGTAATATTTAAATTTAATGTAATTTTTAAAAGGTTTAATTTGTGTTAGTGTAAAATGATGACGTAATTTGTGATCTACACTTTGACGTAATAGCCACGTCACGTGACTCCTATGACGTCCGTTCGTTAACTGTGCTGCCATCTCAGTTATATGGCATGCTTTCTAGTTGGCTATCTGGTAATAGGAAAGTTACCATTGCACATCAGTTATCAGAAGGAGTGGAACATCTGAATAAACGTAATCTGTGCACTTGACGTTTGCAGGCAAATTAGCTATGATTTCGCGCTGAAGTTGCTAGATGGTCAGACCATTATAAATAGGGAAGCAGGTTGTTTACCACGACAGTAGAAGTGATTTGTTTCTGAAGTATGGGTAAACGACGCGATTTAACAGCCTTTGAACATGCAGTGATTGTTGGCGTTCGGAGCCATGGAGCAAGTATCAGCAAAACAGCTGCATTCGTCAAATGTTCAAGAGCACATCTTATGGGATATGGGTGTTAAAGTGTTTAAAGACTGGATCGGCAACCGGAAAACTAGGTCTGAACGTGCGAGTTGTGGCCGTCAGCGACTAGTCGATGTTAGGGCAGAACGGAGAGTGGCAAGACTGGTACAAGACAACAGAAGGGGAACGGTGCATCAAATTACTGCAGATCTTAATCAGCGATCCTCTCAAATGATCTCTGAGCGCACTGTTCGCCGTACACTACATCTTATGGGATATGGAAGTAGAAGACTGTTCGAGCACTTTGCTGTCTCCAGTTAACAAGATAAAACGTCTCCAATTCACACAGGAAAAGAAGGATTGGACAGTCGAGCATTGGAAAAAAGTCATATGGTCCGATGAATCACGTTTCCAGTTGCATCATGCAGATGGTAGAGTGAGAATTTGGCGGAAACTGCATGAAAGTATGGATCCCATATGCTTACTACAACCCTTCAAGCTGGTGGAGGCAGTGTTATGGTTTGGGGCATGTTTTCCTGGCATGATTTGAGCCTTTTAATTCGTGTGGAACATACTGTGATCAAGTTCATCCTCTCACGTTGAAGGCGTATCCCAATGGAGACGGCTTCTTCCAACAAGACAATCCGCCATGTCACGGTGCTCTTTTTGTGCAGGTGTGGTTTCAAGAACATGACGGAGACTTTATCTTGCTTAGGATACAATCACCAGATCTCAATCCAATTGAGCATTTGTGGAACGAAGTTGAAAGAGCCATTAGGCAACTGGTTCCACAACCATCAAATCTCACACAACTGGACAGTCCTATTCATCAGGCATGGTGTCAGATTCCTCGCATCACCTTTCTACATCTCGTGGACGCGATGCCAAGAGGAATCGCCGCTGTATTGAAGGCAAAAGGTGGCTGATGGTCATAATAATCGGGTCAGTCAGTGTATGGTACTTTATGTCGTTTCCGTTTTATGTTATTACTGAGAAGATTTTTCCTTTTCTCGCTGTAATTTGTGAGTTTTACAGACTTCGTTGACTGGACGTTTTTAAAAAAAAATAAATAATTTTAGTCATTTGTTCTCGTGGTTTCTGAACTAAAACAGGGGCGGATTTATTAAAATTAAATCGCATTTCCTAGATTCTAAAACTCCCTAATTAGAAAAAAAGATAAAAACATTTAAGCACACTTGATTTAACAGTTTGTGTTAAGAGACTTGTTAAATTGTAATTTAACATTCTTTTTATTATCCATTGAGGCTCAAATTTTCCCCTTAAATATTTAGAGCAACATGGTCTTACCGGAGTAAAGCCTCTGACATCTGAGTTCTCAGAATGTCAGATTCTTGGAAAACCTCTTCAAGAATTCATAACCCCGTCAGGAAGGTTCGGATTAGATTTCTCCGAGATTTGAAGTCGAATTTTTAAAATTAATCTTTAATAAAAAAATAAAGGTATCATTTGTCGCTGAACTGCTTAGGCTTCTTTATCTCTCCTACCTAAATCGCTTAGGTTCTTCAGCTTCTCCAAATATCTTGGTCGTATTCTCTGAAACAGAGACGCCTACGTGCTTTTTATTTCCTTATAGTGCTTTGGATGTGGGATCAAATATTGCTTCTATTTTTGTATTATTACCCCTCTCAGACTGAACGTGGAGAGTGTTGGAAAAGAAATCTCCACACCGAACACAGAATCCGCCGCTGGCACCTGAAAAACCTGGATAACGCTTCCTCTTGCCGGTAAATGTGTTGGAAAAAGTGAGGAAAGGGATTGAAGTTCTTGCAAGGCATCATGGGAAGAAAACAGACCTACAGAAGGGAGATAACGTATTAAAATAAACCCAAAGTTTGAGTTGACCTCAAAAAATAAGAGAAAAGATCAATAGAAAAGCAAAGAGATTATAAAGAGTAAGAAGCAGCAAAGAGAAGGAATTTAATGAATTTAAGTAATATTTTTTTAAATACGCAGATACTGAAGTCAAATGCGTCACAATTTAATTAGTAAATTCACAGCCACCTCAGATAATTGTATTAGCCGTACTTTAGAATTAATAAGTTTGAATTAATTAATAATTTTAATAGAATTAATTAATTTAAACTAATGAAATTTCCACTTTGACTTTAAAGAGTTTCCACTAATCTAACCTACTTTCAAATCCGGGACTCTCGCTTAAATTCAAAGTCGCTGCCTTCTGTGGAAATCGGATTTCACTTGTAATTTTTTTATAGTCAGAAACAATGACTAATTAATGTCGTCTCCCGTATCGACTCGGAATTCTTTTCCACTCAATTTCAAGTAGAAAACTTCGTTTTGTCGTCTGATGTTAGAAGGAGGAGGAGGAGGAGGTGTTAAGGAGAAAAAAGAAAAAAAGACGGAAACAACAGTTTGTTTCGAAGACGAGCGAAAAGAGGCGTTGAAAGTGTCGCCTCAATCGTTCCCGAGACACGAACCCGTTACCCGCTTGAGAGAATAAATTGGAGGTGAGAGTCATTAAAGCGACCAAATTGCTAATTGATTTTCTCAGAACGCGAAAAGGAGAAGATTTCTCATTATCGGAGCAGTGGATCTCTCAGGGGGTGGGGGATGTGGGGGTGGGTGTTAAAGAGTCTCTCCCTTCGACTGACGCATCTCGCTCCTTTTGAAGAGAGAACCTCAATTGCATCACTAATTAATTACGCGGAATTCTTTTGCACATTGGTTGGGCTTTTTTCTTTTTTGTGAAATAAAATTAAAAACTTCTCGAACTTTCTTAATTCAAGGAAACCACACGATCCAGAAATTCGTGAATATAGTTGTGTTATGGCGGAAACTACTAACTTTGAATTGTTCGGATGTTATGCATTTAACTTCTCTCTCTTTTGCGGACTGAATCCGTAATGGGAAGGTTTCCTTTTTAGAGCTTTGTGTTACTTATGCTTTGAAGATATGAAGATGCATTTACAGTTTTGGTCTTTCTTTTTTTTATCTCCATAAAGAATCTTTCATGATCTGCTGAATATGGAATTTGTGGTTCTTCATCCAATGAATTCACCGGCGTTTTTAATTAATTAAGCGTAATTAATAAAATCCCGGAAAAGGATTCTGATAAAAATTATAATGAACTTAAATTGATTTGAAAAACGAAACGAGTATCTAGTTCGTGGTCTCGGATTCGAATTCAGGTCGCGGAATTTTTCCTTTTGTTTTTCAAATTATAAATCTTCAGTCTGTTAATGCCGACATCATTTTACTTCAAGAAGACGAAAGCACAAAAACAAAAAAAAGAAGAAAGAGTCATATATAACAGTTTGTAAATTCACCTGGAATTTTATATAGAAAACAATTTTAAAATTAGACGATAACCCAATGTTTTTCCTGGAAATTTATTTATAAACTAGTCCACAAGTTATAATAAGTCCACTTATTTCACAAAACAAAACAACGACAAAAAAATAACCGGAGCACGTGCACGTGTGGCTTTCTGGAGTAGGAAACCTAACTGAAGGAAAACAAAGAAAGGACAACAGGTTCATGCTTCAGCAGCGTCACCTGAATGACTCTCTCTAATTGGTCTGTTTTCCCTGTCAACCAGACGAACATTCATTAGATCAAACAAAGGAGAAACCTTGATTGGCCCAGTTTTTAGCATGATTCACTAGACACTGCTAATTTTGGAAACGGAGTGACTTGTTTCGTAAACATGTTTTGCACACTTGTTGTGAAGTTGAAAAGTCAACCAAACAAAGGAGAAGCCAAACTTGTTTAGATAACCTATGGAAGAAACTTTTCTCCTCTCTATTATTTGTTTATCTGTAATTCTGTTTTTCTTTTATGGTAGGTATGCTCATGTATTATGTTTCCCACTTCTTAAGGTGTTTCCAACAAGTCTGTGTTTAGACTCGAAAATCATGTCTAAAAAGTAACGACTGATCTCTCTGAGCAGATCCTAAATTTGACCGACTGGTCTCATACAATGTCTGATCGAATGGAGTCAAAATGATGGATGAAATCAAGAAATTCAGATCTTCAGATATTTTGGTAAACCAAATGCAAACATTTGCCAAGCAAAAAATGTCATGTGGCTAGGGATTCCAACAGGATAATGAACCAAAACATATGTCAGGGCTTGTGAAGGATCTGTTAAGTCCAAGAAAGTTCGTCTTCTTGAGTGCCCCTGACTTGAATTCAATTGAACACTTGTGGGAGGAGATCGATCATGGATGCAAGGACAAACAATGCACAACAGAGAAAGAAAAGTTCGAAAAGAAATAACAGCGTGTTTTGTCGAGTTGACTGTTGTCGATGCTATGCAGTTGTTACTGCTAAAGGCTGTGCAAGTAAATATTAAGTTATTTTTTAAGTTTCATTATGTAAATTAAATCTGTGACAAGTGGTCGCTAATATATGGATTTGTGATTTCAAGAGTTTTCTACTCTCAGAATAAACAAGAATGTTATTTCTGAAGTTATTTCGTTTGTTTTGGTTATTGGGAAGTATATTATTTTAAATTTTTTATTGTTACGACTATTTTATAATCCTAAATGATTTAAACGTCTATTTTTGAGCACTATTGTATTTGAGATTTTAGGACAAAAGGTTCATGCTTCAGCAGCATCACCTGAAAGACCATCTCTAATTAGTCTGTTTTCAATGTTAATCATACAAGCTTTATTAGATCAAATAAAGGAGAAACCTTGATTGGCCCAATATTTATCCTGATTCACTAGACACCGCTATTTTGAAAACGGAGTGACTTGTTTTGTAAACATGTTTTGCACACTTGTTGTGAAGCGGAGAAGGCAACCAAACAGGAGAACTTTAGATTTCCTATGGAAGAAACTTTTCTGCTCTTTGTTATTTGTTTATCTGTAATTCTTTTTTTCTTTTATGCTAGTTATGCTCGTGTATTATGTTTCCCACTTAGGGTGTTTCCAAGAAGTCTGTGTCTCGAAAATCGTGTCTAAAAAGTAAGGACTGATCTTTAATTCTAATTCAGAATTTAATTGTAAACGAAAATGCTGCGTTCTTACGAGGTACTTTCAGTTTCGATTGATCTCCCAAAAAGTGCACACAAACACACAACCCATGGAGATGACCGTTTCCAACCGTTGACCAGTAGAAACACCATTAGTGATCGAAGGAACACGATTAAATATGACTTTTTAATTGCCATGGCTAATGTCAAGAACTACTATTTTAAATCTAAAATTTACTTTAAAATGCTGATTCGCTTTTTGAATTAACATTAGGTTTAGTTTTGAACTCTGAAAAAAATTAACCAACTTTCGTATTTGTGGGCAACGAACAGTAGCACTCAAAAATAGGCGACCAATGGTACAAAAAAATTAAAACAAAAAAATAATAAATATAACCTTTAACAGCTTGAATGTGCAAATTCGTTCATTTTTGAACTCATAGGCGACCACATCACAATATTCCTTTCACTCCTCACATTTAAATTAATATTGATAGCCTGTTATTTCGTGTATTGTCAAGATGGGTCGCCTGTTATTTATCATCTCCTGTAAACAAATTGATTATCAAAGCAGTTCAAAAGGTGGGAACTCTTCGTGCAATTTCCAGTCAATGTGAAATGCCCTTGGAGGCACTGAAGTCAGGCTCCAAACCAAACCTACAGTGCATGAGAACCAAAATTCTTAAACGACCGCCCCTCAATGAAAAGATGCATTAATTCCACAATGTAGAACCAAACGACGCTTAACTGATGTGGTTCTCAATGGACGACGACTATCCAAAAGCCTTTCATTTCTCACAAGAACCGTATGGTTCGATTGAAATTTGCACGTGCACATATTAACAGGAAAAATAAAGATTGGGCTAAAGTTATGTAGAGCGATGAATCTAAGTTGAATGATCCTCGTACCAACTCCCTACAGACAAGCACGGAGGAGGGTCTGCAATGGTTTTGGGGCTGTTTCAGTCGTAATCATCTTGGTCCTCTCCTTCTCATAGACGGCATCATGACAAAATATTTATAGGGATATTTTGGTATACCAAATGCAAACATTAACGAAGAAAAAAATGCCATGTGGCTGATGATTCCATCAGGATTATGAATCAAAACATACTTTAGGGCATGAGAAGGACTTGTTAAAACCAAGAAAGTTCGTCTTCTGGAGTGGCCCTCCCAATCCCCTGACTTGAATTCTATCGGACACTTGTAGAGGAGCTCGATCATAGATTCAAGGACAAACAATGCACAAAAAGAAAGAAAAGTTCGATCTTTTAAGAGCAGAATGCCAGAAGATTCCTCCGAAACATCAGTGTAGTTATCCAATTAGTAACCATATTAAAGCTTTCGTAGGTTACGTATTACCATGAGGACAAATATCATTTTGAGGAGCTACAGTCACTACTAATCTTCTATCTGCCCTACCTTATCTAGGAACCCTCTTAGTACACTGAGTATGACAATCCAACCCTAACACAATTTTTTACTTTTCATTTTTTATTCGCCTTCGTAATTGCAGCATTAATGATTTTACATTTATAGTTTCTTCATCAAACCGGATCTAACTGTATTGTCGCGTTGATGTATTGTCGATGCCATGTAGTTGTTACTGTGGTTGTGCAACTAAATATTAAGTGGATATTAAGTTATTTTTAAGTTTCATTATGTAAATTAAATCTGTGACAAGTGGTCGCTAATTTATGGATTTGTGATTTCAAGATATTTCTACTCTCTCCTCTGAATAAGCAGAATGTTATTTCTGAAGTTTTTCTTTTTTTTTGTTCTCATTACTGGGAAATATATTTATTTTAAATTTTTGATTGTTATGGCTGTTTTATATCCTAAACGATTTTTGAGCACTATTGTATTTGAGATTTTAATGGTAGTCAACAATAAACAATATATTTAATAGATAGACTTGTAGTAAATTCATTATTAACACAGTAATTGCAGAAGTTTATAAAACATGCAAATGATGCAAGATAGAAAATCGGTTCTTATGTATAGAATTTGAAGTTGCTTGGAAAATTAGCAGAAAGTGACATCTATCGGGGTAACTATGAAAATTTGGTCGTCATATTATACAGGGCGTTTCAGAAAATATCTGAATGACTATCATATACACTCATGTATAAGACGACTGCATGTATAAGACGACCCTCTTTTTTTGAGACCAAAAAAACGCAAAAAAAAATGGATTACCCAATGTATAATATTTCCATGTCTTAGGATTACCCATAGACTTTTGAGTTGTTTCTACACATGCTGTTAAACTTTGAACGAGAATTGATTACAGGGTGATATCAATTTTTTTGAAACACCCTGTACAAGCAAGGATTTTATTGTATCGTAACAAAGTGACAAACTTAGGTAATTTGCAATCTCAACAAAAAAAAATTAATTAAACAAGGAAATCTGAAATTTGACAGCAATATTTATTGGGCCTCTTCCACCTCTTATAATTTGACTAGACTCTTAAAACTTCAGAAATGGTTTCTTCGAACTCTTTTGAATGCCGTTACTTGTTTCCCAACACTTTGTATCACTGGGAATTTTAACTCTTTACCAGATTTATTTCGTTCAACTATGGTCTTTGTTTATAAAGCAATCAACCACCTACTAATCCTTTCCTCACCTATTAAAATCATTGTCCCATCTGGATAGACATAATTACTCAACTCATAATGCCGGAGAGATATATCTACTACAACCAGATATAATTATCATCGTAGATGCATTTCTTATATTGGAATAAAAAACTGGTCCCTTCTACCCACGGATCTTCGATCTTTAGCTACTTATAAAGCTTTTAGAAAAGCAAATAATTTTAATAACAAGTCTAATTTTATTTTACCATAATTGTACTAATCCTTGGTTACATTAAATAATGTAATTAAATCGTATAGTTAACTTGCTGTCGTGAACACTGCGCCTTTTGTTCCACTATTTGGATATTGATTAGATTGTATACAGGGTGATTTACATCGAATGTAAAATACTTAAAGGGGGTATTATAGAGGTTAAGATAAACACAAAACGTCCTATGAACATGGGT
>JAHWFO010031644.1:3822957-3835865 GCA_023313115.1 Rhysida immarginata
GGGCTGCTGCCCCCGCGACCCTAACGGATAAGCGGGTTTGAAAAGTAAGTAAGTAAATAATTTCAGGTTAACCATATGCTATTTCTAGTCCATCTAATGCCAATTCCGCTCTATCTGATGCCGGTTAAGCTTTGTGTATTTTGGGTTTTTAGCGTCGTTCTGGCAATACAGTAAAAGCATTCTCAACTGATTTAGTTATAGAGATCATTATTGTTATGTACCAAAAGAAGCATCAACTTTGCAAGGAAGACTTGGAAAGGTTCTTTTGGTTAAATTGTTCAAATGAAATCATTTTCATTCTCATGTTAATTTTGATCTGTTCGTGGAAAGCTGGAAGTCACGATTAGAAGAAAATTAACTGCTTGTCACCATTTTATTTCACCACCTACTGAAAATTAACTGCAATTTTATTTTTTGCTGTATCCTTTTAATAGTTTATTTTTTCAAAAAAAAGTCTGTAATAAAAGATAAAGAACATCTAATTTCACATAAAGAAAACCTTCAGCAATTTTATGATATCTAGAGCCATTTAGTCATAATTAATTGGCCAATTTCTTAGATATACAGGTTCGCAGAAATAAGGAAACGCGATAGGGAATGATATTTCTTAAAACTTTACACCACTACAAAAACACATTTAGGAAACCACGGTACAGTCTAAATCGATCTTTGCGAGATTTTTTTTTTACAGAATTCTTCTGGAATATTATTAAATTCTTCAATGGCCTCACGATGAGATTTTCGATGTTACAAATAGAATGTCCATACACTTTACTCTAATCTAAACTAATCTCCTGTTGCGGAGGCGTGAGATGAGGAGATCGCGCGGCCCCTCAATTGCTCCTTGATGTCCAATCCATTCATGTAGAAAGGTTTTATTAAGAAACTGCCTTACATCCGGAGCGTAGTGCGGTGGGACTCATCTTGCTGCCATCTCAGCGTGCATGTAACAGGGTAATAGCCTCATTCTGAAGAAGTTGGAGACCGTTTTCAATTGTTCCTTAAAAAAAGTAAAAGCCCGATTGAACCAAATAAAGTTGCTCCTCCTAAAGCCGGGGCTTTGACCATCCTATTCAATAGCATGCATAGATTTTGCCTCATCTGCCCATATTATGAGTCGTGTCAATTTTGGGTTATGCTCCAACATACTCAATCGGGTATTGCAAAACTGCACTCGTATGCTCGGACCAACATCAGACAATTTTATAATAACAATGTAGACAAGAGAAGGAAAAAATTCCGCGACCTGGACTCTAATCGGGGACTACGACTTATGCTGTCGCTGCTCTAACCAATCGAGCTACCGCAAACAGCGAGCCGTTAAGCTGTTACAAACTGTCCGTATGGACTTCCATGAAGTCACAAATCAGCTCGACTGGCAGAGCAGCAAACAGGGAATTCTCCTTGTCAATAAATTGATGAAAATTCAACTCGAAGAGAAGATAAAGAAACTGAAGAAATTAGAGATCATTCAATTTGTTTATCAGACAAGAGCGCTAGGGGTGGAGCTCCATATTATTCAAAAGATTATTTAGAGATATGCAGATAAAAGAGGAAGAAATTTGGATATTTTTCTGGCGATGGTTCTAAGCTGAGCAAGTCGGTTTCGATTTTCTTCTCTACGCACTGTCCCAGCTTTCAACCTGATGAAAGTTTTAGAAGTCGTAATTGAAATTATATTTTGTTATTTCCCAAAATTGCTCAAAAGAAAAGTAATTTAATGAATCAAAATAAATTTCAGAGAAAAATTTATAATAAACAGTCTGTTTTTAATATTGATTTGTAACGAAAAATGTTTATTAGAATTTAATGAAAAAGTTAAAATTAACCTATTTATCGATTATAAATTACTTTTGAAAAATGATTGATCGAGAAAAAAATCTCGACTTAATTAAAAATTAAAATTTCTTTATTTTTTTCCTGAAAAATTTTAAAATTAAAGTCATGAAAGCGGAATAGATTGCTAATATTTTTTCTTTTCGTCATTGTCAAGCAATCAAAGTTTCATTTAAGAAAATATGATTGGTGCAATTTCTATTTCATCCCGAAAATGTAATGAAGATGCCGGAGGACTGCGTAATTGAAAGTATATGGGAAGGAAAAATGTATTATCGCCACAAGGAAATGAAGGTCAGAACAACCTCATATTTAAAAAAAAATTCGTCTTCCAAGTCTGTTAATTTAACTTCAAAGACTGAAATCTTTAGGCCGATTAACCGGAATCTTAAATTACATAGCAGATGATTGCTTTCTTAATAGCCATAAGGTAAATAAGATATTCTTAAGGAAAAATTGAAATTCGAAGGACATTTGCATTCTAATGTGCTTTCGGATTATTATATTTATACACTTTTTTCTGGAAAACGATTAGTTGGCTGGAAAAGAAGAAGGAAAATTATTAAAAATATGCTTCCCTTCCTAACCTCCGATCTCATCTGTATAATTCTGGAGAATAATTTTGGTATTTAATTTCGATATTTAATTAAAATTGGTTTTTACCATAAATGCAATTCATAAGAACTCTGCAGAGGTTTAAAAATATTTCTCGCTAAAAACCTTGGATATTTAGGAAACTTCATTTATAACTTAATGAAATTATTCATGAGTAAGAAATTATATTAGGAAATAATCTAAAACGTTTTATGTTCTGTATTTTTATTCAGGTGATCACTGTAAAATATGAATATTAAATTAAAATCTTATTTTTTAACAAACCGTTATATTATGATGTTCTGTTTAATAAATATCATTTTCATAAGAAAGCGTTGAGTGAGATTAAAAAAATATCGTTGAAAACCAATTATTCAATTTAAATTTTCTGATTTTATATTAAAAATTTGAATGAGTTATGAGGAAAAGTTTGTTCCAAGTTTTATCTATAGATGGCAGCGGCATTTTGAAGGACTAAGACCGCCTTCATAGTTTTGAAATAAAATTTCATCGAAAAAGCTTGGATTTTTAATTTTGAATATGTATTCAAATACTTGGTTATTTCGAATGAATCAAAGATCTTTTCCTATTTCAAATCATTAATGTTAACCTAGAGAACGACTTCATAATCTCTATAAATTGCATGTCTGCCTGTCTTGATGATGCATTAAAAATGTTCCCATGAAGCAGAAGAAAGATGAATATACAGAAGTATAGCACATCTATATGCATATTCTAGGGCAATGGTTCACAAACTCGTTAGCACCACGGCCTATTTCTTTTTTTAGAACTACATAAATCCATCGCAACCCATATAAATCCTAAATTTTACTGGATTTGCCTTTTTATGTGCCTTATTTCTACGCTTTTCTAATTTTATTTCGTTTTCCCACGTTTCCGTTAGAAAGTAAAGCTCACAAAATTTCGTTTGAAGCGGCATGAGAAGTGCCTTTGTAGCCATAGACACCGATATACTGTTGCGTATATGGTAAGAATTGGATGGACGTTTGGCACGTTACAACATGGGCTCTCATATTGAATTGTTGTAATGGAAATACAATTTCGACTTTTTCTTTCTGTTAGTGCCTCGCACAGTTCTCGATCAGAAGTGCTTTAGATGTTTAAAAGTGTAACATTCTTTTTGACTCATCATATACCGTGTGTTTCAAAAGTTTCCGAACTCAGAAGATGACTTTCCCTGCATAACGAACTATTGTGCAGGTATGCTGAAGGGCTGGTAGACAGGAGCCATTGTCTCTCAACCTCTTTTTTCAATTAATGGATGCTCCCAGTCGTTACGGATCCCGCTATTTATTTTACATAAATGCAAATACGCGAATATGAGAGTGAAATAAAAGGTTAAAGTAAAAAATACTAGAAGTTTTATTTATAAATTCTACGGTATACGGTATTAAGCTTATACCGGTACAGTAACAGTTTAAAAAGCGTTTATTGCGTGAAAACAAACAAATGAAATACAGTATGCAAGAACGAGCAGAGATGGTTCTCCTTTGCGCGAGAGGAGATTTGACGTTGCCAATGCTGCCGAGGAATTCCATGCCCAACATCCTGACTGCCCGAAGCCTACAACGAGTACTCTTTCGACTCTGAATGAAATGATTTCGAGAGATAGGAAGTGTTGCGGACAGACAACGGCAAGGTCGACCACGTACAAGGACAGGTCCGCAACAAAATTAGGGCTTGTGGCGTACAATCGACGCGTGCTGTTGGACACGCCCTTCGAATCAGCCACTCGCCTGTGTGGCGCATCTTGCATGGTTTGAAGTTCCACCCGTTCAAGATGCAATTTCATCAAGAAATGACAGACGGTGACGAGGATCTCCGAGTGCAAATTTGCGAGATAATGATGAACAGATGTCATGCAGATGCTGCGCTATCCCGTCGTATTTGCTTCACCGACGAATGCACGTTCACTTTGCATGGGGAGGTAAATCACCACAACTTCCGTTACTGGTCCGACTGCAATTCACATTGGATGAGTGAAGGCCACACCCAGCGTCCTCAGAAAGTAAACGTCTGGGCAGGCATTATAGGCTCCCTTTTCATTAGCCGGGTACTGACTGAGCGAGCAGCCTCGGTCGTATGCCTCGCCAAATTTGCCTCGCGAGGCAGCCTCGGTTTCAAGGAAACTGCGCATACGTTTTGCCTCGCGAGGCAAGCGTGAGCCACAAGTCGGCCGAGCATTTTATTACTCTAAGTTCAGACAGCCGTTGCAGCTTCTGCGTTTATATTAGTTCATCTTGTAAAGAAAAAGAAGAGAAAATCTATGAATACAGATTGCAACATGGGAACAAATTATTTGAAGAAATGTGTTTTGATGATGATGAAAAAAAAATTTACACGGATGTCTGAGACTGAATTTGAAACTCTTTACCTCTTGAAAATGCCAAAATACTTAAGAATGACACAAATTTTATTACTCTCAGTTAATTTCCTGGCTTATACTTTGCCATGCGTCTTACTTTAGCCCTCTATTTGTATATTCTACGCATTGTGAATCCAAAATCTATTAAAAGAACCATATAAGTCTATTAAAACCTTCTCTTTCTCCATAGCGCGAGCGAGCGAGGCAAGATAGAACCGTCTTGAGTGCGCAAGGCATTCGTTCTGAGGCGCCAAAAACCGACTCGGGATGGCTCGGGCGAGATACGTCCTCACACGGCTGCCTCGCGAGGCTGCTCGCTCAGTCAGTACCCGGCTATTGACGGAACACTGGATGGCCCCAAGTACCTTCAACTGTTAGAAGACGAGGTTGGTCCAGCTGTTGCCGAGGCAGCAGGGGAATAGGACATCTGGTTCCAACAGGATGGGGCTCCTCCCCATTACGCCGTCTCTGTACGCCACAGTATATGGACGAAGTATTCCCTGACCGCTGGATTGGCAGAAGGGGGAGCATTGAGTGGCCGCCTCGATCCCCGGATCTTTCCCCGCTTGACTTTTTCTTATGGGGCCATGTTAAGCACAGGGTATTCGAGACACGCCCTGCAAGCATTAACGGACTGAAGGAAAGAATTAGGCAGGTGATTGCAAATATTCCTTAGGCAATCCTAATCAATGCCTGCAGTGCGTTTGAGCACCGACTAGAGCGTATTGCCAAGAGGTGAACGGTGACACTTTGAGCAAATGGTGTAACCTACATGTACCGTTTCCTTTGGGAATGTAAAAATAAAACAAATACATTTGAGAAACTTTGCCACTACGTAAAACTGATTTTATGTAATTTATTTAAGCACATGGCCGAACATTACTCCTGCTGTCATAGTTAGGCTTTCCCTACATACAGAAGCGGCGGTTCGGGAAATTTTGAAACACACTGTATGATATACCACCTCAATATTTAGATAATATAAAATTTTACTATTTACAGTTTTTCAAATGCTATATAGGGATAGATTCTGTGTAGATTAAATTCCATTATAAATGTAAGGCATGTGTTTTTCTCGTAGTCTGTGGACTATATTCTCGACATCAAATGATAACTGGGTAATTTTATCAAAGAAATATGACAGTTTTGACGTTCACCCCCCCCCCCCCTCCCCGACTGTTGGCTGCTGCAGGCCACCTTCATCTCCCTCCATTCTGCCAATCGACCGAGCCGGCCCCTGCAATTGAGCGGGCAGGCTTCCCGTTATACTGCCCTGTAGTTATCTGCAATACGCTGTATAATTATTTTCTGAAATTTTCATTGTTTTCACGCAAATATCTATAATATTCTCGTTTTTAATATTAGCTTAATTCTTTTAGTTTTAACGGCTGACTTACATAATACTAGTCCCTATCTTTTATATTTTTTTTCCTTAAATGCATAATTAATTAATTAAACTGTCTTCAATTAAAAATCGATGCATTTCTGCTAAAGAGTAATTTCACCTTTACTCCTACTCCAGTGAAACATTTTCCCTAATTTAAAGTAAACAACTTATTAAAAAATGCAATATTTCTTTATCATGATCCACGATTATCCAACAATTCCTGGATGGCCACTATGTTCCACCTCTTCCTTGGTCAGTTCCATGTTCAGTGGATCTTTCGCTTATCGATAACAGCTGGTCCTTGAACGCACCACGGACTACCTGCGTCTATAACAGGTGAACTTTGTCATGTGTTTGGGGTTTGTCAGGCCATATGGTCTCCACACATTGAAATTAGTCGACTTTCTATGCTAAGCCATGTGGTTAGATGTCTCCTTATTTTTTATGCGGTTTTAAAGTTATGCGGTTTCATGCAAATTAGGGGCTTCCCCGTTGATTACATACAAATATTGGGCGTGTAAGTAGTGAGCTTTCGGCAACGCATTCCTTGACATCTACCGACGAGATTCCTCGAAGCCAATCCATTTATTGTCAAGGGAGACCGAAGCTACAACCGCTTGCTATTTCCATCCCTTGGCACTGTCACAAGATCTGTGGAGCCTTCCCTTGACGCGTCTCTCTATTTCCTTTCTCTTTGATATGCTTACAAGGCCCGTCTAACGAATTCCGTTTCGTTGTCATCTTTTGATACCTTCCTCGTAGGATGTTTTATTAAATGTGACAAGCAATAATAAGTGGCACATTCCGACTATTGCATTGTAACGTGTAAAGAGTGAGTGTCCGTAAAGTTCTATTTTGCAAATGAGGTAGTTTTTGCCTTTTTATTATTGTACGTTAGTAAGCCTAAATTTTGCTAACCGGGTCTGTATAAAATTTTCGTAAATTCTTCATCTCAAAAGAAAGGCAACACAGAACGAGAATGAAATTAATGATTACAGTGAATTTTTACCCTAGCAAATATTTATTTTTATAATTGGGAATAGTTAGTAGAATTTGAAAAGTTAACCCAGGAAAATGTAATACCATTAATTCTGCTATTCACATAATATACAGGGTGCTCGATTTAAGTGAAGACATTGAAATATCTCGAAAACCACGCATCGGATCAAAAAATGTTTGGAATGAAATTTATTCGTCTCGAAGGGCCTATTCAATGATGCCAAAACTGACTCCCCCCACCCCCACCCCTGGCTTTAGATAGCGCTGTAATCGATAAAAATCGAAGAGAGGTACACGAACGTTAAAAAAGAGAATATCTCGAGAAATACACGTCGGATCAAAAAATAAAAAAGTACGTGTTGAATATTTTTAAAAAAGCTATCCAACGACACCAAAATCGCCCCCCCCCCCTTGCTCCTGGGGGAGGGGGGGTGAGGCGGTGAGTCTCATTGAAATCTTAAATCAGAATCCCCAATTTTTGTTAAAAAATCTGATTTTATGTTAAGAAAACGATTTTGTTCAAGACATTTCCGTTTATTCCGTGTTTTCTAACGTTTTTTGAGCTAAAATTGGTTGTAATGTTTGTAGATTTAAGTGTCGTAGTTTCTTAAATACGAGGGTCGTTCGAAAAGTTCTCGGCCTAACAAAGAAAACACAAGAATTTTTTATTAATTTTTTTTTTTTATTTTTCAATGTACTCACCTTGCAATCCAGTACATTTGGACCAACGACTTTCCAATTTTATAATACCCTCAGCAAGAGGAAGTAATCGCAGGGATCCAAATCCGGCGCATGTGGAAGCACTTCGAAGCGTAAGTCACGGAGTTTTGTAGTAGCAACCAGAGACTTGTTTGAAGACGCATTATCATGGTTGAAGAGCACTTTCTTTTTGGCGCACTTTCATAGTTTTTGTCGAAGAATCTGCATCTGCATTAAAAAGTAGAGATTCCTATTTAAGATTTCAGTGTAACCCCCCCCCCCGGGGGGGCTATTTTATGGGGTGGGGATGGAGGGTCAATTTTGGTATCATTGGATAAGCCCCTTTGAAACGAAGAAATTCCATTCCAAATGTCTTCACTTAAATCGACCACCCTGATTAATACTATCAAACAATATGCAACTCCTCGCCAAAGAATTAGAATAACGGTATTTTACGTCCTGAAGTTAAATTAGAGTGGAAATTAAACAACGAACTTTTGTAACTACACGCGTTCAGACTTCTCCCCCCTGGATGATGTACTTATTCCTGTATTAGACCTCAAAAGAAAAATTAATTTATTCAAAATTTAAAATTTAAAATAAATAAATTGAAGATAAAATAATAAATCCCGAGATAGAGACAAAAATTAGAATAATGACAAAAAAAGATACACAAATCACTTTAATAGAAAACGATTCATGAAATTAATACTTAATAGCATCGCCTTTGAATTTAGTTACAAGACTTAGCCTATTTGGCATGCTGTTGACCAAATTAGCACATTCTGCACGATTGATATTAGACCGAAATGATTGATTGCCGAATTCAACTCCTGCCTTGTCCGTGGAGGTCTTTGCTGGAGTCTGGCCTTCATCAACTTCCATAAATTTTCAGTTGGATTCCGGTCTGGTGAATTATTGGCCAAGTAACACACACATATTTCATGGTGAAGACATTCTATCTTGGATTTAGCAATATGACTAGACGCACCCTCCTGCTGGAACAGAAAGGAATCACAGTACAGGTCTCCAGATGATGGGATCATAAAATTGTCAAGTATTTCTTGATAGACTGCCGCATTTACTACACCATTTAGGACACATAACTTTCCTACTCCATAAGATTTCATTACCATTACTGCAGCAACAAATGTCATTGATCTGTTGAGGGAGTTCCTGTTGTAAGCTGCTTGTGTCTGTCTCCACGCACGTGCCCCTTGGTCACCAAACACAAAGAGAACACGGATTCGTCACTAAATAATTTGTTACTCCAGTCATCTTGTCCCTAAGTAACTCTTTCATTGCACCTCTTTACATGGGTTGGTCTTTGATCAACGTCATCATAGATTTGCTTTTGGGAACTCTGGGCTGAAACGGAAATTGATGTAGTCGTCTGCTAGATACACTTTTTTCCCCCCACTCAAAATGAATATTTTTAACATTATTGCAACTGTTTTTTCACAATATTCTTCAGTTGCCTGTCGTGTCTCTCACTAGTCTTGCGTTTACATCCACATCTCTTTCAATTTCCTGTAAAAGTTGGAACCTCCTTTTGCTGATTTAACACTTTTGCCACTGTAAACTGTGAGCACTTCGTGATTTTCGCAATTTCTGCTCGAGTTTTTTCAGTTCCATAAAGATCACATATTGTTCGCTTTGCGACATGATAAACGTCCGATTTTCTACTCATGTTGCTCAGTCTGAGCTAAGAAAAGTTGCAATGCCTTTTATATCGAACATTAAAAAGATATGCAAATCACTAGCAACATTTCTGCTCACCAAACTGCACAGTTATTGAAATTATTCTAATATTTTGTCATCTTTCAGTAAAACTTCGCATGATGTTTAGACCCTTAAAATTTGAGTTTTGAATATTTTGCATAAGGAACTTTAAATTTGTCATCATGCAAAAGATCACGCTAGAAATCTGTGCTCACCAATTAAATTACCAAATAAATAAAAAGATTAGTGGAAAATAATTATCCGAAAAATATAATTGAGTCATTAATGGTAAAAAGTTTTTACAAACAAAATAGGAAAGGAAAACAATTTGAACAGAATAGAGCATCTATAAAATATGATAAATATTTTTTTTAATGAAAAGAACAAATAGAAAATATTTTGAGGAACACGCATCAAAAATATGAAGTTGATGAAGGGGAGACTGTTAGAAAAGATAATAGTTTAAAAGAATGTACGAGGCGCATCCAGAAAGTAAGTTTCCCGATGTTTTCCCCTTTAAAGTAAACGTAATTAGCCGTGTCAATTGCGCATGCGTAACAGATCTATGACGTATCAATCATATGCCAGCCGGACAGGTCCCGCCTCGTGGTAGCAATGGTCCGAAATGGAAGCTCTTATTTCTTCTCCCGCCGCCTGCGAGGTTCGGTCGGTGATAAAGTTCTTGAATGCACAAAGCATTGCGCCAATTGAAATTCATCGTCAGCTCTGTCAGGTCTATGGGCCGAACATCATGAGTAAGCAGATGGTGCGTCGCTGGTGTAGGCAGTTTTCCGAAGGTCGTCAAAGTGTCCATGATGAAGAGCGCAGTGGGCGACCATCCCTCATCAATGATGATCTTGTTGAGCTTGTGCGGCAGCGCGTGATGGAGAACCGTCGCTTCACGATTACGGGGCTGAGCACCCATTTTCCGCAGATATCGCGATCCTTGTTGCATGAGATTGTCACTAAGCACCTGCTGTTCAAAAAAATTGTGTGCCAGGTGGGTGCCGAAAAACCTGACACCCGAACACAAAATTCAACGCTTAGGAGTACATTTCTGACATTTTCGAGCAGTTACATTGTTAGATAATAACGCTCTGGCCAGACACTGCATAGCTCATGGTCATATGCCAAACTGGGATGGAGTACAAAAAGTAAATAAAGATAGAAATTATTAAAGAAGAAAATTCCTTAACTAGACCTATTGTCTTTCTTACTTTTGTCTTTCACCGCTGAAGATGGGTACGTATCCGCTATTTCAATTCTCCTTACGGATTAGAGATTTCCCTTTTCGGTTGAGTAAGGAGTGGTTACTTTTAATTAAGTTACCTTTTACCTTGATCACGTGATTAATACGGTTTTTTGCGTTTTGTTTTTCTAGTTTTATAGGCAGCGATACCAGACCTGGGGTTTTTCCAGTTTTTTCCACCTAGAGCTAGGCTTTTTTTCCCATCCTAGCGACATCTGATGAGAAAATAAAAACCCAGAAAAACCCAGATGATGACACCTGAGCACGTTGGAGATATAGCACGTGACGCAAAAAAAACAAAAGAAAAGCAAAAACAGACTTGGGTGAAAAAACATTATTTCCGGCAACATTTAGGCTGGCAACAATGTTTATAAGTATCATTCTAGCTTGATAGGTAATGAAGAGCGGGGCTCGCTCGAAAACGTGCTTTATGTGTTATGGATTGGTTTAATTTTTCCCTCTAATGTGCTTCAGTGGATTACATTTTCGTCGGACTTAATTAAGAGATTTTACCTGCCTTTCGGATTTTCATTTTTGGAACAACTATTTTGAGGATTTTAATATGCACTCAATACTGTTACTGAAGATACGAGGGCGTATTGAAAAGTAATGCCTTCATGGCTGTAACTTTTTTATTTGTTAACCGATTTTCAAAATTCTTTTTATATCTGATACTTACATTTGTCATGCACTGTTCACTTTTCGACATAGCCCCCATCCCTTTTCACGCATTGCGCCAACGCGTGACTAGTTGGGTGAACCCGTCGGAGAGTAATTCCGGAGTTGTTGTCGACACCAGGATTGAATGGCAGCTTTGGACCCTCTTCTGGAGTACGATAACATCCGCCCGCACACGAGTCGCCACACACCAGAGGCGTTGCAGCGCCTACAGTTGAAAGATGAATGACTGAAGTTCAAAGATGAAAGACTTTGCACCTTGCCACTTTCACCGCTTCCCAAAGAAGAAAGAGCCCCTTAAGGGACATGAGTTGGTTCTGACGGCGAGGTAAACGCTGCCATTCAATCTTGGTGTCGACAACAACTCCGGAATTCCTCTCCGACGGGTTCACCCAACTAGTCACGCGTTGGCGCAATGCGTTGAAAGGGATGGGGACTATGTCGAAAAGTGAACAGTGCATTACATAGAGGACAAATGTGAGTATAAGATACAGAAAGAATTTTGAAAATCGGTTAACAAATAAAAAAGTTACAGCCATGGAGGCATTACTTTTCAATACGCCCTCGTATAACTGAATATTAATAATAACTGAATGATAACACTGGCCAACAAAATTTAAGATTTTTCTTTTAACCAAATTCAAGTGGGTGATTTTTGGTAGTATTTTTTCTACTTAATACGAATATAATTTTGAAATTTCTCTAGCACGCACAGATTTCTTTTTTTTCAATGAAACATTTTTAAATTATTTAGTGTTTGGGGCCTGATAAATTTTCTTGCGGCCCCAAAATATGGATAGTTTAACATTGCAGACGCTTCTCTTCACGTCCATTACTTTACCATAGATCGGCCTCGGTGGCTCAGCGGTTGCGTGATCGCCTCTGATGCCCGAGTACGCGGGTTCGATCCCGGCCGAGGACGACGAGGATTTTTCAGGGGGAAATCCTGAGATCACGCACTTCCTTCGGAAGGGAAGTTGGTCCCGTGTAGTCGT
This sequence comes from Rhysida immarginata, assembly GCA_023313115.1. NCBI lineage: Eukaryota > Metazoa > Arthropoda > Chilopoda > Scolopendromorpha > Scolopendridae > Rhysida > Rhysida immarginata. The sequence continues at coordinate 3,835,503 of JAHWFO010031644.1, forward strand.
TTGCCGGCTGCACGTTAAAGAACCCTTGCGAGGCAAAATTTGCGGCCCCTATAACGCCGTCCTGAAATGACCATAGCAGTTGAAAAGGACGTTAATACCAAACAAACCAAACCAAACCAACTTTAGCATAGAAGTTTCGAAGTGCATAACTTGGAAACGTGATGTGATAGAAAAAATCTAAAAGCAGATTCGGATTCTACGTACAAATTACTACTAAGAACACTTTGTGTGGTCATAGTTACAAAATGTGTGTTGACTAGTGTAATATTACTAAAGTGACCAACCGTCCTCCTTTTGGGAATGCTGTCCTCCTTCAAAAATTGTCTTCCTAAATGTCCTCCTTTTTAGTTTTTCGTCCTTCTT